>BSUD01000002.1:44312249-44389216 GCA_033239045.1 Fagopyrum esculentum | reverse complement strand
AAGTGTAGTGTAATATATAGGAGGATATACATATAAATACGTAAACAATAAACAATGACCTTATTAGAATAGGTCTGGATGAGGAAAGATATATATATATATATATATATATATATATATATATATATATATATAAAAGTATGTATGTGTACATGACAGTGCAGAATATATGTATAAGTTATATAAATGTAGGGATGGGAGATATGGGTACATATATATACATGTGGGAGTGCAAGGTACCTTCAAAGGTATAACTAGATATATGAGATGAAGAATATAAATATATATTTATATAAGTGTAGTGTATATACATAAGTACATATATAGATGGGTAAAGATTAGAGTATAGATAGTTAGTCCGGCGGAGTAGGTGCACGAGTTATGAAAGGTCGGATCTTAACAACCCTACTGAATTTCTAAAACGCTGTGAATTCTTTTAACCTCTAAGTAGACTGCCCTTCAGAATCAGATTATAGAAATAAGTTCTAAAAGAAGATATGAGAATTTAATGATAGACTTCTCGAAAATTTTCGGGACTAGGGGTAAAATAGCCTTTTTCCCTTAAGAGAGCCGGTACCGTAATCTCTCTTCATGAGATCGTATATCTTAGAAGTCTATAACTTCTAAGAGTTTAGAGATGTGATTTTGATCCACATGCCTTGTTTGACAGGCGTTTGAGTACCACGAGTACAAGATCGAGTTGAGACTTGATAGAGGGAGATTTGATTCAAGTAAGTCCTTGCGACTTACTTAGCTGGTTTCTGGATATTAGTTAGGTGATAATGGTTGTGTGTGCAATGTGTGTTATAATAAAAATAACGACTTGTTATACGACCGTGGTTATTATGTTTTAAGGCCCAAGTGTATGTATAACGGGCCGTGACATCACTGCCTAGCTCTGCCAGGAGACTGAGAGGTTCTCTATACCCAGACCATACAGGTACACGGTGAGATGCATCGGATCCATTCCTGATGGGTACACGGGGGCGGAGGCGAGGTTTGGGAATCCCTCGTGTCACAAAATAAGTATCATTAGTTAGAGTGAATGACCTAAGTAAAGATAATAAATGGATTGTTTGAAAGTATGATGAGTGTTTACTTTTGCTATGATGTGTGTGTGTGCTATTATTATTTCATCTAATGTTTAGATGGCTAGCTAATGGTTGTTATGTTGTGTTCTTAGATTCACCACAGGTTAGAGCAGCAACTGAGTGATCCGGAAGTAGTGGTCAGTTGGGTCTTCGTACTCCTTAGAGTGGGGTTGGGTGTTTACCTTGTTGTTTCTTTCGTCTTGTTAAATACAGTTAGTCTTTTACGTTGTTTAAGTACTATAGGTTGTTAGAGGTTGTTGCATCCATTCCTTTGGAAATACATTTATATAAATTTCGGTTTTTCTTATTTGTGTCTTGTTGCAAGATCCTAGTAATATTGTTGTCAAACTGAGGTCGGGACCCATTGTGAGGTCCTAACCAGTAATGTCCCGAGTTCTGAGAATTCAGGGTATTACAACATGTTATCAGAGCTCTAGGTTGGCAACAATGGCACTTGAAATCTTCTGAAAGGCCGAATAATTATATAAGCAGAACCCGAAAAGGGATCTGAGTTTTAAAAAGGACTTTTGGTTTTTCAAAATGCATGCATAGTCTGGTTGGGAATAGAAAGTACGGATGACCACCACTACTACCGCGGATCTCCGTATGCTTAGTATGGACTTTAGGTTTATACTCTCTTTTGACTTATTAGCTTGATTATTAAAGATATGTGATATATATAAGTATATGCCGAAGACTAATAGAAATTATAGTTATATTATGCCTTAACGGAGATAACAAAATGAGATCCTCACTCCGTTGACACACCTAAGTATATTAGAAGGGTTTCAACGTAAGGATAAGTATGCTTTATGAGCATTAGGGTAGGCGAACGTCCAGGCAACTCCGTTGAACTTGTTGAGGAACGTCGAGACGGAAAAGTGAAGATTAAAAGACAACACCAACAACGATGACAAGAAGGGAATCCCGAGTCAACTCAGTAGGATCAAATGAAGAATGTATATGAGAGTAGTTCCGGAAAAACGTTGGATGACCGGCAAGTATACAAATTGGAAGAGATAACCCAAAGGTTATTTCAAGTGCGGTGTAAGCAACGTTACACACAAAGTGGATGCCTTTAGTAACACACATAGGCATGAACATCAAGGTGGAATATAGTAGCGATCTAGACAAGAAGCATTGAATCTAAGCTTACTGACGGATCAGAAGGCAAAAGTTTGAGGCTAGAAGTAGGGCGAAAGACTATCACTCTCGACAAGCTGCTTGACACCACGATCAAGACTAGAAACCGAGACAATCATAAGCGTAGGAGTCAAGATGAGATACATTGTCCATCCCAATACGAAGAATCAAAGAGCCGCACATGAAAGCTTACAGGTTGCTAGAAAGTGGAAGGTAGATTTCATAAACATGAAGATAAAGTGACTTTCTAGAAGACACGAGAGTCCAAAGAATAGGGTTTTGACCCAAATATGAAGGACTAAAGGAGCACAAAGATGGAAATTTACAATTGAGTTTAAGGACGAAAAATAAATATCATAACTATGGAGACATATTGACTTCGTCAAAGATACGAGAATTTTGAAAGAAGTCCCGACACCTGTATTAAAGAGGGTAGAAGCCTTTAACAAAGATAACGGGTTTTCATAAAGGCAATGTTACAAAACAACGCTAACGAAGGGAGAAAAGTAAGTAAGTATGATCTGGGTAGACTTAAGAGTCCAACATGACCTCTCACTCAACACGAGATTCGGTTACCGTCACCAAAGGTTCATACAAGAGAAACCGCAAGTGGATGGAAATTTAGACCCAAGGATTTACAAAGACGCGTCTACAAGCTAGCGGGAAAGAATTGATAAACCGCTATAGTTGGCACATGAGTAACACAACTGCACTCGGGTAAAGTGATCTAATAGAGAGAAAGAAAGGAATAGATCGTGGAAGGAGCTAAAGGTGTATACACGTATAACCTTGAATGAATAACTTTTCACCCAATATATCCACATCGAAGTAAATAGAAGAAAAGTAAGTCTATGATCTTGTAAAAGATCAACTACATACTATCTAGTAACAACTGAGGATTTACATATATGGGAGACTATGGATGACTAATCGGCAGATAATAATAGTGGATTTATAAGAGAAACCGATTGATATATAGAGGATCTCTGCAAGAGATCAACGGTGACAATGATGAAGTTAAAGCGATACAAGTACTAATACCCTTAATAGTAACATAGAACGAGTTCAAGCTAGTAACTCTAAGCTAAGAAGTTAAGGAGAAGATTTGGCGGCCGGAAATGACCCCTTAGGTCATTAAAGAGATAAAGGAAATGGTTGTGAGCAGTTGCTTGCCTACGGGCTAAGAGAAGGGTGATCACAGTACGGATGGATGTGTAAAAAGGACAAGAAGAGTAAGAAGAAACTAATAAATTTGATCATATCCTACGTTAATGAAGACAAAGGGTTCTTAACATTCCACACAAATAGGAATGATGGTTCTCGATTTCCCGAGAGTTACAAAGGGAGCTTTTGTGACCAAAGATGTAACCCGGAATAACTAGAGTTAGAGAGGCGACACAAACATAGAGATTTTGACTTAGTGCTTTGGTGGATCGTCTTGTCGAGCTGAGAGGTAGTTGTAGGTAGAATATACATTTTGGGTTGAATAGACATGAGAAAGAGTAATATTGAATGACTGAAGGTGATTAGACAGATCGTATATCACGCCAGTAAGATAGGTACCGAGAAGTGTTTATATAGGAGTTAAGGAGAAATGGTGGTATTCCAATGCAAATTAAATTTAATCGTGATAACTCAGTAATATGTAGATGGGTGAGTAGTTGTGAAATCGCGTTAAAAAAAAAAGTAGTCCGTAAGGCCATACGAGAAAAACTCAAAGGGGTGTAGCTATCATACGGGGTATGAAGACTTAGAGAAGATAAAACGGCAGGAGTATAGGACTACTTAGTAAGATGTGAGTCGAGAGATCGGATTTTTGGAGGAAATTACATACATGTGATGTTCCTATACAAATGATATCAGGAGGTGTTCAACAAAAGTCATGTATCAAAGAGTGAGTCTTGCTAAAGTTAAATATAGTGTGGAGATGAGGATGCGTCTATGAAATCTAGGCAAGAATGCAAGATAACTGAGGTTTCAACACTGAATGAGTAGTAATGATCAGCTGACCGTTAGAGACCGATTTGAACAGAGAAAATGTATAAGATTAGTCACCTAGTAGAATAGTGTTCGCCACTTAGCGTGCGTGCAATCAAGCTTTAAATTTATAAAACTAGAATAAAAGCAAGCGAACCCGCAGTGTACGGATCGGCGTAGTAAAGCAAGAATTCCAGAGTATCGAACACAGGGATTTGGGGGAACATATTCAGTTATAAAGTTGTCAAGCCAGTAAAAGGGTAAAGCTTTGCAAATGTATTGGGAAAACAGCAACCCTAAAGATCCAGGTATCTAATTGTGGCAATCGATTCAAGATATACTAAAGAATTAAGGACAGAGTTAAGAGTTGCAAAGGTATACTAAGGTAAAGCAATGTACGATGAAGTTCCAAGGCTTTATATGACTTATCTAAGGACACTCTCTATAAAGGTTGTTGAGGCTTCAGTATAGAAAGGATCTAAAGGTAAGAATTAATCTCAAATACCCAAACTTGTAACCCAAGGATCAAGACTAACTAGACCGATTAAGGTTGTGACACTCGAAATCGAAGTAGAGGTTGTTGAGGCTTCACTACTACCTAGAAAAGGCAAGCCAAGACTAAGTTAAAGCAAATCTTTAACTTTGGATTAAAGTAAAAGCAAGGTTCGTAAACTGAAGTAAATTACGGGTAGATCTTGAGTTCCACGACCGTGGAACCTCAAGAACAGACCGTGGTTTTTGTTCGTCGGCGAATCTTTCTAACTCTCAGGGTCCAATCTGTTTACGATCGATCTATCATCATCTAAGCCACAACTATTAACCCTTCACCCTAGAATTGCTAAAGGGTTTTAGCCAATAACTGTCATTATAATATCAAAATCAAGATTTAGAAGAATGAAAGATGAAAACCTTCGAAAGCCTTCAATAAATCTCAAATCAATCTCAAATCCACAAACAAGGATAATAATGTATATCAGACTTGGAATGAACACATACCAATAACGATCCTTGATGAGAACGAAGAACGGGATGTCAATCCGTCTTCTAATCAAATCTAAGGACAAAAAACGCAAATTTCGCCACCCACAACTTCCAAATCTTCAAGCCTTCGTAAATCTCCGTTGCAAAAATGTAATTTCCCGCACGTCCGATGAAACCCTAGGAACGTGTAAGTGAGTGTAAGCGAAGGTGTCGAATTCTCCCTCCTTCAGCCCTTTTATAAGGAAGGATAAAATAACCGTCCGGCCCATATGCGTAAACAATGTGTCCATATTTTATTCGTCAAAAGATTGCCTAAATCACGATTTCATGGAGTTCCACGGCCGTGGTTTAGACCGTGGAAGTGGATTACGGTTCTTCACAACTTCCACGACCGTACTTTATACCGTGTAACTCTCTGGAATGCTCCACGTTCATGTTGCCAAGATCCACGGCCGTGGTTTTGGGCGTGGACTTCTCTACGGCCGTATTTTAGAGCGTGGAAGTGTAAATTGCTCGTAGTTTCCTTTGTGTCGTGCCATTCCTCCTCCTAGCATCTCCCTTGGCCTCTTTGATGTGTCCTCAATCCTTGGATGTGCTCAATTCATCTCCTTCCTCTCTTAATTGGTTCGGTTTTAGCTCTTATTCACCTATAATCAACACAAAGCTTATGTAGATCTCTATATCGATAATGTAGATAAACTAGCTAACAATTGCTTCAATGCCTTATCAATGAACACTATAATGAGTGAAAAACTACTAGAAAGAGTGTCTACAATATCGCAATATTTCATGCTAACAAAATACCCCATACTTGCCACTTGTTTGTCCCCAAGCAAGGTCTTTCAAAAGCTTTAGAACTCAAGTTAGGATGAAATATGCATGCAATCTCAAAAACAAAACATCTTTTAGGTAAATGTGCTTCTAGTCAATAGATCATTCTCAAACCTTGCTTCATTCATTCACGAGACTCTCATATACATAATCAAAGAATAAAGAGAAAGGAAACATCGTGAATTGACCAAACTTCAATGTAAGCATCATAACCTTCAAACATTATCAAAATCAAGCATAAGAAACTTCAATTTAGATCCCCAAGTCATATAACATTCTCTTGATCTTAAGGACTTTCAAATAAGGTCTAGAATGCGGAAAGAAAGGGAAAACTATAAGGAAAGTGGTGCATGAATCCGAGAAAATGGACAACTAACTCTTTTCTTATTCTCTTGCGGTTTTGCAACACTTTCAACTTGGAGCTTTGCTCTCTTCTTTTCACATTATTTTTCGACTTTACTTTTGGAGTTATAGATAGAGGTGCACAAAAACGGAAGCCTAGGAGATTGGAGGTTCTCAATTTTGCGAGATGCCTCAAACCCTTGATGCACATACCATAATCCGTTAGAAATATCGCTCAATCTGACTTTGGCAAGACACAAACACCCGGCTATGTGAATGGTGCCGAGTTACTCATCGTCATGATTGACTTCCCCAAACCTACAAGTTTTTTCTATTCTTTGAATGCAAAATTTTACTTTCATGGCCCTCCCACATCAAACATGCCAAATATCAACTCCTCCAAATTCCCGGATAGGTAAGGGAGACCATTATTTCATTGAGGGGCTAAATGATCAAAGGAAGAAGAAAGAAAATCGAATTGCCTTAATCATTTCAACAAGAAGTTTAAGAAATTATCATGTGATTTCAACCTTGATTTCTCAATATGATTTAGATAAAACTTTTCACATTATGAAACTTGCAAGAGAGGAATAAACAACATATTCAATTTCTTTTCACTTCATTATTTGTTTAGACATACAATTGTCATCAAAAACTCAATTCACAAGTAGTGATTATCATAGAAATCATCTCCATTCTTAGAAGCACAAAATTTTCAAATTTTTTTCGATTTTTATGGGTTTTTCAAAAGCTTTTTCATGCAATGCGATAATGAAACGTGTAACAATGGAAAGAAATATGCAAAGTGTTCTCAATCAAGGCAAGCAAAAGTGAGTAGAGTTATTACAAACGATAGTCACGCCCCACCCCATACTTGAGACAAACATTATCCCTAATGTTCAGAAAGAAATAAAGAAAAGAAAGAAAGAAAATGAACTCACAAGACGGCGGTGGAGCGGCTAATGCTACGATCATCCATGGTCATCACTGAGGAGCTGGTGGTGGTGGAAACGGGAAGAAGCCGGGGTCGTAGTTCCGCCCAAAATGCTGGCGGTAGATGTCTCTCATCATCCTATCATGTGCATCGACTCGTGCATCCCTAGTGTCCTGCCGGATCTCCAAAGCACCGACTCTCCTGGAAAGGTCAGTGGCCCACTCCGGTAGCTGCTCGTACCACTCCGGCGCCTGACTATACCAAGCTGGTGCATCTGATGGTGCTGGTGCAAGTGGTGGTTGTGCATGCCAAGTCAGTGGAGCTCCCATCCACTCCGGCTGCGTGCTATACCAATCGGGAGGGGTCGCCATCCATGTCGGCCTCTCACTCACGCTGGCACGGCGAGAGGAAGAACCGGAAGCTCTAGCAGGGCGAGGGGACTGCCTAGGGAGGTCGGGAAATGTGTCCGGCTGATCCGGAAAACTGCCAAAGTCGTGCTCCTCACCTCCTCCCTCAAAACCGTCATCCCCTCTCATCTCCTCCTCATCTGCAACTGTCATCTCTGGGGGAACATACGGAGGTGCTACCAATCTATTCGCATGCATAGCAGCGAATGTCTCCTTCCAGTTATGGCATTCAGCCATAATGGAATACTCGGGAAGCCATGTAACACCTCTACCTCCTCTACCCTCCCAAGGCATGGCAGCGGTAGATGGACCTCTATGCCTAGGAAAGATAATACCTCTAGTCATGAGGCTCTGAAGTCCTAGAGGTCTAGCCGCTATCCTAGTGCACGCGGAGAAGTCAATACCCAGCTGTCTAGCAAGGTGGGT
Organism: Fagopyrum esculentum; assembly: GCA_033239045.1. Taxonomy (NCBI): domain Eukaryota; kingdom Viridiplantae; phylum Streptophyta; class Magnoliopsida; order Caryophyllales; family Polygonaceae; genus Fagopyrum; species Fagopyrum esculentum. The sequence goes on along the minus strand of BSUD01000002.1, from coordinate 44,381,084 downwards.
GACCATCCCACCATATCCAATATTGACGGCCCTCTTATTCTTTAGCTTACTCATGGTAGAAGCTAAGAGGGTGGCATAGTCAGCCGGCCTACCATGCAGCATACAGTACAGCAGAAACAACTCATCAGTCTTGATTTTCTGAGGAGTCTCAGTCCTAGGGAAGAGACACTCAGAAAGTACTCGGTGGGCTATCTTCAAGGCTAAGTGATAAATCAACTTAGCCTTGGTATCAGTAGGTTGCAGCGGTCCTCGCTAGCATATACCATGGCAATATCCTCCCAAAAATCCTTGGCGTGCACGCCACTAGGAAATCGACCATTGAAGGTCTCATGGAACCCAAATAAGGCTCCAAACTCTCGGATCGAAAACTCATAGTTCCTCTCCATCAGCCTGAAAGAAACTGTCCTATCCACATGACTATGCTCAAAAGAAATCACAAACTCTCTAGTGATCTCCTCATACGCATCTTCCCGAATGGCGGAGAAGATGATCAAGCCTGCCCTGTCTAACAACCAAGTAAGATCGCCTACCATATTCAGTGGCTCTAACTCCTCAAGCAGCAAATATCGTGGTCCTATGACCGGTCTCTTCTCGATCCTTTCTAAGGCATCGAGGTAATCCTCATGAATCTTAGGAATTCTAGGGGGTGGGGGTGATGGTGGCCCACTAGGAGGTATTTGGGAGGAGGAGGAAGCATTACCTTTCCTTTTCTTATTCCAATTGAACATTCTCCTAACCAAATCCATATTCTGTCAAAAATCACGGCATGTTCTTCAATTTCCACGGCCGTGGAATGCCCGGTGACCGTGGTTCGGCTCGTAATTTCTCAAAATCCACTCAATCAACACCAAAATCAACAGACAACATCCCTAGACTAATTCCAATCCAGTTCCAATCAGTTCTCCTAGAAATTCTTGCGGAAACTGAATCAAATCGACAAAGTGAGAGAAGAGAAGAAAAACCTAGGTTTTGGATTTTTAAAATCCAAATTCCGTCTTCTCCGGTGATTTTCCACTCGAATTGTTGCTTGGATCTTGTAGGTGGTTGAATTTGCTTCAATTTTGGTCAAAGAATCGTTCGAAACAATTAACGAACGGAGATTTGAGAGAGGGGGATCAAATCAGCGATTTTGGGCGTGTAATTGGGGATTTTTAGTGTTCTTTGTGAAGAGACGTGGTTTATATAGTAACCGTAAAAATTTTGGAAAATTACGGTCACTCGGGGGTTTCCACGGCCGTGGAAATGTTGGGAACCGTGGTTTTGGTGATTTTTCTCAAGCTTTTGCAAATTACGGTCACTGTAGCTGTCACGGCCGTGGTTTTGGCCGTGGAACTCTCTGTAAGGTGCCAAAGTCCAAGTTTCGTCAATTTCTTCTAACATTTCTTTCTCCCTTCCCTCTTCCATTGATCCTACATCCAAAAACACGAACATACCGGAAGGTATCGAAGGCAAAACAAAACAAAAACGTCTAAACTACTCTAAACTACGAATCGAAAATTAAAACGTAAGTGCAATACCTTGGGTTGCCTCCCAAGAAGCGCTTGTTTAAGGTCCGTAGCTAGACCGTACTTACACTTATTCAAGTGCGGTAGGTGCGAACTCTTCAGCTTGGAGTTCCGGTGAGTATTTCTTGAGTCGTTGACCGTTCACCTTAAAGCTTCCGCCCTTTTCACCCCATACTTCAACTGCACCATGGGGAAAAACACGTTTGATTAGATAAGGTCCAGTCCAACGAGTTTTAAGCTTACTTGGAAAGAGACGAAGCCTTGAATTGAAGAGGAGAACTTGATCTCCTTCTTTGAGGTCCTTTGGGATGATATGCTTATCATGCCAACGCTTCGCTCTTTCTTTATAGATCTTGGCGTTTTCGTAGGCATTCAAGCGAAGTTCTTCAAGCTTGTTAAGGTCCAAGAGACGCTTCTCTCCCGCTTTCTTCATGCTGAAGTTCAACCACTTTATTGCCCAATACGCCTTATGCTCCAATTCTACCAGCAAGTGACAAGACTTCCCATACACAAGGTTGTATGGCGTCGTACCTATGGGAGTCTTATACGCAGTCCGGTATGCCCATAATGCGTCATCTAGCTTCAAAGACCAATCCTTCCTTGTCCTTGAAACCGTCTTCTCTAGGATTCCTTTAATCTCCCGGTTCGAGATCTCCACTTGTCCACTAGTTTGTGGATGATAAGGGGTGGAGATCTTGTGAGTCACCCCATACTTAGCTAATAGAGCTTCGAATCGTCGGACAATGAAGTGAGAGCCTCCATCACTAATGATAGTCCGTGGTGTCCCAAATCGTGGGAAAATGGTCTTGTTAAAGAACTTAACCACAACCATGGCATCATTAGTGGGAGAGGCAATTGCTTCAACCCATCTCAAAACATAATCTACGGCTAAAAGTATGTATTGGTTTCCACAAGATGATGGGAAAGGTTCCATGAAGTCTACTCCCCAAACGTCAAAGATCTCCACCTCTTGAATGTTGTTAAGAGGCATCTCGTTTCTCCTAGATATGTTCCCTGTTCTTTGGCAAGCATCGCAGCAGGAAACAAAGGTTTGCACATCTTTAAATATAGTAGGCCAAAAGAATCCAGATTGCAATACCTTACCGCTAGTCTTGTTCGAACTAGCGTGTCCTCCACAAGGTAGTGAATGACAATGACGGATGACACTTTGCATCTCATCTTCCGGCACACATCGTCGAATGATGCCGTCAGGACCTCTCTTAAAGAGGAGAGGTTCATTCCAAAAGTATTCCCGAACATCCTTAAAGAACTTCTTTCTTTGTGTGTAGGATAATCCGAGTGGTAATTCCTGGTAAACCAAATAGTTAACAAAATCAGCAAACCATGGTTCGTTACCTTTGGTGATCACGTCGATGCACTCCTCTATGATATGTAAATGCTCGTCCGGAAAGGAGTCATCTAGAGATAGATTGTCGTCCTCTAGATGTGGTAGACGACTCAAATGATCCGCGACAGAATTTTCCGAACCCTTCTTGTCACGGATCTCTAGATCGAATTCTTGTAGGAGAAGAATCCATCTAATTAGCCTTGGTTTCGCATCTTTCTTTGCAAGCAAATACCGGATCGCAGCATGATCCGTGTACACAATCACCTTAGCACCTACAAGATAAGAGCGAAACTTTTCAAATGCATATACAATTGCTAAAAATTCCTTCTCGGTAGTGGCGTAGTTGAGCTGCGCTTCATCTAGCGTCTTGCTAGCGTAATAGATAGCGTGGGTTCGTCCTTCCTTTCTTTGCCCAAGCACAGCTCCTATAGCTACGTCACTTGCGTCACACATAATCTCAAATGGAAGATTCCAATCCGGAGGTTGAATAATCGGGGCTGAGATTAGAGCTTCCCGAATCATATTAAACGCATCTAAGCATTCATGCGAAAAATCAAAAACTGCATCCTTCATCAATAAATTAGTAAGCGGTTTTGATATCTTAGAGAAATCCTTTATAAAACGTCTATAAAATCCAGCATGTCCTATAAAACTTCTTATCCCTTTCACCGAAGTTGGGGGAGGAAGCTTTTCTATAGTCTCTATCTTAGCCTTATCCACTTCAATCCCTCTACTAGAGATTAAGTGTCCTAATACAATGCCTTCTTTCACCATAAATTGACACTTCTCCCAATTAAGAACTAGGTTAGTGTCTTCACACCTTTGTAGCACAAGAGCAAGGTTAGAAAGACAGTTATCGAAGGAGGAACCATAAACAGAAAAATCATCCATAAAAACCTCCATGATCTCCTCTATGTACTCCGAGAAGATAGCCATCATGCACCTTTGAAAGGTGGATGGGGCGTTGCAAAGCCTAAACGGCATTCTCCTATAAGCAAATGTTCCCCACGGGCACGTGAATGTGGTCTTCTCTTGATCGTCCGGATGTATCGGGATCTGAAAGAAACCACTATAACCGTCAAGATAGCAAAAGTGTGAGTGTTGTGCTAACCTGTCAAGCATTTGGTCGATGAAGGGTAGTGGGAAGTGATCCTTCCTCGTTGCGTTGTTTATCTTGCGGTAGTCTATGCACATCCTCCATCCTGTAACGGTTCGCGTAGGAATGAGTTCATTGTTCTTGTTGGTAATGACCGTCATCCCTCATTTCTTTGGAACTACCTATACGGGACTCACCCATTTGCTATCGGAGATAGGATAGATGATACCTGCATCAAGTAGTTTAAGAATTTATTTCTTGACAACCTCCTTCATGGTCGGATTTAACCGCCTTTGAGGTTGTCGCGAAGTTCTAAAGTCTTCTTCCATTAGGATCTTATGCATGCATAGTGAAGATTTGATTCCTACTAGATCCTCTATAGTATAACCTAAGGCTTTCCTATGTTTCTTAAGAACAACCATAAGCTTACTATGTTCATCTATACTCAAATCGGAACTAACAATTACCGGAAAGGTAGAATTAGGTCCTAGAAATGCGTACCTTAGATGTGCAGGAAGTGGCTTCAATTCCATCACTATAGGAGTCTCTAATGGCTCTTGAGGAGTATCCAATGTTTCCTTAGAAGTGTCTAAGGATGTAGAAGATGTTGGAGAAGAATCAAAAGAAGTGGCGGAGAAAACACAATCTCCTTCAGATTCACCCAAAATTACGGCTCCCTTGTTTCCTCCACGGCCGTGGTTTTGGGCATGGAAATCAATTACGGTGCCTCTGTTTGTTCCACGACCGTGGTTTTGGCCGTGTAACTTACTGGAGTCCTCTGAATAGCTAATTACGGTCATGTTGGTGGATTCCACGGCCGTGGAATAGCACGACTGGCCGTGATTTCTTACGTTTTCTGACCCATCGTAGAGTTTCTCAAATTCTTCTTCATACACTTCTTTTTGCTTCTCTAAAGCTTCAATTTCCTCATTGCATTCCTCTTCTTCCCTTATATCCATAATGCTCATAGAGATAACCTTTTGCAAGGGATATTTGAAGAGAATCGAACTTACCTCCTCTCTAGATAGCTCTTCGTCATGGATGTTGAATATATCTTCATCGAAAGTTGGTTCCTTCACCAAAGTGGAGAGAACGAACTCTACCTTTTCTTCTCCTATGTCGAAGGCGAGTCTAGCATTCTTGCAATCAACCATACAACCGGATGTTGCAAGAAATGGTCTTCCGAGTATGATCGGGACCGGACTATCTGCAGGAATGTCAAGCACAACAAAATCTATAGGAACATAGAACTTACCAAGCTTGACCGGGACGTCTTCAACTATGCCGACGAGACGAGTTATGGATCGATCCGCCATGTATGACGTCATCTTCACCGGTTGGTTCGCTTAAACCGATCTTCCTACATAAGGCAAGCGGAATGATGCTCTTGCTTGCTCCTAAATCACATAATGCATCATATGTGACATCTCCCACTCCTATGGGAATACAAAATGACCCCGGATCCTTCAGCTTTGGGGGCATCTTTTCCTTCATTGTCTTGATGAGATCCGATGAATCTGAACTCATCTTGACCTCTCCAAAATCCTCTAATTTCCTTTTGTTAGAGAGGATCTCCTTTAAGAACTTCCCATAAGCAGGCATACCTACAATTGTATCAATGAAAGGTATATTAATATGCAGTTTGCTCATGAGTTCAATAAACTTACCGAATTGCTTGTCTAGATGTGCTCTTGCTCTAGATTGCAGGAATGGTAGGGGAGGTTTGAAAGCTGGAGGAGGAACGTAGATGTCTTCCTTCTCCTCCCCCTTCTCTTTCTCCTTCTCGACGGGAACTTCTACAAACTTAGGCTGCGGGTCGGTGGTTGTTGCTCCGCTCCTAGTTGTGATAGCCATCACCCTTCCTTTTGGGTTATCCTCCGTCTTTCCTGGACGTTTTCCTTGATTCCTAGGAACTTCCTCAGCATGGCTAAACATTTGGTTTTCTAAAATCTTTTGGGCTTTATCAACCTTAGTAATGTGATCATCGACCTTAATGATGTGACTCTCCAATCCTTGAAGCTTTCCTAAAATTGTTTCCAACATGGGATCGGGCTTCTCTTTCCCCGAAGTGCTTCCGCTATTAGATGCTTGTTCCTGAATTTTCAAAGGAATGGAAGAAGAAGAAGAAGGTGGAGTTAGTGAATTTCTTGAATTGGGATAAGAATTACTGGAATTGTGTTGTTGGTTGGACCGCCAATTGTAGTTGTTTGAACCCCTATTGTTGTTCCAACTGTTATTCCGGTTGTTGTTGTTGTTGTTCCAATTATTCCGGTTGTTGTTCCAGTTGTTGCGGTTTGTATTCTCATTCCCATTGTGGTTATTGTTGTTTCCCAAATAACCCACATCTTGCCCCTTTTGCTTTGGAAAGTTGGTTTTAATGGCTTCCTTCAACTCTTTAATCTCGGTATTGAGAGAAAAGATTTGAGTTTGAGCAACTTGTGATAGCTTTGCTCCCTGCTCCACATGATTTGCTTCTACTTTCCGGTGAGAATACTTCTCAATGACTCGGGCTTGCTTCTCAATGAAGTCCCAAGCGTCATCTTCCCTCATGTCCATGAATGTACCACATGAAAGGGATTGGAGCTTGAATTGTGTTTCCACATCCAACCCCTTATAGTATATCTCCAATAGCTCCAACTTGGAAATGCCATGGTGTGGGCAATCCAATAGTAAATCCTGAAATCTTTCCCAAGATTGAAACAAACTTTCGTTAGATCTCATAGAAAATGCGTTAATCTTACCTCTCAACTCCGCCGTTTTAGATGGCGGAAAGAATTTGGTGAGGAACTCCAAAGAAAGATCTTCCCATGTGTTAAGTCTTCCATTTGGAAGAGCTTGATACCAAGATAAAGCTTTCCCTTTCAAAGAAAAGAAGAATGACTTAATCTTGTAGTTGTTGGTGGTTGCGTTCTTTGGCTTCATTGTCTCCATTAAGATCTTAAAATTCTGTAAATGTTGGTGTGGAGACTCGCTATTCGTTCCTCCAAACTGACTTTGGCGAACGATGGTAATAACTTGCGGGTTGAAGCTAAACCCTTGCATATCATCAGCATCAAAGTTCACACCTAGATGGCGTGGTTGCTGAATTGGATCCATCCTTTGGCTAAGAGTTCTTGGCTCTTCTTCTACACGAGCGGCTCACGCGCCTCCAGTCGGGACACGATAGTTGGCAGCCGGTCTTTGTCTTGGATTAAATTGATTCATGTTGACCGTCGGGTTAAGGTCTTCAAGGGATGGCATGGAGGAGTCGCTATCCTCATCGGATGAGTTGGCTCTAACCGATCTTGTCAGTTTCCTCCTCTCCTTCTTCTTGAGGTCGCTTAATTCCAGCCTCATTTGAAACATCATATCCGATAGCTCATCAATTTTCGATTGATTACGGTCCGATTCTTCCTTGCGAGTCTTCTCGCTCCATCTACGTTGAGCTTCGGATTCCGCTAACTCTATTTGATAATCCCGTTCCTTTTCTTCATCCATCTTTCTTTCTTTGAGCTTCTTCCTCAAATTCTTCTCAAGTTCTTGATCAAGAGGTAAGAGGTCCTTGTTGTTCCTAGACCTGCGCATAAACCTAAAGTAACCTGCAAATATCACTCACAAAAGATATCAAATAACAAGAGCTAAGCTCCCAAGCTTGACAACCGGTAACCGAATTCGGCCTAGACCAAATCCCCGGCAACGGCGCCAAAAACTTGTTCGCCACTTAGCGTGCGTGCAATCAAGCTTTAAATTTATAAAACTAGAATAAAAGCAAGCGAACCCGCAGTGTACGGATCGGCGTAGTAAAGCAAGAATTCCAGAGTATCGAACACAGGGATTTGGGGGAACAAATTCAGTTATAAAGTTGTCAAGCCAGTAAAAGGGTAAAGCTTTGCAAATGTATTGGGAAAACAGCAACCCTAAAGATCCAGGTATCTAATTGTGGCAATCGATTCAAGATATACTAAAGAATTAAGGACAGAGTTAAGAGTTGCAAAGGTATACTAAGGTAAAGCAATGTACGATGAAGTTCCAAGGCTTTATATGACTTATCTAAGGACACTCTCTATAAAGGTTGTTGAGGCTTCAGTATAGAAAGGATCTAAAGGTAAGAATTAATCTCAAATACCCAAACTTGTAACCCAAGGATCAAGACTAACTAGACCGATTAAGGTTGTGACACTCGAAATCGAAGTAGAGGTTGTTGAGGCTTCACTACTACCTAGAAAAGGCAAGCCAAGACTAAGTTAAAGCAAATCTTTAACTTTGGATTAAAGTAAAAGCAAGGTTCGTAAACTGAAGTAAATTACGGGTAGATCTTGAGTTCCACGACCGTGGAACCTCAAGAACAGACCGTGGTTTTTGTTCATCGGCGAATCTCTCTAACTCTCAGGGTCCAATCTGTTTACGATCGATCTATCATCATCTAAGCCACAACTATTAACCCTTCACCCTAGAATTGCTAAAGGGTTTTAGCCAATAACTGTCATTATAATATCAAAATCAAGATTTAGAAGAATGACAGATGAAAACCTTCGAAAGCCTTCAATAAATCTCAAATCAATCTCAAATCCACAAACAAGGATAATAATGTATATCAGACTTGAATGAACACAAACCAATAACGATCCTTGATGAGAACGAAGAACGGGATGTCAATCCGTCTTCTAATCAAACCAAAGGACAAAAAGCGCAAATTTCGCCACCCACAACTTCCAAATCTTCAAGCCTTCGTAAATCTCCGTTGCAAAAATGTAATTCTCCGCACGTCCGATGAAACCCTAGGAACGTTAAAGTGAGCGTAAGCGAAGGTGTCGAATTCTCCCTCCTTCAACCCTTTTATAAGGAAGGATAAAATAACCGTCCGGCCCATATGCGTAAACAATGTGTCCATATTTTATTCGTCAAAAGATTGCCTAAATCACGGTTTCATGGAGTTCCACGGCCGTGGTTTAGACCGTGGAAGTGGATTACGGTTCTTCACAACTTCCACGACCGTACTTTATACCGTGTAACTCTCTGGAATGCTCCACGTTCATGTTGCCAAGATCCACGGCCGTGGTTTTGGGCGTGGACTTCTCTACGGCCGTATTTTAGAGCGTGGAAGTGTAAATTGCTCGTAGTTTCCTTTGTGTCGTGCCATTCCTCCTCCTATCATCTCCCTTGGCTTCTTTGATGTGTCCTCAATCCTTGGATGTGCTCAATTCATCTCCTTCCTCTCTTAATTGGTTCGGTTTTAGCTCTTATTTACCTATAATTAACACAAAGCTTATGTAGATCTTTATATCGATAATGTAGATAAACTAGCTAACAATTGCTTCAATGCCTTATCAATGAACACTATAATGAGTGAAAAACTACTAGAAAGAGTGTCTAGAATATCGCAATATTTCATGCTAACAAATAGTTAACAAGACAAGCATCAAAGACCATCCTGTAGTTAGTATTATTGTTGTGATCTGTTTTGATGTAGGTGCGTGACCGCACCTCAAGAATTGGGAGCTAAACAGAAAACTACATGTCAAGATGGTAAATAGGTTAGGGTAATGACTTGTAAGTCAACGTGATGTACTCCTAAGTTGGAGGTCAAAAGGATTGTTGAAGGATCACCATATCGAGTAGTCCTAACGAGTAATAAGTTGAGTTTTGATAAGACATAAGTGAATTCCGGGAGATTCTATAGACACACGTTCCAATCCTTTCAAGGAGACGTGACCGGGGAATTTAGTTACCGAGGGGTTATCTAGACTTAATGTGAAACTGTATGGGGGTCATGGACCATAGTTTGATATATATGGACGGGTTATCTCGAGGTTTTGGACAACCAATACTCACGGGTAGAGTTCAAGTCTTCCCGTTACTATAGTAAATCCTCTATAGACAGAAGGTCTGTTTGAAGAGGATCTTGCCGTTTTTAGAAGAGAAATTATAGGCGATAGTTTGGTAAATTATCATGACTAACGGAAGACGTCATTATGGTTAATGGGTGACAATAGAGTGATCAGAGTAGCGTAGCGGAAGCATGGTGGGCCCATAACCCATAGAATATGAAACTCAATGTTATGTCCACTATGCCCTCAAGCTAAGGAATCGTAGATCGATATGAAAATGTCTGCATGGAGTGTGCTTTGAGTTTTATTAAGTTGAAAGCCTGACCAAAGGCATATAATAACTCATTAACGGAGAGACGATCCGACTGAGTCATATTAGAAAGACAAGACCAAATGAGTGGTCTTACATAGAACATTATGCACTTAGTAAAGTGCCGGGATATGTGTAAGATAATTATTTTAGAAATTATAGTCGGGATCTTCCGAAAGATTAGAATCAAGGGGATTCAGCGGAAGGGATCAAGTTCTTATTATTTAGCTAGAGTCATCAAAAGTGTGCAGAAGTAAGTTGAATAATGTATTCTTCTGAGATCCTAAAGTAGGTGGAGAAGTTATTTATCAGCCAGCACTCCTCCCAGAGTTCACAAGAAACAGTTAGGGGCTACATATCAGATCCGGGAGATGCCATCAAATATGAGGATCTGATAGTTGAGCCCGACCACACTTTTGTGGAGTACCCAATAGGTTTCCTGGAACGCAGTACTAGACATCTGCGGTCCAAGGCGATACCGATGCTGAGGATCCAGTGGTCTAAACGGGGAGCCGATGAGGCCACTTGGGAAACAGAGGAGAGTATTAGACGTAGTTACCCTAAGTTCTCTACGGGGTTAGATGCTACTTTTGTATCGACGAGTTAGTACTCGGATGTTGTGTTATTTGACCATTCATGTTTATATATTGGATTGAGTGATTATGCATGTTTTATGTGATGTGTGACCGAGTATGATGATTGAGTAGTTGCATGATAGAAAATTGAATTTTTTTTTATGATACTAAGAGTTACAAAGAAAGTCGTATGATTAGTTACATTATTCTAAGTTTCGGGACGAAACTTCTTTTAAGAGGGCACTGATGTAATACCCGAAAAATTTTAAACTCCGTTTAATACCGGATCAAACCGGATTCCTATTCGCCAACCCAAATTCTTCTAATTAAGAATTTAACGATATTAATTTTACCATTTTATGTTACCTGGATTCACATAAAATGATAACTTTTATATTTCAGTAAATAGTTTCGTAAACAATTGTAACACCCCAAATTCTCAGAACTCGGAACATTACTGGTTAGGACCTCACAATGGGTCCTGACCTCAAATTGACAACAATTTTACTGGGATCTTGCAACAAGACACAAATAAGAAAAACCGAAATTCATAAAAATGTATTTTTAACAGGATGAATGCAACAAAGTCTAACAGCCTATAATACTTAAACGACGGAAAAGACTAACTGTCTTAACAAGAGGAAAAGAACAACAAAGCAACAACCCAAACCCCCACTCTAAGGAGTATGGAGACCCGGCTGACCACTACTTCCGGATCACTCAGCTGTTGTTCTAACCTGCGGTAAATCTAAAAACACAACAAAACAACCATTAGCTAGTTATCTAAACGTTAGGAGAATAATAATAGCACACACACACATAAAATAATAAACACTCATCATGCTTTCAAACAATCCATTTATTATCTTCATTTAAGTCATTCACTCTTACTAATAATACTTATTTTGTGACTCGAGGGATTCCCAAACCTCGTCTCCGCCCCCGTGTACCCATCAGGAGTGGATCCGATGCATCTCACCGTGTACCTGTATGGTCTGGGTATAGAGAACCTCCCAGTCTCTTGGTAGAGCTGGGCAGTGATGTCACGGCCCGTTATACATACACTTGGGCCTTAACACATAATAACGACGGTCGTCCTAACAAGTTGTTATTATAACTCACATGGTACACAAACCACTATTATCACTCAACTAATATCCAGAAACCAGCTAAGTAAGTCGCAAGGACTTACCTGAATCAAATCTCAACTCTCAATTTCCCAACTCCGCAACCGTAGAAACTCAAACGCCTGTCACACAAGGCACGTGGATCAATAATGTATCCCACTTTCTTAGAAGTCTCCAACTTCTAAGATATATAATCGATCATAAAGAAATTACCAAAGTACGCTTATACGGGTAAATGACCATTTTACCCCTGGTCCCGAAACTCTATAAAATTCTATAACAAGGTTTCAAACTATTCTTTAGAACTCAAAATCACACTCTCGCTCTAGAAAGGAAGTTTGTTAAAGTTTTAGAAGAGTTAAACACATTCTTAACTTTCATAAAAAGTCGCTAAGGTCCAACTTTGGCTTAAGATATGAGGCTCGGATAAAGTATTAAATTCCGAAATAAATCTCTAGATCTTCTATGATATGCATACTAAACATAGGAGTAAAGATGTTTCAAAAATACTAAATCATAACTCTCCCATAAATCTCCAAAGTTGGAATGAAAGGTGAAAAAATTCTATACTTAGTCAATTTTCCTCTGCTGTAAAAACAGCCCAAATGTCCTACTTTGAGTCCTTATAAGTTCTAATCCGACCGTTAACTTTCTCCCAAAATTTAACACAGTAAACTTCATATTTCTATCTACAATATATTAAAATTTCAACGGGGGATGGTTAATTTAAAGCTTTAGAACTACCCTCGAAGTCAGCAACTTACACATACACATTCTCGAAAAAGGGAAGGTTAAAAAAAAGTGGTATGAATTTCAACTCCTATTGATAACAACAATTAACTAAATCCTATCCCCCTCTCACCCGCTAGTTTCTCACTGTAAACAAAGTGTGGCCCTCTCCCTACTCACGTACCCCAAGCTCCCTATCGAATCTGCAACGTTCGAGTCTCCTCGCTACCCTAACGAAAGGCATGAGAAGGGATGGATTTACCTGCCTGCAGCGAGAACGGAAGAGCCGGCGTTACCGAGGACTCAAGCGATGATCGGTTTCGGGATGCATACAGAGGCACGTCGGAGACTGGTGGGAGCGAGTCCTTCCTTTTCAATCAGGGATTCGTTGGGCCAAGGTTGTAGGGGTCTCTACGGGTTAGCGGTTCGGCTGGAAGGCTCGGCCTTCTCTGTGGTCTCGTGTGCGATGAAGATTCAAAGCTTGATAGTATGAATGGTGGAAAGACGACTCAGGGGGAGAAACAAAGACGTTACGTGCGTCACTGTCCCGACTGGGCTCGAGACGGCGGCAACTCCGATTCCTTGCTCCACCAGCGTTGGCGAGATTGCGTCGAGATGCAGAGGGGGAGATCTTCACGTTTGTACTCCTGTTGCGTGATTGCCGGATGGCAGAATGGTAGATTAGGTTAAAGGGCTGATTATGGTAGATAGGGATAGGATTAATCGGGGTGTAGTTAATTAGGAGTTAAATTAGGGCAGATAATCAGGTTATGGGAGTGGGTTTAGAAGTGTAACGGTTGGGCTAGTGAAATCAAATGGGTCAGCAGGCAGCCCTTCATCGGATTGGCAAGCAGCCCTTCATCCTCTTGGACCGATCCATTAGGAAATAGATGCATGGTTTGGGCCGGATGCAGCTAGAAGAAGTGGGTAAGGATTAGGCTTAAGGAGTTGGGCCGGCGAAAAAGTCATTGGGCCTGGTGTTGGGCCAGAACCAGCCTGCTCTCCCATTAAAACAAGGCTAAAGTAAAACTCGTTAATCGCCCCGGACCGAAAGAGAATTTGCGGAAATAATTACGGAATTATTTACGGTTACATAATTTATCATTTTATGTGAATTAAGGTCACATAAAATGATAGAAATTAAATCTCGTTTTATTTTTATTAATTATTATTATTTTAAAGTAAAGGTTGGCGGATCGGAATCCGGTTAAATTCAGTATTAAACGGAGTTTAAAATTTTCGGTTATTACATCAGTGCCCTGTTAAAAGAAGTTTCGTCCCGAAACTTAGAATAATCTTCTTACTCACACGGTTTCCTTGGTATATATTTTAGTTTCTTAAAATTTTCGTTTTCTACCAGGCAACTACTCATTCATCATACTTAGACACACATCACATAAAACATAATCGCTCACTCCAAAATAGAAACATGACTGGTCAAAACACAATATCCGAGTACTAACTCGTCGATACAGAAGTAACGTCTAACCCCACAGAGAACTCAGGATAATTACGTCTAATACTCTCCTCTGTCTCCCAAGTGGCCTCATCAGCTCCTCGTCTAGACCACTGGATCCTCAACATAGGTATCTCCTTGGACCGCAGCCGTGTAGTACTACGCTCCAGGACAACTATTGGGTACTCTACAAATGTATGGTCGGCTCAACTATCAGATCCTCATGACTAAGGATGTGTCTCGGGTTTGGTAGGTACTCTCTCAACGGTTTTGTTTTCTAGACTTACTTCTAGCTCTTTTGATGACTCTACCAAACTTTTCCTTCCATTGGGCCCACTTGCTTTTTCCTTTCAAAGGTTCACACCTATCGATTCTGAATTAATGATCTTAAACTTTTGTCGGCACTTTACTAAGTGTCTAATGCTCTTTGTAATACAAACTGCTTGGCCCCGGTTTCCTCAATGTGACCTAATCGGATCGTTTCTTAATTAATGGGTTTTCACCTACTTCTTATTAAGCGTTCAAATTCATATAACTCAAAACAACACACACACCCAAGTGGGCTTTTTTGTATAGATCTCTAATTCCTTAACTTGAAATCAGAGTTAACCTAATATTGATCTTCTTCATCTGTGGGTTATGTGCCTACCGCGCTTCTATTGTAACACCCATTAGGCACAATGGCATCTTTCTGAGGGTCAACATGATTTACCCAACTCCGCCTATACTTCCCTTCTAATACTAGCAAGATCCTCTTCAAACAGACCCTTACTCTCTTACTCAACCGTAGTTTGTTCTTAACCAACTAGCAAGCAACTTCTAACCCAATTCTCTCCATATCCTTAGATCACCCCAAAAGGTTATCGCTGCCTACTTGGGGAATCCTCCAAGGCATCGGTAAAGTTATCTCTTAACTTCGCAGTCACTAATTTCTCTTCTTCACGATACCTACTCGTCACTATCAACCAACACTTACACGTCCTCAATTGACGTCGGTCAGTCTATAATTGACTCATCTCACTATCCCAGACTTGCTCTTCTCATACCTATACTGGCGTTAAATTCTTGGTGAGCATCATCTGCTCGATTAATCCTTTCATGCTTTGCTAATTCGTTTTATCTTCCACACTCATGTTTCCTTAGGCTAACTCTACTTCTCGAGCCCAACTGGGTCATTCATCTTGACCTAAAAAGTCATTCCAAGTCTTCAACGATAGCTGGTAAGTGTCTTTGTAGTTCTGATGACTTTAGTTATCATCCCCTTCGCTGGTGTTACCGGAAATATTGCCTTCATGAAACTCCGTTGTTTCCGCTACAAGGCTTCGACTCTTTCATACCGACATTGCGATTTCCTTCAAATTCCTCTATCTTTGAGGAGGTTAAAACCTCTCCACACTTGTAAAGTCTACATTTTGCTTCTACACTCCATTGCAGGTATCCCTTCCATGCACCTTAGACCCTCATATCCGGGTCAACATCTTATCTCTTTTGGTCTCTCAAGCTTGTCTTGTGAACTCTTCTACTAGGTTACTCGTCTTATAACAATTTCCTCCCCTGAATCGGTCTCAAGTTTCAGTTGATCATTACATCACATTTCATGTTAGAATTTCAATTACGTTGTACTCTTGCATAGATTCTACAAAGGTATCCTCATCTCAACACTCTATTCCAATTTAGCAAGACCCGCCTTTTGATACATGACTTACCTTCTTACTAGTCAAGTTATTCTTTTGGTTTACACTTTAACCCTCCTAGCGTTATCGGTCCGATATGTATGACTTTTATTAAACACCTATTGGTGCCATTTGCATAAGAACCTCAATTGTACATGATTTCCTCAAAAATCAAAGTTCTTGACTCGCATTTATTATGTTGTCCTTATGCTCGTGTCGCTTTACCTTCTTTAAATATTTACCCCCTAGTAGGATAGTTACCCCTTTGAGTTTTCTCGTACTCGCTTTACGAACCGCGTTGGTTGGTCTTATTACTTTCATCAACTCTTAGGTCATCAGTCCAGCTGAAATTTTCAATGGAGTACCTCCATTTCTCCTTAAATAACAGCCTTTAGTCCTTTCGGTAACCATCTTATTGGTGTGATACCGGGTCCATATAACAGCCTTTAGTCCTTCAACTTTACTCCTTCTCATGTCTGTTTTAGCCAACCTGTAGATTCCATCTGCAATCACCTCACAACACGATCACACATTTCACCAAGGCTTTACATCATACTCTCTATGTTTGTGCCGCCTCAGAATTTCCACTTATTTTGTGTCACATCTTAAATCACCAGGGTTTTCCCTGTCAATCTAGACAGTCTGACCCCACTTTTTCTCGAAGGAGCACCATCAGTCTTACTTGTGTGGAATGCTAAGACATAGGACATGTTCCCAATCATCTACTTCCTCTTAGTCTTCTAGTTCTTCTTACAGGGATCCCTTCATACTAACTCTGATATTTATCTTTCTTAGTCAGTAGTAAGTAACTATGATGACATGAATTATGTATCATCATATTCATGCATATTGCAGCACATTATCTCTTTTTACCCTGCATTTAGAAGGATTTTGCGTACCTTTTATGTTCTATTCAATCAATTGTCGGAAATAGAGGTCTACACGAGATTTTGATGAATTGCAGGTAAATAGAGTTGAATTGGAAGCAATAATGAAGCAAGAAGCATCCAAGGATGTTAAGGAAGCTAAAGGAGCCTTTGAAGGATCACAAAGAGCTAAGGAATTACAAAGGAGAAGCATAGGAAACGAAGCAAAAGAAGAACACTTTCTGTTGAAGAAAATCGTGCCAACGGATATATAAATCGGACGATTTTCATTGGATGAAATCGAACGATTCTGCACCTAAATCGACTAGGTCGATTTTCTTCACAGTTCAGCCAAATGAAAAGACGACACAAAGCCCAATTAATTTGGGCTAGAGAGGAGTTTTGCCAAACGGCCCATCTGCAAGAAACTATAGAAGAGAACCCTACGAACGAAAACGAGGAGGTCGCACGGGATAATCTTTACACGTTTGGAAGAAATCAAAGATTCTTGGAGAGAGATTGAAGAGCTTTTGCCGGAAAGTCTATCTTGATCTTTGATTGTGAGATTTCTTTGTTCCATTGCTTTGTTTGTGGTTTGTGAACACGAAATTGAGTTGTTGAGAGATACTTTGAACAGATTTGACGATTGTTTTACAGATTTGAGAATTATAGAATTTTTCTATTCAAGATTTGGTTTCTTTGCGATATATTCTTCAATAATTAATTTGATTCGATTTTGAAAATGGTTGGCTAAAAACCTTGTGATTCTGGGGAGAATAGTTGATGATTAAGGCTTAGATGATGATAGACTGAACTCATTCAAACATTAGGACCCTGAGAATTTAGATTTTAGTTTTGCGACAAACAGGAAAATCGTGCTGTTCTTGAGAAAAATCGGCCGATTTTTCCTATGAACAGGGCGATTTATCTTTCTGACGAACTTTAATTGAATCAACTTTTGATCAAAACTAATCCTTGCCTAAATCCCAATCTTGATTAACCTTCTTACTCTCTAATTGAATGTATGAATGCACTTCAAACCTATTTCTACATTTAATAAATTAAGATTGCAAGATTCGGGTAATAAAGAGACTCGACATCCTTTATTAAGGTTTTAAGTGTGCTTTCTATTCATACTTTGGAGAGTCATATCCTGGAGTTTTGGATAGTTAGTTTGAATATAATTCTTGTCTCTAGATCTTTCTATTTTGCAGCCTCAACAACCCTTATAGAGAGAACCTATAGATTAGTCATATAGGTTTCGGAACTTCACCGTACGAATCCTACTTTTTGAACATTTAATCTTGGTAATATAAATTCTGTCCTATATCTATAGAAGTGTCTTGAATCGAAAGCCTAAATCGGATACTTGAATCCTTGGAATCATTCTTCTCTTATTTGATCACAAAAGCTTTTGCATTTTTCGCTAGATAATTGAAATCGTAATTTTTCTCACTAAATCCCTGAGTTCGACTCTGGAATTCTTACCTTTCTACGGCCGATCCGTACACTGCGGGTTCGCTTTGCTTTTGAGTTCTAGATATAAATTTAAGACTTTGACGCACACCTTTTCGGGCGAACAAGTTTTTGGCGCCGTTGCCGGGGATTTGGTCTAGATCAAATCCGGTTTTCGGTTGTCTAGCTTGAGAGCTCTTGCTCTTGTGATTTGATTAGTCTACTTGAGTGATCCTTGCAGGTTCTTTAGGTATATGCGAAGGACTAGATCCACTAAAGATCTAATTCCTTTCGACCCCGAATTAGAAAGAACTTTGAGGAGAAAGTTGAAGGAGAAGAAAATGGCCGAAAACGATGAGAGAAACTACAAGGCTGAGTTGAACGAAGCTCAACGCCAACTCCAACTAAGTGAGAAAGCTCGAAAGGAAGCTGAAATAAGTCATCAATTTCAAATTGATGAACTAAGAGCTATGATTTTGGACATGAAATTGGAGTCGAACGCCTCCAAGAAGAAGAAAGTCAAGACACCAACTAAGTCCGTTCGAGATGACTCGTCCGATGATGACGGAATTGATCCAGATATGCCGGAACTTGAAGAGATTGATCCATCACTTCGTCCTAACCGAAACACTCCAACACCTAAGGTCGTCCCTCGCACTACGACTAGGAATGTTAGAGCTGCTAATAACGAAGATAGACCCCGAACTTTGGGGCAACGGATGGATCCTATTCAGCAACCGCGCCGTTTAGGTGTGGACTTTGGAGCTGAAGACATCCAGGAGTTTAGCTTCTCGCCACAAGTCATTACTATGGTTCGCCAAAGTCAATATGGCGGGGCAAGTACTGAATCTCCGCATCAACACTTGCAGAATTTTGAGATTCTTATGGAGACTATGAAGCCGAAAAAGGCCACTACAAGCAACTACAAGATCAAGCCATTCTTCTTCTCTTTGAAGGACAAGGCTCTAGCTTGGTACCAAACACTTCCGGCTGCGAAGTTAGCTACATGGGAGGAACTATCTTCGGAATTCCTCACCAAGTTCTTTCCGCCATCCAAAACGGCGGAATTAAGAGGTAAAATCAATGCTTTTTCTATGAAACCTAACGAAAGCTTGTTTCAATCTTGGGAAAGGTTTCAAGATCTCTTGTTGGATTGCCCACACCATGGCATTTCCAAGCTGGAATTATTGGAGATCTACTACAAAGGGTTGGATGTGGAGACACAATTCAACCTCCAATCTCTATCCTGCGGCACATTCATGGATATGAGAGAGGATGATGCTTGGGACTTCATTGAGAAGCAAGCCCAAGTGATTGAGAAGTATTCCCACCGGAAGGTGGAATCAAGTAGCCGGAATCAAGGCGATCCGGGAGCCAAGTTGAATCAAGCGGCTCAAACACAAATATTCTCCCTCAAGGATGACATCAAGGAATTAAGGGATGTGCTCAAAACGAGTCTTCAAAGGACTCAAGAGCAAGAAGCCAACTACATGGGGCGAGACAACAATCAAAGGAACGATAACCGGAATTCCAATTGGAACAACAACAACAATAACAACCGAAACTCCAATTGGAATAACAACAACAACAATAGGAACTCGAATAACAACAATTGGAGGTCCAATCAGCAAGGTTCAGGTAATCCTTACTCACATGCTGAAAAGGCTTTAACACCTCCATCTTCTTCTACTCCTTCTACAAGCCAGGAACAATCAAGCGGATCAAACAAGCCGGATCCTATGCTAGAAACGATCCTAGGCAAGCTACAAGGATTGGAGAGCTACATAACTTCGGTTGATAAAGCTCACAAAGCTTTAGAAAACCAAGTTTTCAACAAGGCCGGAGAAGTTCCAAGAGATCAAGGGAAGCTTCCCGGCAAGACAGAAGATAACCCAAAGGGAAGGGTTATGGCTATAACTACTAGGAGTGGGAAGACGACCGTCGACCCTCAACCCCAAGTAGTTGATACCTCCACAAAAAAAGGAGAGGCAAAAGAGAAGGAAGAAGTCTATGTTCCTCCTCCCGCTTACAAGCCACCTCTACCTTTTCCTCAATCTAGAGCGCGAGCACGCCTAGATAAACATTTCGGTAAGTTTGTCGAACTTATGAGTAAGCTCCATATTAACATACCTTTTATGGATGCGATTTTAGGTATGCCGGCTTACGGGAAATTCCTCAAGGAGATCCTCTCCAACAAGAGGAAGTTGGAAGATATAGGAGAAGTCAAGATGAGTATGGAGTCATCCGAACTCATCAAGACTATGACGGAAAATATGCCACCCAAGCTCCGCGATCCAGGATCCTTTTGCATACCCATCACCTTGGGAGAAGCTACCTATGATGCTCTTTGTGACCTTGGAGCAAGTGTGAGTATCATACCTCTAGCTCTATGCAAGACAGTTGGTCTAGGAGAGCCTAGACCGGTGAAGATCACACTCTACATGGCTGATCGTTCCACCACTAAGCCGGTGGGGATATTAGAAGACATTCCAGTAAAGCTAGGTAAGTTTTACATACCTATAGATTTTGTCGTTCTTGACATACCTGCAGATTACCCGGTTCCAATCATCCTTGGGAGACCATTCCTCGCCACATCTGGATGCATGGTAGATTGTAAGAACGGCCAGCTATCCTTCAACATCGGTGAAGAAAAGATAGAGTTCATACTATCCTCCTTAATCAAGGAGCCAGCCTTGAAAGATGACGTTTTCGAAATTGTTGAGGAAGAAGAGTCTAGAGAGATAGTAAGTTCGATCTTGATGAAAGACCCTCTTCAAAAGGTTATTAGCATGAGCATCGTAGAGGAAGGAGTAGAACATGATTGCAATGAGGATGTGAAAGCATTAAGTGCTATGGAGGAAGAGCTAGAAGCAAAAATTGAAGAGCTAGAGTGGACTCCGGAAACTGTGAAGAAAATCGACCTGTCACAAATAAATCGTCCGATTTATTCAGAGTCAGAACGATTTTTTTCAACAGAAACTAAAATCGACCTACCAGAAGTAAATCGTCCGATTCATGAAGAGGTAGCACGATTTTTTCCAACAGAAAGAAAAATCGTGCAGAAGATCGACCGATTTATTACAGAGGGGGTCGATTTACTGAGTGATTCTATGGCTTCTCCGAACTTCACCGCAGCCGCTTCCGAATCTAATGATGAAGTACCCACACCTATAGAGACCTCCCCCACAACACCAGAAAGTCACGATTCATCACCAACCAAGGTACCTCCATCACTAGAATTGAAGCAACTTCCCACGCACTTAAGGTACGCATTTCTTGGCACTAATTCCACATACCCAGTTATAGTCAATGCAAATTTAAATGATGATGAATTAGAGAAGCTCATGCATGTTTTGAAGCAACATAGGAAAGCATTAGGTTACACCATTGATGACTTAGTAGGAATAAAGCCTTCTCTATGTATGCACAAAATACTAATGGAAGAGGATTACAAACCTTCACGCCAACCTCAAAGACGGTTAAACCCGGCAATGAAGGAGGTCGTGAAGAAAGAAATCCTTAAGCTACTTGATGCAGGTATCATCTTCCCGATTTCTGATAGCAAATGGGTAAGTCCGGTACAAGTAGTACCTAAGAAAGGAGGCATTACCGTTGTTGCCAACAAGAACAACGAACTCATCCCTACACGGACAGTTACAGGATGGCGAATGTGCATCGACTATCGCAAACTGAACGTAGCCACAAGGAAGGACCACTTCCCCCTTCCTTTCATCGATCAAATGTTGGAAAGGTTAGCCCAACATGCCTACTTTTGTTATTTAGATGGATACAGCGGTTTCTTTCAGATACCCATTCATCCGGATGATCAAGAGAAGACAACCTTTACGTGCCCATGGGGTACGTTCGCTTATAGAAGAATGCCATTCGGCTTATGCAACGCTCCAGCCACCTTCCAAAGGTGTATGATGGCAATCTTCTCCGAATATGTAGAGAATATCATGGAAGTCTTCATGGACGATTTTTCGGTATATGGTTCTTCCTTTGATAACTGTCTCTATAACCTTTCACTAGTTCTTAAGAGATGTGAGGACACTAACTTAGTCTTAAACTGGGAAAAGTGTCATTTCATGGTCACCGAAGGAATTGTGTTAGGTCATTTAGTGTCACAAAGGGGAATTGAGGTAGATCGATCAAAGATAGAGACCATTGAAAAGTTACCTCCCCCTTCATCGGTAAAAGGTATTAGAAGCTTTTTAGGACATGCAGGCTTCTATAGGAGATTCATAAAGGATTTTTCCAAAATTTCAAAACCTTTGACTAATCTTCTGATGAAAGATGCGACTTTCGAATTCTCGAAAGATTGCTTAGATGCCTTTTGCAGGATCAAAGAAGCATTGATATCAGCACCAATCATCCAACCACCCGATTGGACTCTTCCTTTCGAGGTCATGTGCGACGCAAGCGATGTCGCTATAGGAGCCGTTCTTGGACAGAAGAAAGATGGTCGCACTCATGCCATCTACTACGCTAGCAAAACACTAGATGAGGCTCAATACAACTACGCAACTACGGAAAAGGAACTTTTAGCCATAGTATATGCATTCGAGAAATTTCGTTCCTATCTTGTAGGTGCGAAAGTGATAGTCTATACGGATCACTCCGCAATCCGATACTTATTCACGAAGAAGGATGCGAAACCAAGGCTTCTACGATGGATCTTACTCCTGCAAGAGTTTGATTTAGAAATCCGTGATAAGAAAGGATCGGAGAACTCCGTAGCCGATCACCTTAGTCGTCTCCCGCAACTCACCGGCAAGTCGGATGAACTTCCGATAGACGACTCCTTCCCTAACGAGCAGCTACACGAGATTGAAGAGTGCCTTCAACACATATCACAAGGTAATGATCCATGGTTTGCTGACATTGTCAATTACCTTGTTTGTCAGGAGATTCCACCCGGACTCTCATATGCTCAAAAGAAGAAGTTCTTGAGAGACGTCCGGCATTTTTATTGGAACGAACCTCTCCTATTCAAAAGAGGCCCAGATGGCATCTACAGGAGATGTATTCCCGAAGATGAGATAGATAGTGTCATCCGACACTGCCATTCTCTACCATGTGGCGGACATGCTAGTTCCCACAAGACTTGTGCTAAGGTACTTCGCTCCGGCTTTTATTGGCCTACACTTTTCAAAGATGTGCAAAAGTTTGTTGTTTCTTGTGATGCTTGTCAAAGGACAGGTAATATATCCAGGAGGAATGAGATGCCTCTCAACAACATACAAGAAGTAGAGATCTTTGATGTATGGGGCATCGACTTTATGGGACCTTTCCCATCTTCATGCGGCAACCAGTACATACTCCTTGCCGTAGACTATGTCTCAAGATGGGTGGAGGCAATCGCTTCCCCTACTAATGATGCATTGGTAGTGGTGAAGTTCCTCAACAAAACGATCTTCCCAAGGTTCGGAACTCCCCGAACCATCATTAGTGACGGAGGAACGCATTTCACAGCCCGTCGATTCGAGACTCTATTGGCAAAGTATGGGGTGACCCATAAGATAGCTACACCCTACCATCCGCAAACCAGCGGACAAGTCGAGATATCCAATAGAGAGATTAAAGGGATTTTAGAGAAAACCGTCTCTAAAACAAGGAAAGATTGGTCAATGAAGCTTGACGATGCATTATGGGCATACAGGACAGCCTTCAAAACACCAATAGAGCTAGAACACAAGGCTTACTGGGCTATCAAGTGGCTCAACTTCGACATGAAAGAAGCCGGAGAGAAACGGCTCTTAGACATCAATGAGCTAGATGAGCTCCGACTGAACGCGTACGAGAACGCAAAGATTTACAAGGAACGGACAAAGCGCTGGCATGACAAGCACATCATCCCGAAAGACTTGAAAGAAGGAGACCAAGTCCTCCTATTCAATTCAAGGCTGCGTCTGTTTCCAGGTAAGCTCAAATCCCGTTGGACAGGACCTTTTGTGATTAAAAAAATTTTCCCCCATGGTGCAGTTGAAGTATGGGGTGAACAAAGCGGAAGCTTTAAGGTTAATGGCCAACGGTTGAAGAAATACACACCGGAAGCTCCAGTCGAGGAGATAGCTCCTATCCTCCTCCATTGAACACAACATCATACACCGTCTAGCTAAAGACGATAAATAAAGCGCTTCTTGGGAGGCAACCCAATGATAGTATAGTTTCCCTTCTTTCCCTCACTTAGTTAGGATAGATTAATCGCTTTGTTTCTTCGTTTTTATCTTTTTATGTTCCTCGATGCACTCTTGGTTCGTTGTGTCATTAATCGCAGGAAACTAGGTTCAAATTTGAGAGATTCATGGAGAATGGAACACAATCGAGTTATATCATCAAGATCCAAGAAAACAAGGAAGAAAATCGACCTACCACAAAAAGATCGTCCGATTCAGTAACAGAGCAAGGCGATTTTTCTCAACAGAAACATAAATCGACCTGGAGATCGACCTGCCAAAATAAATCGTCCGATTTTTTCGGTCAGAGAGAAAAATCGCCCCGACAAATAAATCGACCTGAAAAATCGGCCGATTTTCTTCAGAAATTGTCGACCCTATATAAAGACTTCACACTCGATCTTCTTCATTCACACACCTTCAACTCGCGATTTCCCTCTCTCAAGAACGCCGAGCTCCACGCCATTTCAGGGAGCTAGTCAGTAGCTTCCAGAGCCTCAGCACCGACTACCATGCCCTCCGCACCGATTATGACACTCTGAACACACAGTTCAGGAGCTACAGGGAGGAGACGGACGCTAGGCATTCATCCTATGATGGCCAGATGAGGGACATGTACTACCACCAGTTCGGCCACTTCTACGATCCCTCCGCACCGATGTATCCATATCCACCACCTCCACCACCGACAGAGGATTGAGCTTCCACTTCTTTTACATTGTAAGTATTTTTCTCCTTCTTATGCTTGATTTTCACATTGGGGACAATGTGGATGTCAAGTATGGGGTGGGGGTACTTACAATACCTTATTTTTCATTCTAGCACTCTATGTACTTTCCACTACTCTTGACAAATTGGCTTGTAATAACTCTTGCACTACTTGCTTTCTATTATCAACACTTGCATTTGCATGATCTTTTTCAAAACTATGAATTTTCAAAAATTTTAAGTGCTTCTTATATGGAAATGACCTCTATGATGAATATTGTGTATATGGATAGGCAAAAAGACGCTTAGTTATGTTGAGATCTTGACTATAGCATGAATGAAATTGCTTTTGTTACTTGAATACATGAATAAGTTATATGATTTAGTTGTTTTGATGAGAGAATGAAATAATAGTCGAAGCTATATTGCAAGTTCTTTTACACCATTTAAGGATGACTAAGGCAATTCACTTCTTTTCTTTTCTCATATCTTGATCATGCTAGCTCCTCAATGAAATATGTAACCCCCCTCTACCATCCGGGAATTAGGATAGGCGATTGAAAAAGGCATGTTTGATGTGGGAGGGCCAAGGAAAATGTATTGAAAAAGTGCAAAATTTCATAAGTTTGAGGACGTTGAACATGAGGATGAGTAACTCGGCACCATTCACATAGCCGGGTGTTTGTGTCTTGCCAAAGTCCGATTGAACGACAAGTCCTAACGGGATATGGTATGTGCATCAAGGGTTTGAGGCATCTCGAAATTGAGAAACGCCAATCTCCTAGGCTTCGGTTTTTGTGCACCGCTGTCCATACTCTCAAAAAGTAAAATATAATGAAAGCAAAGCTTTCTACATGCGAAGCATGTGCGGTGAAGAAAATTCTTGAAAGTGTTATGTGTTTCTCTTTCCCGGATTAGCACCACAATTGCCAAAAAGAATTCCTTCCCTTAATACGTTTCTTGAACCCTTTCTTTGATTAGAAGACCTTGAGACTTTTATGCATGTGTTCAAGACTTAATGGCTTAGATTTGTTTGAATTTGATTGCCTCTACACCTCTATCATGTTCTTTATTTATGGCTTCAAGGAAGAAAAGGGAGTTTATTCGTCTTATAGTCATCATTGATACATTCTTTGCTCTTTTATGCCTTGAAATTTCACTTTGAGGGTGATCCAAAACGAAGAAGCACTACCAAAAGAAAAGTTTTTGAGTTTTCATACATACATAATCCATGACATCTTTTATTCTAAATTTGAGTCTTGCTTAGGGACAAGCAAGAGGCAAGTATGGGGTATTTTGATGACATGAATTATGTACCATCATATTCATGCATATTGCAGCACATTATCTCTATTTACCTTGCATTTAGAGGGATTTTGCGTACCTTTTATGTTCTATTCAATCAATTGTCGGAAATAGAGGTCTACACGAGATTTTGATGAATTGCAGGTAAATAGAGTTGAATTGGAAGCAATAATGAAGCAAGAAGCATCCAAGGATGTTAAGGAAGCTAAAGGAGCCTTTGAAGAATCACAAAATGCTAAGGAATTACAAAGGAGAAGCATAGGAAACGAAGCAAAAGAAGAACACTTTCTGTTGAAGAAAATCGTGCCAACAGATATATAAATCGGACGATTTTCATTGGATGAAATCGAACGATTCTGCACCTAAATCGACTAGGTCGATTTTCTTCACAGTTCAGCCAAATGAAAAGACGACACAAAGCCCAATTAATTTGGGCTAGAGAGGAGTTTTGCCAAACGGCCCATCTGCAAGAAACTATAGAAGAGAACCCTACGAACGAAGACGGGGAGGTCGCATCGGATAATCTTTACACGTTTGGAAGAAATCAACGATTCTCGGAGAGAGATTGAAGAGCTTTTGCCGGAAAGTCTATCTTGATCTTTGATTGTGAGATTTCTTTGTTCCATTGCTTTGTTTGTGGTTTGTGAACACGAAATTGAGTTGTTGAGAGATACTTTGAACAGATTTGACGATTGTTTTACAGATTTGAGAATTATAGAATTTTTCTATTCAAGATTTGGTTTCTTTGCGATATATTCTTCAATAATTAATTTGATTCGATTTTGAAAATGGTTGGCTAAAAACCTTGTGATTCTGGGGAGAATAGTTGATGATTAAGGCTTAGATGATGATAGACTGAACTCATTCAAACATTAGGACCCTGAGAATTTAGATTTTAGTTTTGCGACAAACAGGAAAATCGTGCTGTTCTTGAGAAAAATCGGCCGATTTTTCCTATGAACAGGGCGATTTATCTTTCTGACGAACTTTAATTGAATCAACTTTTGATCAAAACTAATCCTTGCCTAAATCCCAATCTTGATTAACCTTATTACTCTCTAATTGAATGTATGAATGCACTTCAAACCTATTTCTACATTTAATAAATTAAGATTGCAAGATTCGGGTAATAAAGAGACTCGACATCCTTTATTAAGGTTTTAAGTGTGCTTTCTATTCATACTTTGGAGAGTCATATCCTGGAGTTTTGGATAGTTAGTTTGAATATAATTCTTGTCTCTAGATCTTTCTATTTTGCAGCCTCAACAACCCTTATAGAGAGAACCTATAGATTAGTCATATAGGTTTCGGAACTTCACCGTACGAATCCTACTTTTTGAACATTTAATCTTGGTAATATAAATTCTGTCCTATATCTATAGAAGTGTCTTGAATCGAAAGCCTAAATCGGATACTTGAATCCTTGGAATCATTCTTCTCTTATTTGATCACAAAAGCTTTTGCATTTTTCGCTAGATAATTGAAATCGTAATTTTTCTCACTAAATCCCTGAGTTCGACTCTGGAATTCTTACCTTTCTACGGCCGATCCGTACACTGCGGGTTCGCTTTGCTTTTGAGTTCTAGATATAAATTTAAGACTTTGACGCACACCTTTTCGGGCGAACAAGTTTTTGGCGCCGTTGCCGGGGATTTGGTCTAGATCAAATCCGGTTTTCGGTTGTCTAGCTTGAGAGCTCTTGCTCTTGTGATTTGATTAGTCTACTTGAGTGATCCTTGCAGGTTCTTTAGGTATATGCGAAGGACTAGATCCACTAAAGATCTAATTCCTTTCGACCCCGAATTAGAAAGAACTTTGAGGAGAAAGTTGAAGGAGAAGAAAATGGCCGAAAACGATGAGAGAAACTACAAGGCTGAATTGAACGAAGCTCAACGCCAACTCCAACTAAGTGAGAAAGCTCGAAAGGAAGCTGAAATAAGTCATCAATTTCAAATTGATGAACTAAGAGCTATGATTTTGGACATGAAATTGGAGTCGAACGCCTCCAAGAAGAAGAAAGTCAAGACACCAACTAAGTCCATTCGAGATGACTCGTCCGATGATGACGAGATTGATCCGGATATGCCGGAACTTGAAGAGATTGATCCATCACTTCGTCCTAACCGAAACACTCCAACACCTAAGGTCGTCCCTCGCATTACGACTAGGAATGTTAGAGCTGCTAATAACGAAGATAGACCCCGAACTTTGGGGCAACGGATGGATCCTATTCAGCAACCGCGCCGTTTAGGTGTGGACTTTGGAGCTGAAGACATCCAGGAGTTTAGCTTCTCACCACAAGTCATTACTATGGTTCGCCAAAGTCAATATGGCGGGGCAAGTACTGAATCTCCGCATCAACACTTGCAGAATTTTGAGATTCTCATGGAGACTATGAAGCCGAAAAAGGCTACTACAAGCAACTACAAGATCAAGCCATTCTTCTTCTCTTTGAAGGACAAGGCTCTAGCTTGGTACCAAACACTTCCGGCTGCGAAGTTAGCTACATGGGAGGAACTATCTTCGGAATTCCTCACCAAGTTCTTTCCGCCATCCAAAACGGCGGAATTAAGAGGTAAAATAAATGCTTTTTCTATGAAACCTAACGAAAGCTTGTTTCAATCTTGGGAAAGGTTTCAAGATCTCTTGTTGGATTGCCCACACCATGGCATTTCCAAGCTGGAATTATTGGAGATCTACTACAAAGGGTTGGATGTGGAGACACAATTCAACCTCCAATCTCTATCCTGCGGCACATTCATGGATATGAGAGAGGATGATGCTTGGGACTTCATTGAGAAGCAATCCCAAGTGATTGAGAAGTATTCCCACCGGAAGGTGGAATCAAGTAGCCGGAATCAAGGCGATCCGGGAGCCAAGTTGAATCAAGCGGCTCAAACACAAATATTCTCCCTCAAAGATGACATCAAGGAATTGAGGGAAGTGCTCAAAACGAGTCTTCAAAGGACTCAAGAGCAAGAAGCCAACTACATGGGGCGAGACAACAATCAAAGGAATGATAACCGGAATTCCAATTGGAGCAACAACAACAATAACAACCGAAACTCCAATTGGAATAACAACAACAACAATAGGAACTCAAATAACAACAATTGGAGGTCAAATCAGCAAGGTTCAGGTAATCCTTACTCTTATGCTGAAAAGGCTCTAACACCTCCATCCTCTTCCACTCCTTCTACAAGCCAGGAACAATCAAGCGGATCAAACAAACCGGATCCCATGCTAGAAACGATCCTAGGCAAGCTACAAGGATTGGAGAGTTACATAACTTCGGTTGACAAAGCTCACAAAGCTTTAGAAAACCAAGTATTCAACAAGGCCGGAGAAGTTCCAAGAGATCAAGGGAAGCTTCCCGGAAAGACAGAAGATAACCCAAAAGGAAGGGTTATGGCAATAACTACTAGGAGCGGGAAGACGACCGCCGACCCTCAACCTAAAGTAGTTGATACCTCCACAAAAGAAGGAGAGGCAATCCGATACTTATTCACGAAGAAGGATGCGAAACCAAGGCTTCTACGATGGATCTTACTCCTGCAAGAGTTTGATTTAGAAATCCGTGATAAGAAAGGATCGGAGAACTCCGTAGCCGATCACCTTAGTCGTCTCCCGCAACTCACCGGCAAGTCGGATGAACTTCCGATAGACGACTCCTTCCCTAACGAGCAGCTACACGAGATTGAAGAGTGCCTTCAACACATATCACAAGGTAATGATCCATGGTTTGCTGACATTGTCAATTACCTTGTTTGTCAGGAGATTCCACCCGGACTCTCATATGCTCAAAAGAAGAAGTTCTTGAGAGACGTCCGGCATTTTTATTGGAACGAACCTCTCCTATTCAAAAGAGGCCCAGATGGCATCTACAGGAGATGTATTCCCGAAGATGAGATAGATAGTGTCATCCGACACTGCCATTCTCTACCATGTGGCGGACATGCTAGTTCCCACAAGACTTGTGCTAAGGTACTTCGCTCCGGCTTTTATTGGCCTACACTTTTCAAAGATGTGCAAAAGTTTGTTGTTTCTTGTGATGCTTGTCAAAGGACAGGTAATATATCCAGGAGGAATGAGATGCCTCTCAACAACATACAAGAAGTAGAGATCTTTGATGTATGGGGCATCGACTTTATGGGACCTTTCCCATCTTCATGCGGCAACCAGTACATACTCCTTGCCGTAGACTATGTCTCAAGATGGGTGGAGGCAATCGCTTCCCCTACTAATGATGCATTGGTAGTGGTGAAGTTCCTCAACAAAACGATCTTCCCAAGGTTCGGAACTCCCCGAACCATCATTAGTGACGGAGGAACGCATTTCACAGCCCGTCGATTCGAGACTCTATTGGCAAAGTATGGGGTGACCCATAAGATAGCTACACCTTACCATCCGCAAACCAGCGGACAAGTTGAGATATCCAATAGAGAGATTAAAGGGATTTTAGAGAAAACCGTCTCTAAAACAAGGAAAGATTGGTCAATGAAGCTTGACGATGCATTATGGGCATACAGGACAGCCTTCAAAACACCAATAGGTACGACTCCCTATAATCTCGTTTATGGTAAATCATGTCATCTTCCTGTAGAGCTAGAACACAAGGCTTACTGGGCTATCAAGTGGCTCAACTTCGACATGAAAGAAGCCGGAGAGAAACGGCTCTTAGACATCAATGAGCTAGATGAGCTCCGACTGAACGCGTACGAGAACGCAAAGATTTACAAGGAACGGACAAAGCGCTGGCATGACAAGCACATCATCCCGAAAGACTTGAAAGAAGGAGACCAAGTCCTCCTATTCAATTCAAGGCTGCGTCTGTTTCCAGGTAAGCTCAAATCCCGTTGGACAGGACCTTTTGTGATTAAAAAAATTTTCCCCCATGGTGCAGTTGAAGTATGGGGTGAACAAAGCGGAAGCTTTAAGGTTAATGGCCAACGGTTGAAGAAATACACACCGGAAGCTCCAGTCGAGGAGATAGCTCCTATCCTCCTCCATTGAACACAACATCATACACCGTCCAGCTAAAGACGATAAATAAAGCGCTTCTTGGGAGGCAACCCAATGATAGTATAGCTTCCCTTCTTTCCCTCACTTAGTTAGGATAGATTAATCGCTTTGTTTCTTCGTTTTTATCTTTTTATGTTCCTCGATGCACTCTTGGTTCGTTGTGTCATTAATCGCAGGAAACTAGGTCCAAATGAGAGAGATTCATGGAGGATGGAACACAATCGAGTTATATCGTCGAGATCCAAGAAAACAAGGAAGAAAATCGACCTATCGGAAATAAATCGTCCGATTTTTGAAGATTCAGCTCGATTTTTCAACAGAAACTAAAATCGATCTACCAGAAAAAAATCGTCCGATTTATGAAGAGGTAGCACGATTTTTCCCAACAGAAACATAAATCGACCTGGAGATCGACTTGCCAAAATAAATCGTCCGATTTTTTCGGTCAGAGAGAAAAATCGCCCCGACAAATAAATCGACCTGAAAAATCGGCCGATTTTCTTCAGAAATTGTCGACCCTATATAAAGACTTCACACTCGATCTTCTTCATTCACACACCTTCAACTCGCGATTTCCCTCCTTCAAGAACGCCGAAAAATCGCCACACCCTCAAATCATCATTCCTTAACCATTTCAAGAGATTCTTGGCTCCAAACTGAAGAACTTTCAACAAGGAACACGGATCTAACAACAACACGCACGACAATCGACTACTCCACAAGGAATTCAGGTTTTTCTTTCCAAAACCTAAGTTTTCTCACTTGAAATCGAAGTTGCTTAGGAAGTGATTTGTTGTTGGAATTGATAGAGGAATTTGCTTAGGATTCATTATAGAGAACTGTGTGTGGTGATAGATTGAACAGAACTTTACAGAATTGTGAGAATCGTTGGAATCGAGAGAAAAATCGACCCAGCCCAGAAAAATCGGCCGATTTTTGTGAAGAACAGGTCGATTTTTAGGACTTAGAATGGATCTTGTCAAGAGGATAACTAGAAACACGGGGAAGAAGAAGGGATCTTCTTCCAAAGCCCCTAACCCACCACCACCACCACCTACCAACATCCCTAGGCTTCCCCCTCCCCTATCCAAGCATAAGAAACGCTATGAACGCATTATAGATCGCCCATTCACCCCTCCTCGTTACATAGTGCTCGATGACTTAGATTCATTATATGTTCGAGAGGATGTTGATATGATGCTTGATAGAGCAGGGTTGAGACAGTTTGCTACGATCAGGGAAGATGCTTATAGGGAGATCACCCTAGAATTCCTTAGCACATTTGAGCACGATCCTAGGGAAAGGATGGTCACTTTCCGCCTCATGAGCCAAGACCACACTTTGTCTATTGATGCTTTTGGGGATTTGTTTGGCTTCTCCTATTCCGATGCAGGCACGTTTGCTAGAGGTCTTAGTGCTAGTGATTTTTGGGAGACTATTTCCGTAGGAGAGTACGGAGGGGATAAGTGGAGACCCGGAAACTCCAAGGAGACGAGCATGTACAACCTTTCCTTCAAGGTAGTGCATAGGATACTCAGTGAGAGTTTGTTTGCCCGGACTGAGACTCCGCAGAAGCTCAAGGCTGATGAGCTTTTTATCCTCTACTGCATGACATCTACCACCACTCCCGACATTTCCACCATGCTTGCTGACTATCTAGGAAAGATAGCCAACAAAGCTAAGGGCGACATCTGTGCAGGAGGCTTGGTCACTCATGTGGCTAGGACTCTAGGTTATGACTTCTCGGGATGCACTCTAGCTGAGAGTGCCCTTCCTTTAGGCTCACAGAGGTTGGTGGTTCGACAGGTCTTGATTCCTCGAGGGAGAGGAACTCTTCATGTGCCGATGCCATGGCATAGGGATCCGAAGAAGAAGCCGTCCGAGATCATATGGAAATCCGAGTACACCATTCGGAACAAGAGGAACTGGAAGGAGACCTTTGAGGCGATGCTTGAAGAGTTCTCACCTCCTACTTATTATGATGATGATGCAGGTGACTCAGAGGAGGATGGAGGACAGGAGACTATGCTCGAGTTTGAGAGCGATACCCATAGCGGGCATGCTACGGACGCCATGGACACTGACACTCATGGAGCAGGACCGAGCAGGACTAGTAGGCAGGACGAGGAGACGGAGGATGACATGCAGCCACCTCGACACTCTTATGCACATGCTCCAGGCCCTAGACGAGGACGCCGAGCTCCACGCCATTTCAGGGAGCTAGTCACTAGCTTCCAGAGCCTCAGCACCGACTACCACACCCTCCGCACCGACTATGACACCCTGAGCACACAGTTCAGGAGCTACAGGGAGGAGACGGACGCTAGGCATTCATCCTACGATGGCCAGATGAGGGACATGTACTACCACCAGTTCGGCCACTTCTACGATCCCTCCGCACCGATGTATCCATATCCACCACCTCCACCACCGACAGAGGATTGAGCTTCCACTTCTTTTACATTGTAAGTATTTTTCTCCTTCTTATGCTTGATTTTCACATTGGGGACAATGTGGATGTCAAGTATGGGGTGGGGGTACTTACAATACCTTATGTTTCATTCTAGCATTCTATGCACTTTCCACTACTCTTGACAATTTGGCTTGTAATAACTCTTGCACGGATTGCTTTCCATTATGACGCTTGCATTTGCATGAAATGACACTTTCAAAAATATGAATTTTCAAAAAAATTTTAAGTGCTTCTTATATGGAAATGACCTCTATGATGAATATTGTGTATATGGATAGGCAAAAAGACGCTTAGTTATGTTGAGATCTTGACTATAGCATGAATGAAATTGCTTTTGTTTCTTGAATACATGAATAAGTTATATGATTTAGTTGTTTAGATGAGAGAATGAAATAATAGTCGAAGCTATATTGCAAGTTCTTTTACACCATTTAAGGATGACTAAGGCAATTCACTTCTTTTCTTTCCTCATATCTTGATCATGCTAGCTCCTCAATAAAATATGTAACCCTCCTCTTACCATCCGGGAATTAGGATAGGCGATTGAAAAAAAAAAAAGGGGCATGCTTGATGTGGGAGGGCCAAGGAAAATGTATTGAAAAAGTGCAAATTTCATAAGTTTGGGGACGTTGAACATGAGGATGAGTAACTCGGCACCATTCACATAGCCGGGTGTTTGTGTCTTGCCAAAGTCCGATTGAACGACAAGTCCTAACAAGATATGGTATGTGCATCAAGGGTTTGAGGCATCTCGAAATTGAGAAACGCCAATCTCCTAGGCTTCGGTTTTTGTGCACCGCTGTCCATACTCTCAAAAAGTAAAGTATAATGAAAGCAAAGCTTTCTACATGCGAAGCATGTGCATTGAAGAAAATTCTTGAAAGTGTTATGTGTTTCTCTTTCCCGGATTAGCACCACAATTGCCAAAAAGAATTCCTTCCCTTAATACGTTTCTTGAACCCTATCTTTGATTAGAAGCCCTTGAGACTTTTATGCATGTGTTCAAGACTTAATGGCTTAGATTTGTTTAAATTTGATTGCCTCTACACCTCTATCATGTTCTTTATTTATAGCTTCAAGGAAGAAAGGGGAGTTTATTCGTCTTATAGTCATCATTGATACATTCTTTGCTCTTTTATGCCTTGAAATTTCACTTTGAGGGTGATCCAAAACAAAGAAGCACTGCCAAAAGAAAAGTTTTTAGGTTTTCATGCATACATAATCCATGACATCTTTTGTTCTAAATTTGAGTCTTGCTTAGGGACAAGCAAGAGGCAAGTATGGGGTATTTTGATGACATGAATTATGTATCATCATATTCATGCATATTGCAGCACATTATCTCTTTTTACCCTGCATTTAGAAGGATTTTGCGTACCTTTTATGTTCTATTCAATCAATTGTCGGAAATAGAGGTCTACACGAGATTTTGATGAATTGCAGGTAAATAGAGTTGAATTGGAAGCAATAATGAAGCAAGAAGCATCCAAGGATGTTAAGGAAGCTAAAGGAGCCTTTGAAGGATCACAAAGAGCTAAGGAATTACAAAGGAGAAGCATAGGAAACGAAGCAAAAGAAGAACACTTTCTGTTGAAGAAAATCGTGCCAACGGATATATAAATCGGACGATTTTCATTGGATGAAATCGAACGATTCTGCACCTAAATCGACTAGGTCGATTTTCTTCACAGTTCAGCCAAATGAAAAGACGACACAAAGCCCAATTAATTTGGGCTAGAGAGGAGTTTTGCCAAACGGCCCATCTGCAAGAAACTATAGAAGAGAACCCTACGAACGAAAACGAGGAGGTCGCACGGGATAATCTTTACACGTTTGGAAGAAATCAAAGATTCTTGGAGAGAGATTGAAGAGCTTTTGCCGGAAAGTCTATCTTGATCTTTGATTGTGAGATTTCTTTGTTCCATTGCTTTGTTTGTGGTTTGTGAACACGAAATTGAGTTGTTGAGAGATACTTTGAACAGATTTGACGATTGTTTTACAGATTTGAGAATTATAGAATTTTTCTATTCAAGATTTGGTTTCTTTGCGATATATTCTTCAATAATTAATTTGATTCGATTTTGAAAATGGTTGGCTAAAAACCTTGTGATTCTGGGGAGAATAGTTGATGATTAAGGCTTAGATGATGATAGACTGAACTCATTCAAACATTAGGACCCTGAGAATTTAGATTTTAGTTTTGCGACAAACAGGAAAATCGTGCTGTTCTTGAGAAAAATCGGCCGATTTTTCCTATGAACAGGGCGATTTATCTTTCTGACGAACTTTAATTGAATCAACTTTTGATCAAAACTAATCCTTGCCTAAATCCCAATCTTGATTAACCTTATTACTCTCTAATTGAATGTATGAATGCACTTCAAACCTATTTCTACATTTAATAAATTAAGATTGCAAGATTCGGGTAATAAAGAGACTCGACATCCTTTATTAAGGTTTTAAGTGTGCTTTCTATTCATACTTTGGAGAGTCATATCCTGGAGTTTTGGATAGTTAGTTTGAATATAATTCTTGTCTCTAGATCTTTCTATTTTGCAGCCTCAACAACCCTTATAGAGAGAACCTATAGATTAGTCATATAGGTTTCGGAACTTCACCGTACGAATCCTACTTTTTGAACATTTAATCTTGGTAATATAAATTCTGTCTTATATCTATAGAAGTGTCTTGAATCGAAAGCCTAAATCGGATACTTGAATCCTTGGAATCATTCTTCTCTTATTTGATCACAAAAGCTTTTGCATTTTTCCCTAGATAATTGAAATCGTAATTTTTCTCACTAAATCCCTGAGTTCGACTCTGGAATTCTTACCTTTCTACAGCCGATCCGTACACTGCGGGTTCGCTTTGCTTTTGAGTTCTAGATATAAATTTAAGACTTTGACGCACACCTTTTCGGGCGAACAAACTACTCCCAACAATTCCCTTTTTACCATTACTATCATCAATGGTCATTACCGACCGTCAAGAGTTGCTCTTAAATTTCTTTATTAAAGTTATCATATTGGACTCATTCAATGTTACCATCAAGGCTACTAGTACTTGTATTGATTTAACTTCACCCTTGTCAACGTTGATCTCTAGAAGAAATTCATCAGATGTCGGTAAAATTCATGTATAACCTTGTGGTTATTCTTCTTATCTGTCAACCAACCATCGTTAGTTAGCTAGTACGTGTAAATTCTCTATTGTTACCAATTAGTCTGTAGTTGACATTCGATAAGATCGTAGAGTTACTTTACTTCTATCTCTTTTGAGGTTTGATATACAAGGTGGAATTATATCTCTTCCATTTATACTCCCTTAGCTCCTCTACAAATTACACTCCTATAAGAGTACTATACTCTTACGAGTCTAGTTGTATCTTCGTCTTCCGTCAACGGACTTATAAATTCGTCTACGATAACTTGTAGGCATTTTGTCCATGATTCTTTTTTTACCCGAGTTATTGTGCACTTGTGGTTCTCTCTTATGACCCACTAGTGTTATTAACTTAAATCCCTTCGTGAGTGAGAATTTATTAGAGACCCTCTTTTTCCCCAAGACTATTCTCCTACACCCTCCTTCTTGGCGTGCTGCTTGTACTTCCGCTTTTATAGAAATCCGGTCTTTGTTGTATCCCGATCCTTGTTGTAATTCTTGTGTGTTCTAGGGGGTCACACCACTTTCATCTTGGGTGAAATCGGCCTTCCCTTTTCTAGCAACCTGTAAGCTTTCGTTTTGCGTCTCTTTAATTCTTCGTATCGGGATGGGAAATGTATGTTATCTTGACTCCTACTCTTATGATTGTCTCGGTTTCCCATCCTGATTGTAGTGGAAAGTAGCTTGTCGAGAGTGATCATATCCTGCTCTGCTTCTAGCTTCAAACTTTCACCTTCTGGTCCGTTAGTAAGCTTAGATTCAATGC
The DNA here is from genome assembly GCA_033239045.1 of Fagopyrum esculentum. Taxonomy (NCBI): domain Eukaryota; kingdom Viridiplantae; phylum Streptophyta; class Magnoliopsida; order Caryophyllales; family Polygonaceae; genus Fagopyrum; species Fagopyrum esculentum. Next base: position 44,343,522 of record BSUD01000002.1, on the reverse strand, counting down.
CTTTTGTCTAGATTGCTACTATCTTCCACCTTGACCTTCATGCCTATTTGTTTTTCTGAAGGCATCCCTTTTGTTTGTAACGTTGCTTTATACCATCTTGAAAGAATCTATGGGTTGTCTCTTCCAATTGGTATACTTGTCGGTCCTCCAACTCGTTGTCGGAACTACACTCATGTATATTCTTCATTTGATCCTATGGAGTTGACTCGGAATTCCCTTCTTGTCATTGTAGTTGGTGTTGTCTTTTAGTCTTCACTTTTCCGTCTCGACGTTCCTCAACAAGCTCGAAGGAGTTATCCGACGTTCGTCTACCCTAATGCACATAAGATGTGCATACTAATCCTCACGATGACACCCTTTCAAAATATACTTAGATGTGTCAAAGGGGTGAGAAACTCATTATGTTATCTCCGTTAAAGACATAACATAACTACAATTTCTACTAATCTTCGGCATATATTTATCTATACTACATATCTTTATAATCATCCTAATAAGTCCAACTAAAGTAAAACCTAAAGTCCATACTAAGCATACTGAGATCCGCGGTAGTAGTGGTGGTCAGCCGTACTTTTCTATTCCCAACCAGACTATGCATGCATTTGAAAACCAAAATTCCTTTTAAAACTCAGATCCCTTTCGGGTTCTTGTTCAAGTACTTATTCGGTCTTTCAGAAGACTTCAAGTGCCATTGTTGCCAACCTAGAGCTCTGATACCATGTTGTAACACCCCGAATTCTCAAAACTCGGAACATTACTGGTTAGGACCTCACAATGGGTCCCGACCTCAGTTTGACAACAATTTTACTAGGATCTTGCATCAAGACACAAATAAGAAAAATCGAAATTCATAAAAATGTATTTTTAACAAGATGAATGCAACAAAGTCTAACAGCCTATAATACTTAAACGACGGAAAAGACTAACTGTCTTAACAAGAGGAAAAGAACAACAAAGCAACAACCCAAACCCCCACTCTAAGGAGTACGGAGACCCGGCTGACCACTACTTCCGGATCACTCAGCTGTTGTTCTAACCTGCGGTAAATCTAAAAACACAACAAAACAACCATTAGCTAGTTATCTAAACGTTAGGAGAATAATAATAGCACACATACACATAAAATAATAAACACTCATCATACTTTCAAACAATCCATTTATTATCTTCATTTAAGTCATTCACTCTTACTAATTATACTTATTTTGTGACACGAGGGATTCCCAAACCTCGCCTCCGCCCCCGTGTACCCATCAGGAGTGGATCCGATGCATCTCACCGTGTACTTGTATGGTCTGGGTATAGAGAACCTCCCAGTCTTCTGGCAGAGCTGGGCAGTGATGTCACGGCCCGTTATACATACACTTGGGCATTAACACATAATAACGACGGTCGTCCTAACAAGTTGTTATTATAACACACATGGTACACACCACTATTATCACTCAACTAATATCCAGAAACCAGCTAAGTAAGTCGCAAGGACTTACCTGAATCAAATCTCAACTCTCAATTTCTCAACTCGGTCCGCAACCGTAGAAACTCAAACGCCTGTCACACAAGGCACGTGGATCAATAATGTATCCCACTTTCTTAGAAGTCTCCAACTTCTAAGATATATAATCGATCATAAAGAAATTACCAAAGTACCCTTATATGGGTAAATGACCATTTTACCCCTGGTCCCGAAACTCTATAAAATTCTATAACAAGGTTTCAAACTATTCTTTAGAACTCAAAATCACACTCTCGCTCTAGAAAGGAAGTTTGTTAAAGTTTTTGAAGAGTTAAACACATTCTTGACTTTCATAAAAAGTCGCTAAGGTCCAACTTTGGCTTAAGATATGAGGCTCGGATAAAAGTATTAAATTCCGAAATAAATCTCTAGATCTTCTATGATATGCATACTAAACATAGGAGTAAAGATGTTTCAAAAATACTAAATCATAACTCTCCCATAAATCTCCAAAGTTGGAATGAAAGCTGAAAAAATTCTATACTTAGTCAATTTTTCTCTGCTGTAAAAACAGCCCAAATGTCCTACTTTGAGTCCTTATAAGTTCTAATCCGACCGTTAACTTTCTCCCAAAATTTAACACAGTAAACTTCATATTTCTATCTACAATATATTAAAATTTCAACGGTGGATGGTTAATTTAAAGCTTTAGAACTACCCTCGAAGTCAGCAACTTACACATACACATTCTCGAAAAAGGGAAGGTTAAAAAAAAGTGGTATGAATTTCAACTCCTATTGATGACAACAATTAACTAAATCCTATCCCCCTCTCACCCGATAGTTTCTCACTGTAAACAAAGTATGGCCCTCTCCCTACTCACGTACCCCAAGCTCCCTATCGGATCTGCAACGTTCGACTCTCCTCGCTACCCTAACGAAAGGCATGAGAAGGGATGGATTTACCTGCCTGCAGCGAGAACGGAAGAGCCGGCGTTACTGAGGACTCAAGCGATGATCGGTTTCGGGATGCAGACAGAGGCACGTCGGAGACTGGTGGGAGCGAGTCCTTCCTTTTCAATCAGGGGTTCGTTGGGCCAGGGTCGTAGGGGTCTGTACGGGTCAGCGGTTCGGATAGAAGGATCGCCCTTCTCTGTGGTCTTGTGTGCGATGAAGATTCAAAGCTCGATAGTATGAATGGTGGAAAGACGACTCAGGGGGAGAAACAAAGACGTTATGTGCGTCACTGTCCCGACTGGGCTCGAGACGGCGGCAACTCCGATTCCTTGCTCCACCAGCGTTGGCGAGATTGCGTCGAGATGCAGAGGGGAAGCTCTTCACGTTTGTATTCCTCTTGCGTGATTTCCGGATGACAGAATGGTAGATTAGGTTAAAGGGCTGATTATGGTAGATAGGGATAGGATTAATCGGGGTGTAGTTAATTAGGAGTTAAATTAGGGCAGATAATCAGGTTATGGGAGTGGGTTTAGAAGTGTAACGGCTGGGCTAGTGAAATCAAATGGGTCAGCAAGCAGCCCTTCATCGGATTGGCAAGCAGCCTTTCATCCTCTTGGACCGATCCATTAGGAAATAGATGCATGGTTTGGGCCGGCTGCAGCTAGAAGAAGTGGGTAAGGATTAGGCTTAAGGAGTTGGGCCGGCGAAAAGGTCATTGGGCCTGGTGTTGGGCCAGAACCAACCTGCTCTCCCATTAAAACAAGGCTAAAGTAAAACTCGTTAATCACCCTGGACCGAAAGAAAATTTGCGGAAATAATTACGGAATTATTTACGGTTACATAATTTATCATTTTATGTGAATTAAGGTCACATAAAATGATAGAAATTAAATCTCGTTTTATTTTTATTAATTATTATTATTTTAAAGTAAAGGTTGGCGGATCGGAATCCGGTTAAATTCAGAAATAAAAGGAGTAAAATTTTAGGTTATTACAATAATCCCATAATTAATTTCCGTACTTTTAACGGTTCCAGACAAAATTAAATTATCCTTTCAGCTTATCTTTGAATTTAAGGAGCAGGCCATTAATGGGCTAGTGAACCTTGCCGGCCCAATACTTAGGGAGAATGGGTTGCTGACCCGTTGGACTCTCCAGCCCAACATCCTTCCCTAATCCACTCCTCTAAACCTAATTATCCTAAACCTAATTACTCTAACCTATTATACAAACACACACGTACCTTCCTCCTTCTGCAACCTCGGCGGTGACAGCAAAACACCAACACGTCCGGTCAACTGCAACCAGTCTTCATCAGCGTTGCAACCAAGGACGGTCTTCACCGGCGAAGGGGACTGTCTCGTCTTCAACGTCCAGTACCGATACCGACGCCTTCCTCATGTAACATGGCCAAATGGAGACGTTTGGAAGGCTTCACGCAGAGACGGCAACTCAGTCGACCGAGGCGGGACAAGATCTACTTCGGACACCTCCTCTCGTGACCCGGACATCACCGTTTACCGGCGTTTCGATTATCGTCGCCAAAGGTTTCGACGAGTCCATGCGGCCGCTTCTCCTCCGATTCCGGGGCTAGGTGCTGGACAGATTCGGGTAAGTACAGTCCCTACTGTTGATCCTTCTCTCTGCGTTTTCAAAGCCATAACATCTCCCTCCTTCGTACTAGGCGGCCATCCGTAACAATTGGCGTATACTCGGAAGCTGGACGCCGGATTTTTCTCGTTGTCAATTTACCGCAGCTGTGTCCTCCATTGTTGCTGGTGAGTGTTTTCTTAGTATAGTATAGTATATTATATATATATATATATATGTAGGTATAGAGGTCTGCCAGTGTTGTGTAATATATAGGAGGATATACATATAAATACGTAAACAATGACCTTATTAGAATAGGTCTGGATGAGGAAAGATATATATATATATATATATATATATATATATATATATATATATATATATATAAAGTATGTATGTGTACATGATAGTGCAAAATATATGTATAAGTTATATAAATGTAGGGATGAGAGATATGGGTACATATATATACATGTGGCAATGCAAGGTACCTTTAAAGGTATAACTAGATATATGAGATGAAGAATATATATATATATATATATATATATATATATATATATATATATATATATATATATATATATATATATATATATATATTTATATATATATATATATATATATATATGTATATATATATATGTATATAAGTGTAGTGTATAAACATAAGTACATATATAGATGGGTAAAGATTAGAGTATAGATAGTTAGTCTGGCGGAGTGGGTGCACGAGTTATGAAAGGTCGGACCTTAACAACCCTACTGAATTTCTAAAACGCTGTGAATTCTTGTAACCTCTAAGTAGACTGCCCTTCAAAATCAGATTATAGAAATAATTCTAAAAGAAGATATGAGAATTTAATGATAGACTTCTCGGAAATTTTCGGGACTAGGGGTAAAATAGCCTTTTTCCCTTAAGAGAGCCGGTACCGTAATCTCTCTTCATGAGATCGTATATCTTAGAAGTCTATAACTTCTAAGAGTTTAGAGATGTGATTTTGATCCACATGCCTTGTTTGACAGGCGTTTGAGTACCACGAGTACAGATCGAGTTGAGACTTGATAGAGTGGGATTTAATTCAGGTAAGTCCTTGCGACTTACTTAGCTGGTTTCCGGATATTAGTTGGGTGATAATGGTTGTGTGTGTGCAATATGTGTTATAATAAAAATAACGACTTGTTAGGACGGCCGTGGTTATTATGTTTTAAGGCCCAAGTGTATGTATAATGGGCCGTGACATCACTGCTCAGCTCTGCCAGGAGACTGGGAGGTTCTCTATACCCAGACCATACAAGTACACGGTGAGATGCATCGGATCCATTCCTGATGGGTACACGGGGGCGGATGCGAGGTTTGGGAATCCCTCGTGTCACAAAATAAGTATCATTAGTAAGAGTGAATGACCTAAGTAAAGATAATAAATGGATTGTTTGAAAGCATGATGAGTGTTTACTTTTGCTATGATGTGTGTGTGTGCTATTATTATTTCACCTAATGTTTAGATAGCTAGCTAATGGTTGTTATGTTGTGTTCTTAGATTCACCACAGGTTAGAGCAACAGCTGAGTGATCCGGAAGTAGTGGTCAGCCGGGTCTCCGTACTCCTTAGAGTGGGGTTGGGTGTTTACCTTGTTGTTTCTTTCGTCTTGTTAAAGACAGTTAGTCTTTTACGTTGTTTAAGTACTATAGGATGTTAGACGTTGATGCATCCATTCCTTTGGAAATACATTTATATAAATTTTGGTTTTTCTTATTTGTGTCTTGTTGCAAGATCCTAGTAATATTGTTGTCAAATTGAGGTCGGGACCCATTGTGAGGTCCTAACCAGTAATGTCCCGAGTTTTGAGAATTCGGGTTACAACAATACAACAAAGATAATGTACATGACCTTGCTTGAAGAATAAGGTGAATGATCATTATTGTTGACGGTATGAAACCTTTCCTATGAATAGAAGTTGTTACTACAAATTTGTTCTTCATTAGTAGATCACCTCCCTCTGTTATTCAATTTAAACACTCATTGAGTTATAGACTGAAAAAATAATAATAATTCTAAATTATCTTAGACTATTTGGTTTCACTAGTTAATCACATATATCTCAAGGGAAATTACAACCTAGAGTCCAAATAGTTGTCATGTTGGGTTATCCCTAGGGCACTATAGTTTATAAGCTATTGCTTGTCCAACCTCATGGATATAAAGTGATTATTTATAGAGGTGTCACCTTTTGTGTGAGTTTCATTTTAGAGATATATTGTCTAATATTTCTGATGAGAATACAAGTGTAAGCACCATTGATGTGTAGTCCAATTTCTTTCAACCAAATGAGACTAGAGAAAATGGGTGAAATGAGTTTGACAAGGGCATTGTTGAGCCTCCAACTCATGGTTGGGGAATTGATGAAACAATGAATGACCATGAATGATGATCTTGGTCGTGAAAATAAGAATGATGATAAAAAAAAAACTTGCCAATGAACAATACCATAAATTGTTTTATAAAAGTTCCGACTAAAGTAGCTAGTGACTTTTTATTTAACTTGATTTATTTTACAAAGGTCTATATCACAAACTCGTTTGTGCCTTGAAATTTACTTAAAACTTTAAACATGCTCCATCTCTTCAATGGACCGGATGATTTGCTTACTATTTTTTCTATTTCTCCAAATATGACCATATAATTTTTTTTGATAATGGAAAGCGGTTTGAAACCATTAGCCGGCGTGCCGACTAGTGGGTCGAAAGGCCGAGAAAAATCAGCAGATGGTCAAACCATCATGAAGGAACAGACAAAGGAGAAAAGAAATACACAAAAAAAACATCAAAATGAAACCGAAGCAAAAAATTCTTCAATGGAAAGCAGGATGATCCATCCAGCAGGAGGCAATGAGCATAAAAGTTCATCTTCGAAGGAATTAGATGGGGAGGGAGCTTGGGGAACAACTGTGGACACCTCAGATTTGGACTGCAACAAAGTTGTTAGGAGTTGATCACAAAACCACGCTCCCTTAACGACAAACGCACGTAACCGCCTGCAAAAGGCTAAATCAAACCTCAGAAGACGAGATTACAAACACAGTTATCTTGGTGATCAATAGAGGTGTAGAACTTGTTGGTTGAGCGAAAGATGATTTGTAGGGAAAAAATTTGTTCATAGAGGGTAATTTATGTTGATAAGAGTGATTGTTTTTGGGATTTGTATGCGGTAGGGAGGACATTATTAGAAAGGGTTAGATGACAAATTTGTAACCGAAAAATAATTTTGAATGGTATTGTACTTAATAAACAATGGATAACTTGCTTTTGATTTAATTGTTCGAATTAGTTTTTCAACTAGAAGAACATGGACGAGGTTTGAGTCATAACTCATTCAAAATAATTTTTCATATTTGTTTTTTGTTTCTATTGTTGGGTATTTTTGGTGCCGTTAGGCCGAGAACGATATCGTTAGGTCGCGAGATTGGTGTCGGTAGTTCAAGATTGTGAAACTTGGATTGTCACATTATGAAAGTTTTATTAAAAATTATTTTAATAACTAATTTAACGAAAACAAGGTGATTGGCAATTGGGCAATTAGGCCCAATTATAAAACATGGAAGCTGATATGCGCCTTGTGAAAGAAACAAGGAACCTTAGACAGAAATCGCTGTTGGAATACGAAACGCAAAGGAGGTAACACACAACTGGATTTCAAAATGCAGAGAAGATGAAGGTCGATTCAGGGAGCTCCTGAAAGAGAACAAAATGGTGGCACTGGGGGTTCAACGTCACAATTAGAAACCACGATGAAGTGGAAGCCAAGCTTGATAAAGAAGGGATGGTAGCGGCGTCAGATCAGCAACAGATCGAGCAATCTCACTCTGAAGATGAGCAGACTTGTTTCAATGTCGGTGATGAGATTCAAGTCAGTGGATCAATTGATCAACTGGTACAAAGGAAAAAGAAGCGGACGGCGTAACTGGTGGCATCAACAGAGCGATATTGATAAACTGTTAGGTGGTAAGGGGCTTTGGGAAAATAGGAATTTGGGGATTTTTGTGGTTTTACTACTGTATCTTGCTCTCTTAAGAGAAAAAGAGAAGGTCGATTCCATAATCTTGACAACAACATATTCAGTTGCACTTGTTGTGATTTTTGTCATTGTGGTATGTGTTATTGCATTTGTTAAGCTCGCTGAAGGGAAGATCGGGGCTCCAAGGTGGACACCAGATTTTAGTTTCAAGACAGTATATCTAGATCTCAAAAGAAGAACCGTGTTGCGAGGTTCACAATCGTTCTTTGTGTGGTTGGATATGCATTGACTGTCATTATGTGGTTGAGAATGCCTTGACTACCATCACGGGTTATTTGCTATTTGGATGATTTTGTAGATTAAGAAGCTCTTTTCATTAGAGGGTTAAGCTATGGATATGATCTTGTGGGGACAAAGTTCCCCACCGACAGCGGCGGTCAGCCAAGAGGTGGTCAGCCAGCGGCGGTCGGCCGTGGTGGATGGGAACGGCGAGAACGCCTTCGTTCTTTCTCTTTCTGGTTGATGGGAACGGCGGTCAGCCAACCTTGATTGTTGTTTAGAGGCAGCTAGGGTTTTTCCATTGGGGTGCAAAGAGAGCATTTTTTCCCTTACTCTTGCTGCTTTATGTTGTTTTGGTTTATATATGACCATATAAAATTGGTTTGAAAGAATTTGGTGAAGTAACCTCTTTTTTATTGGCTTTTGTTTTGTATACCCTTCTATTTTTTAGCACTCTAATTGACTTCCACTATTACTCTATTAGGGGTATATTTACTAAATGAGATTATGCTATGGACCTACTTAATAAAGCAATATTGCTAAAAGGCCTAGTTAGTGATATTGATCGATTGATTTTCTTATTTATTTTATTTTACGTAGTTTATGTATTTTATGGAACTTTCCTCAACTTTCAATCTTATTTGATGAAGTTTTCACTTGGCTCTAACATTGTCCTCCTGTTCTCACGATCTTCCTTCACAAGTACGCATTATTTTTCTCTCAAGATTACTAATGTAACGACCCTAAAATGGGATAGGCGCTACGTGGACACAAGCACGCCAAAGCACCATATTTCAATTTTAGTTCATTCTCGTATTTTCTACTTTGTAGTTGAAATGTATTTTCATATTTGTTCTGTATTAAATATTTTGAAGTTATGTAATTGTCACGTTTATACGACCAATTAATTTAAATGTTAATTGCTAAAAAAATAGCAAATTTCGTTAAACAATGTTACAATTAGTCAATTCCATTAATTTCGATAAACAATGTTATAATATATATCTTTCAACCCATCGTAACATGGGCCACTTTAAGCTATCAATACAATATCTTACTACCATATAATCTTAGCTATTTGAAAGGATTAAATGCTTCAAGACCACATTTTGCTTCACATTAAATCATATGTTTCCTCATTATACCCAATTAACTCTTTAAATAAGCATTTTGTTATTGTAACACCTATGGTTGTAACTCCTAACATTGATTACAATTGAATCTCCCAATTAAACTTTTGATTTATAACACTTATGATTGTAACTCCTAACATTGATTACATATTTTAACTATTTTGTCTACTTAATCTTAAATATAAAAACTCCTCTAGAAAAGGATCGGTGGACTTGTTAGAGTTGTGGACATTCATTTTCTAAGGATTCTTTGCTTCAAATTAAGTCCATATTTTACTTGAGATAATTGGTGAAATAGAGCCTTTTTGTTTAGTGTAGATTAACTAGGCCCCTAGTAATATCCAACAAAAATATAAAGATAAATAAAAGTATTAAGGAGATAAATTAGGGAGATAATTGGGCATTTAATAAATCCATAATAATAAACTACCTTAAATATTGAAACGGATTTGAAAAAAAGGAAACCGAATGGGAGAGATTCTCGCAATCTATATATGAGTGGTTACATCCGTCAATCACAAACACAATCACCGTTGCTTTACTCTCATTTTCATCTCCATTGAAGGAAGATTCAAGGTCTCATCTTTCTCCCTTCTAGATATCATCTTTCTCCCTTCCATTTCGTCTTTATTTTATTCTCCATTGAAGCCGATCCAAGTTATCGTTTCTATCCCGCTCCATTGAAGGTCGGTTATATCCATCTCCATTGAAGGCCGCTCGAAACCTCTTCATAAGTTATCGTCTTCTCTGACTACAAAACAGGTACATTTTCTAACTCGGATGTAAGTTTCTTGCGACATATTACAAGATTATGTACCCGATTTTGCCAAAACAAACATTATGTATCATATGTAGTTGCTAATAGATATTATGTACTAGTTATGCATCACACATAGTTGCTGATAAACAATATGTACGAGTTATTTAAATAAAGCAAATAATGTAGTTGATTGCCACCGTATTTTGTATCAGATCGATTTATATCAACAAACTTCAAAGGACACAGTCAATATTTATTAGATTGTCTCCGTCTTATGTATCTGATCGAGCTCTCTCAACAATTATGAAGAAATCAAGAGGAGAAACAATGGCTTCCATTTTGAAGAACTCAAGATCATAAACTCGGTTGTAGCAACAATGGCGTCCGAATTTTCTCTGTAATGGATCGTTTGATTAATATCCCCAAATTAATGGAGATTGTCCACAATTTATTTCCTTGTTTAACGGCTGACAATAACTATTAATGTTTTTAATTAAGATAATTAATACGCCTAATTAGGATAGAGAGATATTTAGTAAATCTACAGAATCTTCTATATTATATGAGATTAATCTTTTTAGTAAAATATAGATGGGCCTAGTTTGTTAACATGAAACAAAATGGGCATAGTTTGTACACAATATTACATAAGTTGCCTACTTAGCCAACTCATCCATTTTATTTCATATTACCCAATTAACTATCTCAATTTAGCATGTGTTTTTGTAACTCCTATGCATGTAACTTCTAACATTGATTCCATATTTAAAATATTTTATCTAATTATTCTTAACTATAGAAACTCCACTAGGAAAGGACCGGTTGACTTGTTGTGTTTGCATTTGTACATTCACTTTTTAAGGATTCTCTCAAATGTGTTTTTCAAGATAGATAATGTGACTTGTTGTGCTTGTAGGTGAAACTTTGTTGTGATTGCATTGAATGTTTATGTGTTCATTATTTCTATCGTACGTTCATCAAGGAATATTCAGTTGCCCTTATTTCAACTCATAAGCAATTGTCTTAGGTTGATCTTTGTATTTGAATGTGTTTTTTGATATGCAGTGTATTTGGTTGGAGTAGAAATATTTTTGTAATAACCGAAAATTTTACTTCTGGTTATTTCCGAGACAAACCGGAAGTCAGCCGGTTTGAACTTTTCCATCGCATTATCTTTTTTCTTTCTTTTGGCATCGAGTTTTTATTTTATTTTATTTTGGTTACATTACTCGTATATCAAAATGGATCTAGCTTTACCGGACCTTTTCCGGTTTAGATCTAACCTGACAGGCCCAACAAGGGTTAAATCCTTCTTCATTGAGCTTGACGGGCCCAACAAGTTGACCGGCCCATCAGTAGAAACCCCTTCCAGCCTTCAGTACCTTCCTTGCCCTAGATCCCCTTCACGTAACTTGGAACCCCCCTCTTGCCTTCAACTGCCGCAACTTCTTCTCTCCCCCTCACGTCTTCTGGTTCTCCTCAAGTCAGCCCCCGTCTAGCCTTCAACGGTTCCATCCCTCGCACAACAGCCTAAGATCTACCAAATCGGTAGCGGCGCATCTCCCTCTAGTCATGTAGTGCACTGGTACGAATCGTACCGGAGTCCGTCAGCCTCGCTCTTCCTCCTATAATTGAGACCAACAACGGTGCCAAGATGGTTCGTTCTTCCTCCCTGTAGTCGATCCAAGCCAATGGTCTCCTTGGCGTCTCAACACACAACAGTAGCCTCCTGAGTCACGCAAGGGCTCATTATTGGATCATTGTACACAACGTCAAGCAGCAAAAATGACGACGGAGCCCAGACCGCGGGGGCGCCTTGCCCTAGCCGTTGGTGTGATTAGGAACCCAGAATGCGGGTGTGCCTTGCCCTAGACACGGGTGCAGATGGGCACCAAGGCCTGAGCCGCAGGTGCATGCCCTCCTTGCAGCGGGTGTGCCTCCAGCGACAGCAAGCCCTTCAGAACGTTGGGCCATCTTCCTTCGTTTCTTCGAGTCTTGGAATCGGGTAAAGCTTATACCCCTTTCTCCATTGCACTTCCGTCCACGTTTTCCTTGTCTAACGAGTACCCTTTATGTCTCCTAAGGCCATCTCCAATAAGGGGAGTTAAAGGGATAAAGGGTGGTGTAAAGGGCTAAATATAACCACCCTTTAACTATTCAAGTGGGACCACCATATTAAACACATTTGTTTCCTCTTTTTTGGGAGAAGGAGAGAGAAAAGTGAATACTTATAATATTTAATTAATAAAGGGCTAAATTAGCCCGTTTATTATTGGAGATCATATTTTTAGGGTTAAAATTTAGCCTCAATGGTATTATAACCCTTTGTTGTTGGAGATGGCCTAAACCTACTCAGAACATCCATAGAGAAGCATTAAGGATTCACGTGTTTTCGAAGTTTTCATGAAGTGACGAGCAGTCATCTTCGAGTCCAGATTTGGGTAAGCTAAACTCCTTTATTTCTGAATTTCGGATATGTTTTAGTCGGTATTGCATTGTAGTACATACTGAAATTTTAGAGTAATCCGAGTTATATTTTAAGAGTTATGGTTCTCCAAAGTTGGTTCCTCATGCAGTTTCCGTTTATGATGTGCTGAAATATTCTAAGTGTTGGGAAAACTGTTTGTGATGCAGTTTTGTGATGTAGATTTGAATGGGTTGTATACCTCTAATGAACTTGAATTTTTGATATGTTATTTAGGGATATACATAGTAGCATGTATTAAGTTTAGGGAGCGATCCAACGATTATATTTGGTTTTATGATGTTCCGAAGTTGGGTATAAGTATAGTTTGGTTATAGAAGAGTTGTGCTAGGTTTAAGCGTGTGTTCTTGGAGATGGTTTGAGATCGTGTATCTTTATGGATTTATATCATAGGAAGTCATGGCTTGGCATGTGAGTAGGTGTTCTCAGAATGTTTGGTATTTAGGGATAACATGATAGTTTAACCTTAGTCTAGTTAGGGAGTTTGATAGTTTGTCATCTATCAAACTTAGTAGATCCTTTCACCGGAGAGTTGGATATCTTAGTTGGGTTTCTAGTAGAATTCTTGAGATTTCGGAGAACCTTTAGAGTTTCCGGATTCTAGGGGTAAAACCGCCTTTTCTCAAAAAGAGTTGATTTAGTACTTTTTCTCGGATTTCCGTTGTTGACCTAGAAATTGGAACTTTTAGAGGTCGGATAATATATTGATATGAGTTTTATGTCATGATCAAGCAGTTGAGATTATACTCAGCGGGATCGAGTGATATGGTTGACAAGACTTGACCTGGTTCAGGTAAGTCTTTTGAGCTTACTTAGTTGCAGTCTTATGTTAGTTGAATGCCATGAGTGGTGTTTGTATTACGTGTTTTATTGTATATTGTTAGTTGTATACAACCGACTTATAATTGGCCCACGGGTAATGGGAAGTGGTCAGTTGCTCAATTCTTCCAAGGGAGTCTAGGAGGTGCTTCGCGACTAGGACAAACTTGGTATACGGGGAGGATATTGAACCACTCCATTGTGTACACGAGGAGGTGCACCGAATCACTCCATCTGAATAAAGAACCGAAGGCGAGAGTCGAAGACTTCTCGTGCCACACACGTAAATGAATAATGTGAACGACGTTAAGAAAGAAAATAAACGGATTTCTATGATATGATGCTCTGTGTTTACTTGTTGTTTTATGTGTATGTGCTTATGTATTTCTTGTGATGTTAGATTGTAGCTAACGGTTTATCCGTGTTGTTAGTTCATCGTAGTTGCAGGTAGTTGTAGCGAGATCCGGAGCGGATGGTCAGCCAGTACCACGTAATCATTTAGGTGGGGACGGGGCGTCTTCAGTTTCTTTATATACTTGTATTGTTATCTCCATCTTGTAAGGCTGAAACATGTCACATTAATGTAAATATTATTTAATGTGTTCAAATAATTTAAATACATTTGTGTCTTGTTGTATTATCCTAGTAAAGTTGTTGTCAATCTAAGGTCGGGACCCACTGTGAGGTCCTAACCAGTATTTCCACGAGTTTCGAGAATTTGGGGCATTATAATTTTTTTGTCGTTTGTTGCTTCTTATAACCCTTCAAATTGATCGAAACCTATTGTAGGAAACAACAAGCGATCTCAGTCATCCATTGTTTAAACAACTCTCTCTAACACTATTTCTTTTTTTACTTTTTGAGTTAGTTTGTTTCTTGATAGATTTTTTTTGTCAAATGATTGCAGAACTCATATCGACATGTAGAGTCACGTTTTGAAATCCATCTTCCGGTAGAGCATTACATGTATTCAAAGATCACTCTCACAGTACTACGTACTTATTAGTAGTTTTTTAAAATAAAATATAGATGTATCATCATCGTATTATTGCAACAGCACACAACGCGCGCGGGCTCAACCTAGTATCTTACAATCTTAGAACAATGATTAGACAAATAATTTGGAGCACTTAATGCATCGATTGAACAATCACATTGAATGTTTACGTGTTCATTATTTTTGTCTTACGTTCATCATGAAATATTGAGTTGTCCATTATTTCAACTAATAAGCAATTATCTTAAGTTGATATTTGGAAGTGAATGTGTTTTTTGATATGTAGTGTATTTGGTTGGAGTAAAAATATTTTTTTGTCCTATGTTGTTTCTTATAACCCGTCAAATTTGTCGGAGCATATTATAGGAAACAACAAGTGATCTTGGTCATCCATTGTTTAAACAACTCTCTCTAACACTATTTCTTTTTACTTTCTAAGTTAATTTGTGTCTTGATAGATTTTTTTTAGTAAATGATTGTAGAACTCATATCCACATGTAGGCCCACGTTTTGGAAATCATCTTCCGGTAGAGCATTACTTGTATTCAAAGATCACTTTCACAATATTACTGATTAGTAGTTTTCTTGATAAAATATAGATGTATCATCATCGTATTATTGCAACCTAGTATCTTACAATCTTAGAACAATGATTAGAA
The DNA here is from genome assembly GCA_033239045.1 of Fagopyrum esculentum. Lineage (NCBI taxonomy): Eukaryota > Viridiplantae > Streptophyta > Magnoliopsida > Caryophyllales > Polygonaceae > Fagopyrum > Fagopyrum esculentum. The sequence goes on along the minus strand of BSUD01000002.1, from coordinate 44,328,370 downwards.
GAAAAAAAATTTAGAGCACTTAATGCATTGAATGTTTACGTGTTCATTATTTTTGTCTTACGTTCATCATGAAATATTGAGTTGCCCATTATTTCAACTAATAAATTATCTTAAGTTGATATTTGGATGTGAATGTGTTTTTTATATGCACTGTATTTGGTTGACATAAAAAACAAATTTTGTCCTATGTTGTTTCTTATAACTCGTCAAATTTGTCGGAGCCTATTTTAGGAATCAACAAGCGATCTCGGTCATCCATTGTTTAAACAACTCTCTCTAACACTATTTCTTTTTACTTTCTGAGTTGATTTGTGTGTTGATAGATTTTTTTGTCAAATGATTACAGAACTCATATCCACATGTAGATCCACGTTTTAGAATCCTTCTTCTAATAGAGCATTACATGTATTCAAATATCAATCTCACAGTACTACTGATTAGTAGTTTTTTTGTTAAAATATAGATGTAGCATCATCGTATTATTGCAACCGCACGCAACACGCCCGGGCTTAACCTAGTATCTTACAATTTTAGAACAATGATTAGACAGACAATTTGGATCACTTAATTCATTGATTGGACAATCGCATTGAATGTTTACGTGTTCATTATTTTTGTCTTACGTTTATCATGATATATTGAGTTGCCCATTATTTGAACAAATAAGCAATAATCTTAAGTTGATATTTGATGTGAATGTGTTTTTTGATATATAGTGTATTTGGTTGGAGTAGAAATATTTTTTTGTCCTATTTTGTTTCTTATAATCCGTCAAATTTGTCGAAGCCTATTTTAGGAAACAACAAGCGATCTCAATCATCCATATGTAAACAACTCTCTCTAACACTATTTCTTTTTACTTTCTAAGTTAATTTGTGTCTTGATAGATATCTTTGTCAAATATTTGTAGAACTCATATCCACATGTAGATCCACGTTTTGGAATCCATTTTCCGGTAGAGCATTAATGTATTCAAAGATCACTCTCACAATACTACTGATTAATAGTTTTCTTGATAAAATATAGATGTATCATCGTCATATTATTGCAACCTAGTATCTTACAATCTTAGAACAATGATTAGACAATTAATTTGGAGCACTTAATGCATTGATTGGACAATCGAATTGAATGTTTACATGCTCATTATTTATGTATTACGTTCATCATGAAATATTGAGTTGTCCATTATTTCAACTCATAAGCAATTATCTTAAGTTGACATTTGAATGTGAATATGTTTTTTGATATGCAGTGTATTTGATTGGAGTAGAATTTGTCCTTTGTTTTTTCTTATAACCTTTCAAATTTTTCGGAGCCTATTTTACGAAACAAAAAGCGATCTCGGTCATTCATTGTTAAAACAACTCTCTCCCTAACACTATTTCTTTTTACTTTCTGAGTTGATTTGTGTGTTGATAGATTTTTATGTCAAATGATTGATGAACTCATGTCCCCATGTAGACCACGTTTTGGATTCCATCTTCCGGTAGCGCATTACAGGTATTCAAAGATCACACTCATAGTACTACTGATTAGTATTCTTGATAAAATATAGATGTATCATAGTTGTATTATTACAACCGTACGCAACACGCACGAGCTCAGCCTAATATCTTACAATCTTAGAACAATAATTAGACAAATAATTTGGAGCACTTAAAACATTGATTGGACAATCGCATTGAATGTCTAGGTTGTAACATCCGGAAATTTAATTTCCGGATATTTCCGAGTCAAACCGGATCCGACCGGTTAGGATCCCTTCCATTGTTTTTTTTTATGTCATGATTATCGCATAAATTCTTTTTAGAACACAAGCTTTTTAATTCCCTTTTATTTCCCTTCTTTTATTTTATTTATTTTTCTTTTATTTTTCCTTTCCTCCCTTTAACCTAACCCTTCCTTAACCTAACCTCTTTCTTAACCTAACCCCTTTTCTTAACCTAATCCTTCTTAATCTAATCCACCTTCTTCTAATGACGGTTACTATTCTCTCGTCCCGAAACTAACGCCGCCAACCTCCTCTTCCCCTACCTCTTTATGGGTTGATGCACGCCAGGCCAGCCACTAGTCCTCGCGTCCACTCCGACGAAAAGCGGAAGCCCTACCTTCCTTCATCTTAAGCAGTGGAGGCTCAGCCTGGATCTGTCGACACCCGCAACCTACGGTCTTCGCAAACAACCATGGAGAGGAGATCGATTGCCGCCGGCATTCTTCCCTTCTCTTTTAGTGGCGGCGCGACAGTACCTTCCCAGGCATCATGAGCGGCACTGCAGTCTCCATTTGTGAGCAGTCTAGGGCTCCTCGCTTCCTCTAGCACGCAATACCATCTGAAGAAGCTGATTCGTCCTCGTCGGTACCCATCGCCAAAAGCAGTGTCCAGCCTTGGTACTATCACGCCCGGAGTGAGAAGCAACTTCCATATGTAACCTGTCCTACCGCCGTGCATGACCCCAATAGAGCCAAGCGCTACTCGATGTTCTACAGCCGCTAGGTAAGCCACTACCTTGATGTTGGCTTTGGTTTTGGATAGGAAACATGCTGTTGTTTCTAGTGGGTTTCGAACCTAAATATGTAGGTGAAGCACTATTTACATGAAATGTTGTTGGGAAGAATCGAAGTAGGGACCTAATACACAATCTGTTTTTTTTTAGAATTGATGTTTTGAACTGCAAAATTTGGGGATAGTTTTTGAGGTGTTAAACGATCATCCACCGTTGATTTTTTTATATGTTATAGATGGGATATTGTGGTAGAATATATTAAAATTTGACAGGAATTCAGTGAGTGGTTTAGGATTTATTATTTTTCAAAGATTGGGTCGTAAGTAGTTTTTCTTCTGTTGTGCTGAAATTTTAGTGTTGGAAAACTGCATGTTGATACAGTTTTGTGATCCAGATTTGGGTACGTTAGACTCCTCCTTTGTTGCTGATTTTCGGATATGTTGTAGTCAGTAGTTCATAGTAGATCTTACTGAAATTTGGGAAGAATTGGAGTTACAGTTTGAGAGTTATGGTGTCCCAAAATTGGCTACTCATGCAGTTTTTATAAGTGTGCTGAGTGTTGAGAAAAACTGCATTTGATGCAGTTTTGTGAGACAATTTTGGATACGTTTTTGATCTCTGTTGGACTTGAATTTTGGATATGTCTTAGTTACGATTACATAGTAGAGTATATAAAAAATTGAGGGAAATTCATCAAGAGGTTTAGTAGTTATGATTTTTTAAAGTTGAGACAGTAAACAATTTTTCTGTTTTTGGTGAAATATTTGAAGTATGGGAAAACTATGTGTGGAAGCAGTTTTTGGATCTAGATATGAATGAGTTAGATCGATCTGATGGACATGAAATTTTGATGGAACATAGAGTGAGATGCATACTAGGATGTATTAAAAGTTGTGGTTGATCCAGCGATCGAATCTAGACTTATAAGGTTCCAAAGTAGCCTAGTTGTGCAGTTTGGTAAAATACAGATTTTTGGCTAAGTATGGGAGAAATTGTGTCGAAGAGTCAACTTGGGATTTTTGTGCAAGACTAGTTATTTATTCTTTCTGAGATTTATTTCTTCTAGTGAGTAGAGTACTTTGCATATAAGGATTAGATATTTTATTTGAGATTTTTAGAATTTTGTATGAGCGTTTTAAGTTAGGTCAAAGTGAGATCGTTAGTGATTTTTGTATGGAAGTTAAAAAGTTGGAAAATATCTTCCAACTTAACTAAATCTTTCTTGTGAGTGTTATATTATGGTTTTGGACTTCTTATGAAGTTTTAAAAATATTCTAAGAACACTTCTAGGGTTTCGGACACTAGGGGCAAAATAGTCATTTGCTAGTACGAGGGTATTTTGGTAATTTATCTAATGATAGAGTTAAATTTCTTAGAAGTTGGAGACTTCTAATAAAGTGGAATACATTATTGATCCACTTGCCTTTTATAACAGGCGGTTGAGTTCCTGCGGTTGCGAACCGAGTTGAGATAACGGGATTATGATTTGATTCAGGTAAGTCCTTTGGGCTTACTTAGCTGACTTCTAGATATGAGTGTGGATAATGATGGTGGTGTGTGAATGAGATGTTTATAGTTATATTTTAGTAGTAATTATCAACCGACCTATACTTTGGCCTAAGAGTAACGGGCGGTGGCATTCTGCTCAGTTAGCTTGAGGGCGCTGGGGGTTTCTTTAGGGACTAGTCCACACTCGGTTTGTAGTGATGCTACCGCGGAGGTAAGCTAGACCTACACCTAGTTGGATAAGGAACGGAGGCGAGAACTCTTAAGATTTCTCGTGCCACAACTGTAAAATGGAATAAGGTGAACCACTTAACTACTAGATGATAACCGGTTTGTGTGCCAGCATGATGATTGTTTTATGTTATCTTGGTTGTGTTTGTGCTATCTTTATTCTTCTTATATTTTAGATTGTTATTTAACGGTTTATCCGTGTTGTAGATTTTGTAGAGATAAACAGTTGTAGAGATATTCGGGACGGATGGTCAGCCGGGTCCACGTACTCATTAGATGGGGACGGGGGAGTCTTCCATACGACATGCATGTTATGTATCTATATATATGTTTGTAAGGTTGTCACATGTGTACTTTAATACCATAAAAGTATTATATTTTGAAATTGTTTTAAATACATTTGTGCCTTGTTGTAAGATCCTAGTAAAGTTGTTGTTAAACCAAGATCGGGACCCATTGTGAGATCCTAACCAGTAGCTCCCCGAGTTCCAAGAACTTGGGGTGTTACATAGGTGTTCATTATTTATGTCTTACGTTCATCATGAAATATTGAGTTTCCCATTATTTCAACTCATAGGCAATTATCTTAAGGGTCTGTTCTTATCCCATATCTTGATATTAGTATATCCGATATAGGTATCGGTATCGATGTCTATGATATGAGTATGATATTGATATCTGATACCTAATTCGTGTGTTTGATAAGATGGTTAGGTATATTTGATATCAAGAGGGAGATGTGAGAGGGAGAAGAACTTGATACCAGTCTTTTTATAAGGATATTAGAATTTATTAAAAAGTAAAGTACTGGTATATGAGTATATCACTTTTATATCCATATACTCAATTATCAAACATGGATATCAGATATATGATATCCATACTCATATCTCATATCAGGATATGGAAAAAGAGCAGGCCCTAAGTTGATATTTGGGTATGAATGTGTATTTTGATATGCAGTGTATTTGATTGGAGTAGAATTTGTCCTATGTTGTTTCTTATAACCTTTCAAATTTTTCGGAGCCTATTTTAGGAAATAACAAGCGATCTCGCTCATTCATTGTTTAAACAACTCTCTCTAACACTATTTCTTTTTACTTTCTGAGTTAAATTGTGTATTGATAGATTTTTATGTCAAATGATTGCACAACTCATATCCACATATAGATCCACGTTTTGGAATTCATCTTCCTATAGCGCATTACATGTATTCAAAGATCACTCTCACAATACTACTTATTAGTAATTTTCTTGAGAAAATATAGATGTATCATCGTCGTATTATTGCAACCGCACACAAAGCGCGCGGGCTCAACCTATTATCTTATTATCTTAGAACAATGATTAGATAAATAATTTGGAGCATTTAATGCCATGATTGGACAATCGCATTGAATGTTTACGTGTTCATTATTTCTATCTTACGTTCATCAAGAAATATTAAGTTCCCCATTATTTCAACTATCAAGCAATTATTTTAAGTTGATATTTGGATATGAATGTGTTTTTTGATATGTAGTGTATTTGATCGAAGAAGAAATATTTTTTTGTCCTATGTTGTTTCTTATAACTCGTCAAATTTATCAAAATCTTTTTTAGGAAACAACAAGCGATCTTGGTCATTCATTGTTTAAACAACTCTCTCTAACACCATTTCTTTTTACTTTATGAGTTGATTTGTGTGTTGATAGATTTTTATGTCAAATGATCCCAAAACTCATGTCCCCATGTAGATCCATGTTTTGGATTCCATCTTCCGGTAGCGCATTACATGTATTCAATGATCACTCTCACAGTACTACTAATTAGTAATTTTCTTGATAAAATATAGATGTATCATCGTCGTATTATTGCAACCGCACGCAACGCGCGCGAACTTAACCTAGTATCTTACAATCTTAGAGCAATGATTAGACAAATAATTTGGAGCAGTTGATGCATTGATTGGACAATCACATTGAATGTTTAAGAGTTCATTATTTTTGTCTTACATTCATCATGAAATATTGAGGTGCCCATTATTTCAACTCATAAGAAATTATCTTAAGTTGATATTTGGATGTGAATGTGTTTTTTTTATATGTAGTGTATTTGGTTGGAGTAGAAATATTTTTTTTTTGTCCTATGTTATTTCTTATAACCCTTCAAATTTGTTGGAGTCTATTTTAGGAAACAACAAGCGGTCTCGGTCATCCATTGTTTAAACAATTCTCTCTAACACTATTTCTTTTTACTTTCTAGGTTGATTTGTGTATTGATAGATTTTTTTTTTGTCAAATGATTGCAAAACTCATATCCATATGTAGATCCACGTTTTGAAATCCATCTTTCGGTAGAGCATTACATATATTCAAAGATTACTCTCACAGTACTACTGATTACTAGTTTTTTTGATAAAACATAGATGTATCATCATCATCGTATTATTGCAACCGCACGCAACGCACGCTCGCTCAAACCAACATCTTTCAATCTTAGAACAATGATTAGACAAATAATTTGGAGTACTTAATGCATTAATTGGACAATTTGGAGCATTTAATGTATTGATTGGACAATTTAGAGCATTTAATGCATTGACTGGACAATGTGGAGCATTAATGCATGGATTGGACAATATTGGAGCACTAATACATGGATTGGACAATAATTTGGAGCATGAATGTATGAACTGAACAATGATTGTACCATTAAGGGGTGCATCTATTACACCTCATTTTTAATAAGAGTACATGATATAATTATTCATTTTGTAATAACATTCCATTGTTTACGTCAATATCACTCACCCTTATTTTACAGTTTATTACTTGTAATTTGTATTTTTTTACAAATTACAAGTAATAAACTGTAAAATATCACCCACCCTTCTTTTTACATATAAATTATATTTTTTACATATAAATTATATTTTTGTACATCAATTTGTGTATTATTTTTTTCTTCTTTTTTTTTATACATTAACATAAATGAATAGAGGAGTATCGTGTTTTTTTTACTCTCCTTAGTTTTAATTTTGTTAACCTATGAAAAGGAATAAATTGGGCCCGTTTGGTGGAGGGTAAGTTATCGGGGTTATTTGGGTGAGATTATTCTATGATATTATTTTATGAGGTTATTTTGGCTTCTTCTTTTTTAATCCATCTCAACTTGGATTATCGGAATTATTGTGCAATTATAATCTCCCAAATAATCTTGATCAATTTACGGAATGAGGTCTTCCTAAGTATGATTAGTCTACAGGGCTACTATTCGGGCGGACTCGCGCCTTCATAGAGGCGGAGTCCGCCTGCGCCCAAGGAGACGCGCATGCGCGTCTCCTTGCCCATTACAATTTTGAAAAATGTGACCGTTGGACGGACTAGCCGTTGGGGATATAGCCGTTGTGGATTTTTGGAGCCTATATAATAACATGTGAGACTCATTCACCTTCATCCACAAGTTAAACAACGTAAAGAAAAAAGTCGTTAAAATGTCGTCGTATTCCGATGAAGTTGATGTAGAATCCGATGATGAAAGCTCGATGATGCCGTTCGATATTGAAAAATATAGTGATCCGGAAGAAATTCTCGCAAAACTTGAAGTAAGTGTACAAACTCATTTTTATACTTTACTATTATGTCGTTTTATTTTGTCGGAATTATAGAATTTGCAATGTTAGAATAGAGAATCGAAATTATTGAAATAGCAATGTTAGAATAGAGAATCGAAATCATAGAATTAGCAATGTTAGAATAGAGAATCGGAATTATAGAATTAGCAATGCAAGAATAGAGAATCGGAATTATAGAATTAGCAATGTTAGAATAAAATGATGTGTATTTTTAAAATAATACTCTATGTTATTTTTATTTAGGATCTTATGGATTACTCTCGTGCTATTGGTACCAATTATTCCTCAAAATTTGAGCTTCATGGATATTTTGCGGATAGAAAGAACTTATTGGGATGGGCTAAGTATGTGGCCAACGCTATGAATATGGTGTTGGTCATTAAAAAATCATGGTTGGATAGAAGGGGTTTTCGTATCCTACAATTGGGTTGTGATAGACACAGAGGACCGAGAAAAGAAAAAGACGTAGATCCCGATCATGTTCCAAGTTCCAGCCGGAAAAAAAAAATCGAAGAAGTGTATGTGTTTGTTTGAGCTTGTAGGAACCCAAATTGAAGAGGAAAAGTGGACGGTGAGGGTTGTATGTGGAATCCACAACCATATAATTCCTTCGGTGTTAAGAGGTCATGCATATGTTGGACGTATGACTCCGAAACAGAGCCGAAAGGTGGAGCGTGAATTGAATTTTGGCTTAAAACCGAGACATATATTAAAATCCGTACAATTAGAGGATCCCGACAATGTCACCTCCATCCGTCAAGTTTACAACACCGGTTTGAAGATTAGAATGGAACAAGCCGAAGGAAGATCTCCATTACAACAAGCACTTCACACGTTGACGGAACGTGGATACTATATAAGCACTCGGAGAAGTCAAGATTCCGATGAAGTGATTGATTTCTTTATCTCACATCCCGACTCGAGGCATTTGCTCAACATGTTTCCCTATGTTATTGTGATGGACTCGACATATAAGACCAACAAGTAAGCTTCAATTCAAGGCACATTTTTACTTTATTTCATACACTCATTCTTATTTTCCTTAGAAATTGTAACTCAGTCGTTGTTTCGTATTACTTTTAGGTACAATATGCCATTGTTGGAGATCATAGGCATCACTAGCACCAAGAAGACATTCGCAATTGCTTTTGTGTTCATGGCATAGAAGAAAAGAGATCATTACGAGTGGGCTTTGAGGAGGGTCCGTTATTTGTTGTACGGAAAGACGCCGGAGGTGATTGCCACTAATCGTGAGCTTGGTCTTATAAGCGCCTTGGGTGTAGTATTTCCCAAGGTGAAGCATATATTGTGCATGTTTCACATAAAGTGCAATATAGTTAACAAAGCGGCACTTGTTTTGCGCAATAAGGAAGCGGAAGCACTCTTCATATCCCATTGTCATGCCTTGTTCGAGTCAAGATCCCCTGAAAGCTACCAACGCCGTTTGCTAGAAATGAGAGACTATTGGCAATCATCTCCGAGGTTAATGACCTATCTAGAGACGACTTGGCTTGACCCGTACAAGGAGGCAATCGTTCGAGCATGGACTGACCTACATCTTCATTTCGGCACATGAACGACAAATGCGTAAGTTATTTAAACATTCACTACATTGTTAAACATTTCTTCGTTTATTGTAATAAACTTTTCTTCTTAGGTGTGAGTCCGCGCACAAGTTGTTGAAGCAAACACTAGATTCTAGCGTTGGAGGATTTCAGCTGGTTTGTGATAGCATACATTTGATGGTCACGGACCAAGTCCAAAAGCTACAAGCTTCTCTAGAGATGTCACGGGAGAGGATTCCACAAGAGGTTAGTATACCAAAAGTTTAATTGATGAAAATATTGTTAAATATTTATTTGATATGTAATAAACCTTTTTTTGCAGGTGCGTATACCGATATTTGACTTGCTCCGTGACTACGTAACAAATGAGTGTTTCACGCTCTTGTGGAATAATTACACCAAGGCTCGACATACAAGAGATGATGAAGGATGTCTGGATAGTTATTGGAGAGAGGTTTATGGAGTGCCGTGTGTGCATGACTTTAGACTAGCGATCCGGGCTCGTAGACCTATCTATTTGTCACAGATACACTCTTATTGGAAGCAAGTTCATTGGAATCCGGTTGATTTTTTGGATGGTGATATTGGTGATGATGATGATGATGATCGTTTGAACCCGAGTCAAGCAACGTTGAACAGGTTTAGAGAAAGAATGGACTCAAATATGTTAAGTCCGGATGAGCAAGATAAGATTGCATCTTTTCTGGATGATATGGAAAACCCCGGGGGTACGACAATGAAAGAGCCGGCACAGAAGGTCAATGTAAAGGGACGACCTCCAATCCCGAGATCAACTAGAAGAGAGCCTAGTTCTTTTGAGCATTATGCTACACGTGGTCCTAGGCGTCCGAAAGGGAAGAAAGCTAAAGATGTAGATTCTATACCGGAGTTGACTCCTACGAGTAGAGCCCGTCGTAAAGGAGAGCAACTCGCGAAGGCCGGATTTTGTTTGAGGGAAGAAGATTTTCCAAAGTTAATGGAGCCTTATGTATTGAGAGTAAGGGATGTACCAGGAGACGGCCATTGTGGATATAGAGCAATTTCCGCGGTATTGGGATTCTCGGATGAGGATTACTTGATAATACGGCGAGATATGGTTATGGAGTTAAATGCGAGAAGGGAATTTTATTCCAAGGTAACTAAGTCTTCCGGTTATATTAAAGTTTTAATTATAATCCATGATTTTACATAATCTTACTTGTTAATCACTGTAGTGTAGAATCCTCGATCATGTTGACGAAGTCATTCAAAACGTTTATTGGACGAGTAAGTCTCCGTGTCCAGAACCAAATTGGATGGTAATACCAATGATTGATTGTGCAGCCGCCACCTACTATAAGATTGCATTGGTTGTCCTAGGGAACATTCCAGTGACATTCCTGCATATGATTGCCACCGCTCCCGACCAAGAGGCCCCTACGGTCATTTGTTCGTTAGCGTATATATATAACAACACACACTTTGTGCCGGTAGGTTGACGTTTTACTTTCATTCAATGGACGTCTATTTAGACCTAATATTTACTAACCGTTTTCTGTAATTTCATATTTGTAGGTATGGTTAAAAGATGATGCTCCGCTACCGTTGTTGAGTGACGCTTGGAAAAATAACCATGATTCAAGTGTTGATGGATGGGATGCGCCGTTCATTGAAAGGATAGCTCGTTATGAGGATCTTCGTCGAGCATGGGGAGTTGAACACAATAGTGCAGGATATCTTTAGCCGTATTCAGAAATCTTACTTGTAATCGTGTTTTAGACGTTATTATTGAACTTGTTAACATCATATTTTAGTAGTTTGAAATAGTTGATTGAAACTTAGGTGAAATAAAATCGCTAAAGAAACTTAGGAAAACATCAAAAGTAAAAAACAATACATATTATCCATCCAAAATAAACATAACAGTATCAAAACAAAAAAAAAACATACACTCAAGTGTAATATCCATCCAAAATAAACATAAGAGTATCGAACTACAACTACAAATGTCCTGGAGGATGATGTGAAGCCCGGACCTGAGATGGAGAAACAGAAGGCGTACGTCTAACTGCCTCCTCTACCATGAAATCTATATCCACAGAAGAATACGGATGACCGCGAGCCTGCATCTCTCGTAGACGACCTACAAGAATGTGAAGACGCTGCAATACTATAAATAAAATTTTAAAATAATTGAAAATTACAATAAAGAGTAAATTAAATGTTAAAACAAACGTACTCTTTGATGTGAAACCGGAATAGGTGGGGGACGGTCTATAGGTAACAGGAGTACAATGGACGTTGGCAAGACGTACGGATGGCAATGGACCGTATACCAAGGCATGTACGCATCATCGACAAGCCAAGGAGAGGTAGCTGGTATCAATCCAACTAGTGAAACTCTGGTCTTCTCCAGATGGCGGGATGTCCAACGATCGTATGTGAGGGGATATGAAAGCCTAGATCCACGTCCGGTCGCCGGACGAATCTCATGGAGGGGAGGAATACGGGTTAGAGGCACTGTCTGTACGTATCCAAACTGTCGCAAGAACCGGTCCGGCATATACGCCTCCTCTAGGTCGGATATCCGTATGATACCCCGATACCGAGAAACACCATACTCTATGCCAAAATCAAGCACACGCTCATCATACGGGGTAAAGCACACATCCTCCGCCCTCATCTGGTCCAACTGAGCTCGTAAGGAGTGTAGCCTCTCTACGGTAATAGACGGAGTCTTCGGGACAAAAAGTCTCGAACACCACCGTGCATGACCAAGCATATCCGGATCCTCCACAACGGCACATCCCAATGACGGGAAATGTGCGTAAATTCAAAACTGTACAAATTCTTTTATTAATTTCAATCTTATCAATAAAGTGACGTTATATAAAGAAAAATATTTATAACAACACACTTGTAACAGGGAAGTACATCCTGCCATCGTCGTCACCTTCTTCCTGGTGGCGTCCTCCAAACATCTGTAAAGATAAGCAAGGGTCCCGGTGCCCCAAGCATACACCTCTGTCCTCAAATGATCTCGTACTAGATCAATAAGCCATCTCGCATCCTGTTGGTAGACTTGTCGACTACCAAAGTCGACGATATGGACAATAACAGATATGCAGATGCAGTAGTGTCAACAGGAGGCTTCGGAAGGGCCAACATCTCAGCGGCTTTACGCCTAATAGTATCGCAGAATAGCTATGAAGTCTGACGTCTAGCCTCTGTTGGTGATAAGCCAAGACGATGAACCAGCCAATCATGTCGTACACTATCATCGACGGAAGTTACTAATGCGTCTCCATCAACTGGTAGTCCCATAATGATATGAACATCGTGTAGCGCTATTCCCATCTCCCCCCATGGCATGTGAAATGTGTTTGTCTCTGGGTGCCACCTCTCGACAAACGCCGTAATCAGACAATGATCGACGCTGCCAAACTGTACGTCCTCCAAATCCGTCAGTCCGCTGCGTCTAGCTAATCCAAACCATGAAAATGCGTCATCTACATCTCGGGGCCACTCACGTAATCTACTAAATGCGTTGAGCCTCCGAACAACTCTAATCACGGGGGAATCTATACCGGCCCATATGACGCTAGCTCTGTGGTCAGCATAGCATGTCAATAAAGGAGGAGGTACGTCCCCCTCTACCTGCTCCTCATCACGTACATGCTCAGGTAAGTTGTTTGGCTCCCTCTATTGTGGTATGTTCTGTTGTGGTATGTCCTGCTGCTGCTCTACCTCAACTGGTATCTCCTCATGCTCATCCTCCAGTGTATCATCTAAATGAGACATATCGTGCGCAGACTCCTCCGTGTCGTAATCAGCAGTAAGTGAAATAGGTACGACATCCTCCTCGCTAGAAGCCAATGTGGGTGCATGAACCTCTGCATCTGTAGGTGCATCCACAGGTGCCTGAACGGATGCCTCTAAAGCTGCATCTACAGGTGCCTGAACGGATGCCTCTACAATTTTCTATTATATACATATATATTATAAATGTATATATATATATTTATATATAAAATTGTGCTATTATTATAATCATATACATATATATTGTAAATATATATATATATATATATATATATATATATATATATATATATATATATATATATATATATATTACATTAACTATCATAAAATCGATAATAGTTCAATTACAATTATTCCTAACTAGCAGAACCTAACTAAACTAAGTAGTTTCAATACTACTAACTATCGATAATAGTCCAATTACAATTATTCCTAACTAGCCAAACCTAACTAAACTAACTAGTTTCAATACTACTAACTATCGAAATTAATCCAATTTCAATTATTCCTAACTAACCGAACCTAACTAAACTAACTAGTTTCAAGTATAATGCAAAAAATAAATAAACGATAAAAAAACAATATTAACTAACCTGGAATCGATTCACAAGTGGTCTACTCCTAGAGCTCTCGATATCTGAATCTCCCTCCATTTTTGAACGTATCGAAGAAAAGAAGAAATGGATGAAAACAAGAGGGAAAAAAAATCGAGGGCAAGGGAAGTGCGCGACGGCTGCGAAACGCGAGGGCAAAGGACGCGGAGCGGTAGCGAAGAAAACAAGGGCAAGGGAGGCTGGCCTCCGCGCCTCCTTAAATAGGCGCGGAGGCGGACTGGGCAGGCGCGCATGGGCTTCGCGCAGGCCCAATGCGCGAGGGCCTGCGCGCATGCGCCTTGCGAGTGCGCGAGGCCTTGCGCGCATGCGCCTTGCGAGTGCGCGAGGCCTTGCGCGCACTCGCAAGGTGCCGGCGCCGGCCCCTATGCCCGCGCCGGATAACATCACTCATAGTCTAATACTCTTAAATTTGGCGTTAACCTATGTAAAGAATATGACAAGATAAGAATTCTCTCTACAATCCCCTATTTAGTTTTGACCAACGATATCCCCACAAAACCAATAACACCACAAAGAGGTTCCGACACGGCGGCCCATTGTCCCCCATGCGCACTTTTCAACTTGAGAGTAGAAGTATTAGCAAAAAAAAATATCCAAAACAAAAAAGCAATGAAAATCAAAAACTAATTATTTCCAATAACAAGGCAACATTTCATTATTCTTGTACTAGCCTTGGTCGATGATAAAATAATATTCACTAAAGCATCAACAATAGCTAGTAATTTGATCATGTCAATCCTAACAGAAAATTGCTCAACATCACGTCAAATGTTGAATTATCATAAAATGGCTTTCCAAACAAAAAAAAACACAAACATTGCAACAAAAACGAGAATAAAAATGAACATGAGAATAACAATCACAAAGTATCTAGAAAAATACTAATGTTTGTCATATAATCAATGGTAGAGTAAACAAAGAGTCTTTAATAATGTTATTATAAACTCAAGACAACAACAATCAAAATATAAAGCATCTTCATTCTCCTAAGAAGGAAGACTAACACTAACAAAAGCAAATCTCAATGCAAAGTATTATGTTGCCCGTTAGCATCTACAAAGAACTGGATCGAATAAGTATAACTTTCTACTGGAATAAAGGTACAAACTCCAACCCTCTCATAAGTTGGGATAAAATTTGTAAACTCAAGGAAATGGGAGGAGCGGGTATTAGAAAGGCAAATAAATTTATAGAAGAAACAAATAATATATGAATTAAAATTGTTAACGAGAAATATTTAAAGAATCGGTGCATATGGAATTACGAAAAAAGTAACAACGTGTAACACCCCGAATCCGCGGGACTCGGGATCCTACGGGCAGAGACCTCACAATGAGTTTTGACCCTTAGCCTGACAACAATTTCACCGGATCTTGCAACAAGACACAAATAAAGGCGAAAACCGAAATACATTTCATGCAATGCTATTATACCCGAAAACATAAAGAAAGAAAAACTTCAGCCGTCCTTACAACAACATCAACAATATACAAATATAACAACAACACAAAGGACACAAATCCCAACTCGTCCTATAATGTACGGAACCCCGGATGCCCACTCCTCCTAGTCACTCGGTGGCGTCCTAAACCTGCAAGACATCTACAAGAGGCATAAAACCGTTAGCTCACATTCTAGGCATTAGAAAGATAACAAGGGCACAAACACACACATAAGTACAAATAACACACATCATGCTCATATACATATAATCCGATTCTTATCCTCATTTTAAGTCATTACGTTACTATTTCCATTTGTTCCAAAGTCTGACACGGGAGTCTTATAACTCTCGTCTCTGTCCCCGTGTAACCAACAGAAGTGATGCGGAGCTCAACCCGTATACCATGTGGAGTGGTGAAGAAGCCCGCCCATATACCAGGTATGGCCTACTCGCAGTCTCCCTCGGGAGCTTGACAGTGATGTCACTGCCCGATAATAATAAACAATGGGCCAACAATATATATATATATATATATATATATATATATATATATATAGATCATGATTCATATGTAAACAACTCTTTTCATGTGAACATGTAAACACCGAATATATGTGACTATACCGCCGAATATATAGAGTCAGGTCCGGAGAATATTTCTTCCATTAATAACACGATCCCCCCCCCCCTCTTTAATATTGCCTAATCTCAGCCATCTACTTAACGATCTAACGGATACAATTTGTTCTTATTTTAAATGGTAAGAGTTGTTTACATGGGAGTGAACCTCTCTCTCTCTCTCTATCTATCTATATATATATATATATATATATA
>BSUD01000002.1:44291057-44311999 GCA_033239045.1 Fagopyrum esculentum | reverse complement strand
ATATATATATATATATATATATATATATATATATATATATATATATATATATATATATATATATATATATATATATATATATATATATATATATATATATATATATATATATATATATATATATATAAGTTAACCTAATCCTGTTTTCATGAATATAAAAAAGCTAAAGCATACACCACCGTCACTCATTCAAATAATGCGTAAAAGCGAGCAAAGTAAGTCCGTAGACTTACCTCGTCCCAACGATCAACCGAATCTCATTTCCCGTAGGAATATAACCAAAGCATGTTCAAGACAAGACACGATAATCAACAACTACTGTAACACCCCCTCTTAAATCAAGGATGTCACATCCAGTAGTTTGAGAAAATTCAAAACTCCCAAAACTACCCAAGGCTAGTAGCAAATTATTTGCATAAATATAGAACATAATTAAATAACCAGCGGAAGACTTGTTTGAATATAATAGATCAAATTCATAAACTCGTAACAACAATGTCAAAATGTAATAAAAACTTTGTTATAACAAAGTAAAACAACTAAATGAAAAGATAACTCGAGTGAAATCCCTATACATATGACTAGGTACAAAAACGTTGCATCCTAATACATAGTCTAAGAATTTAATTTATTAAAACAATAAATAAGTGCTCTAGATGACGCCATCTTCACTTTGATCCTTGTATCCGAGGTCATGAGAAACATTGCCTGATGTGTCGTATGTAACGAGGGACACCAGCCAACCAGGTAATAGGTTTTTTAGTCTAACGTAAGACTAGCAATTGACTAAAGTAAAAAGGCTCGATGTGGGTCACATAATGACCATTAAACGGTATGTAATCAAACCCAACACTTAACAAGAAGAGGATAGACAAGAGAGGTGAATAAATATTTCCAAAGGTAAGGACACCTTAAGAATTATTGGAATTAGTGATTTTTATTGGGAATCTTTAATTTGAAGATTTTATTAAAAACAACGATAACTTGGATTACCCTAAAGTCCTAGTAACAGAATCCGACCAACCTCACCTCCCGAGTGATCCGGGCGAATCCAGATTGGAAAGACGATTCTATCAAAGGACTAGAGTGGAGTTCACCGGGAACCCATCACCCTCGTTTTAAATCGCTAAGTGTACACCAAGTTACTTCATGTGATATTAGTGACACATTTTAACAATATTCCACTTGTACAATTATTTAACTATAAACTTAATAGTAGAGGCGTATCAAATCCCGAAACCAACTAATCCCTGTGTCTTAGTTAGTGCACCAGTTGATTTATCAAATGTAATTCAACCTCATTGCATCAAATGTGCTTAATTATCATTCCATGGAATGGGTACAAAAGTGGTACTTCCCACTTTTGAAATTTAATATATACTAACATAAATATAATAATTAATGCGAGTTTTAAACGTTAACACTAATTTCGATAACCCTTACGTTATAGAAACTTAAACTAACACATAACGTCCCACACAAAATCACCCGTAGATGATAATAAAACATCTATCATATTAAAATAATTCACATCAAAAGATTCCCATGCACTAAGCTAGGTTCAAAGGTCACCCTAATACAGTTCCGACTATACTCTAAAATGTCCTAGCCGGGGAATATACCGAATTGAAGAAGAAACAAGGGTTGGAAATAATCACTTGTGAAAACGAACCGAAATCACTTGCCTTGAATTACGAAGAACGGATCGAATACGGATACACTTGATGGTTAAGGTTCACCAACACTCCACCGGGTACCTAACATTTAACCAAAAAGCTCTTATGAATATTTATATAACTTTTGCACAAATTCGTACATCTCTAGTTATATAGTTAATTCATAAAAATAATTTATAAATCCTTTTTATAAATTATTTCATCCATAGAATAAGATGAATGAGTTTACAAATTGATTCATATTTGTTAATTTTCTTACTTGATTAACAATATTAATCAAAAACTCGTAGTTGGCTAACATGCTTATACTAATGGTGGAAATGGGTAAGATTTACATCACTAAAATCTTCATTAGTCTAGTACATAATATATGAAGAAATTATGTAGACTATCTATTGATTAAAGAAGAAGATGGTACCGTTTACAATGGACTTGTAAGCAACACACAAGACAACTCGATCTTCTTTGAACGGATATGAAGAAAAAGTTATCCCTTAACGTATGTTAGCAACTACGTTGATGTCCACACTTGCAGAGTTTCGACTCAGGCTTTCAACAATAAGAGAGTTGGGAAGAAGAAGCAAGATGCAAGAAGCAAAGTGAATGGAAAAACAAGAGAGGCAAGGTTTATATAGACATAGAGGAATATTTCATTAATCACCACCAATTATATGGAAGATTATGAAATTAATTAGAGAATAAAATACTAATCTTCCAATTAAATGGGAGATTATGAAATTTATTTGAAAGAGAATAAAATACTAATCTACCAATTAAGTGAGAGATTATAAAATTTATTAGAAAGAGAATAAAGTACTAATCTACCAATTAAATGGGAGATTATAAAATTAATGAGAAAGAGAATAAAATACTAATCTACCAATTAAATGAAAGATTATGAAATTAATTAGAGAATAAAATATTAATCTTCCAATTAAATGGAAGATTATGAAATTTATTTGAAAAGGAATAACATACTAATCTACCAATTAAATGGGAGATTGTGAAATTAATTAAAGAATACAACACTAATGCTGTAAAATCCCTCTCATCAATATTGGATTAACACCTAAAAACGTAACCGAAGGTCAATGAAATGGAACCCAATCAAATATTCATTTCGGCTTTTCAAACAGCATTTTAATAGATGCAATAACTATGAAATCGTTGCAGAATTAATCAACGTGAAGCGTTGGCTCAGCTGGCTTGTGTGCATGCTAGGAAACCTGTAGGTTTCGTGTTCAAAACTGGTCTCCAACAATTTTTCTCTCTTTTGTTATATAGCCTTAAATACGGTAATATTATAAACCAGACCCCTTCTATAGCATGGAATACGATGTGGCTTGCTGGTTATGTATTCCACAAGGTATGTCGGAGTTCAACATCAAATGCTCTTAGCTTAGTTGGAACCGGCCACTCTCTTTATGCAACAATTTATAAGTTTGACTCTTGTGTATTGCGCTTTTTCTTCTTCTCCTTTTATTTTTGTCACAAGCTTGTATTGTCTTATTTATACTATTAAAATAAGACGTCTACATAATTAATAAATCCGATATAAAAGGTGTACCCATATATACTAAAATGTTGCACTTCTTTTATTGCAATTATATAAGTTGGACCTAACCCAAACTTATTATCTTACAAGGGATTATATTAAAAAGTTTAACAATGTATTTTTGTTTGGGGTATTTCAATATCTCCCTCTAAAAAAAGTTTTGACCCCGAAACTAGGCCGTGAATATATTGGGAAAGCGTGCTCTCATATCAACTTCGGTTTCCCAAGTTTCCCAACTCACCCCTCCTTTCCAAATTTAGACCAGAGTACACGAACTAAGGGCACAACTTTATTCTTGAGTTGCTTTTCTCGATACTCTAGTATCCGGACAAGTACTTCTCGTATGTTCCATTTTCTCGTACTTTGATATCCTCGTAATCAAGCACATGAGAGGATTCAGGAATGTACTTCCTTAGCGGCGATACATGGAAGACATTATGAACCGGGTGTGCTGATGGCGGTAGGGCTAAGCGATAAGCGACTTTGCCTATGCGTTCAAGTATTTCAAAGGGTCCAACATATCGAGGATTGAGTTTCCCACGCTTCCCAAACCTGAACACCCCTTTGGAAGGTGAGACTTTAACAAACACCTTATCACCTTCTTCAAATTTTATATCTTGTCGTCTTTTATCTGCATACGACTTTTGGCGACTTTAGGCATTGAGCATTTGTTGCCTAATCAGAGTAACCTCGTAAGCCGTTCTTTCTAGCATCTTTGGACCTAGTAAGATCCGATCGGTTGCATCATCCCAACATATTGGTGAACGACATTTCCGTCCATAAAGAGCTTCGAACGGGGCCATCTTAATGGACGAGTGCCAATTATTATTGTAAGTGAATTCAACAAGGCATTAACTTGACTCCCAACTAGTTGGTCTGTCCAAAACACATGTTGAATAGTCCTTTCTGATTGACCATCGGTTTGAGGATGAAAGACACTACTGAACCTTAACATTGTTCCCAAAGCTTTGTGTAAGTACTTCCAGAATTGTTACATGAATCGTCCATCTTGGTCTGAAACAATGGTCTTTGGGACTCCATGAATCGCACTCTTAGTTAATCGATCGATGATCACTCAAATTGCGTCCTTTTGACTATGTGTCCTTGGTAATCTAGTGACAAAATCCATAGTTATGTCTTCCCATTTCCATTCTGGCAGAGGAAGTGGTTGCATCTCACCCCCAGGCCTTCTATGTTCAATCTTAACTCGTTGGCATATCAAACACCTTGACCCAAATTCCGCAACGTCCCCTTTCATATTAGGCCACCAAAAATTTATCCATAAATCCTTGTACATCTTGCTCGCACCTAGGTGTATAGAGTATACTGAAGAATGAGCTTCTTTGAGAATTATTCTTCGTATATCTTCAATGCTAGGAACAAAAATACGATTCTGATACCATAATGAAACATCATCTTGTATTAAGAATCCCGGAGCCTTTCCTTCCACAACATCAGCACAAATTTTGATCAAGATAGTATCCTCAATCTGCTTCTCCTTTATTTGGTCTAGTAAGGTAGACTGGATTTCGAGCATGCACATGTGCCCTTGTTGTCGCCCAAACCAAACCTCAACCCCAAGCTCCGTCAAGTCTTGACGCAACATTGGTTGTGAGGTTAAACATGTAAGCATATGCTCTGACGTTGACTTGCGACTTAATGCATCTGCCACTACGTGAGCCTTCCCTGGATGGTACAAGATTTCAATGTCATAATCCTTGATAAGTTCCAACCATCTTCTCTGACGCATATTTAGTTCCTTCTGTGTGAACACATATTTCAGGCTTTTATGATCCGTAAAAATTTGACAACTCACCCCAAACAAGTAATGTTGCCAAATTTTTAGAGCAAAAACCACTGCTGCCAATTCTAGGTCATGGGTGGGATAGTTTATTTCGTACGGTTTTAATTGCCTAGAAGCATATGCTACCACCTTGCCGTTCTGCATTAGCACACAACCTAGACCTTGTTTAGAAGCATCACTATACACCACAAAGCCTTCAGTACCCTCTGTGAGGGTTAAAACTGGGGCACTAGTAAGTCGTTTCTTCAGCTCTTGGAAGCTCGCCTCACAATTGTGGTCCCACACAAATTTTTGGGATTTGCGGAGCAACTTAGTCATTGGTAACGCAATTTTGGAGAACCCTTCCACAAACCTCCGGTAATAACCTGCAAGTCCCAAGAATTTGCGAACCTCCTTCACATTTTTGGGTTGTTTCCAATGTGATACCGCTCCAGTCTTTTGAGGGTCTACCATCACTCCATCCTCATTGATGATATGACCTAGAAAAGAAACATCTTTTATCCAAAATTCACATTTTGATAACTTAGCGTATAGTTCATTCCTCCTCAGTATTGTCAATGTCGTTCGTAGGGGTTCCGCATGAACTTAACGACTTGGTGAGTAGATGAGGATATTGTTGTAAGATTCTAGTTTTTGCCTTCACCTCCCCCGCGGTGAAAAGGGCCGCCCCCGCGGTCAGTCGCCCATGCGGCTGTGTTGATCCGCCCTTGCGGATTTACGATAGATCGTGCCCGATCTGTTTTCGTTCGTTTTATCTTTCTTCCATAGATAGAATATCCGATATTCTATCTTATGGGCCGGTTTCCTTGTCTTCTTTCTAACCCTAGACGCCTTTTCCGTCTAGCGTTCCAGCCCTCCCTATATATTCTCTTTTTTTTCTCTTTTTCCCGTCTCTTGCTTACGTCTTCTTCAACCCTAGAGCGCTGCAGCCGTCCCTTTCTTCCTGCAACCTAGCAGAACGTGTAAATCTTCTTCTTTGAGTTCTTCTTCACGTTCATGTGCTGTTGCACCTTGCTTCTCCTTCTATTTCGGTTCCTTCCTTTCGTTCTTCTCTTTTCTTCTTCCCCAAGAATCAAGTTTGATCCTTGATTCTTGTGGAGCATTCCGTTGTTGACCCTTCGTTGTTTCTAGGCTCTCTGGAGTTGAGTCTTGACATGTTGGAACCAAAAGTTCGAGCTTTGGTTGCCCTTGTTGTGAGTTCGGTCGAAGAGGAATCCCGACAGAGCTTCTGTCAGTGCAGCCACCCCTGCGTGTTGCCGCCCCTGCGCCTCTGACCAGCCGCCCCTGCGGTTTCTCTACAGTAGCTCCCGTCTTTGGTGAGCTGCTTCCTTCCCTCCTTTCCCCCGTTCTTTCCCTTGTTCCTTGTGGTTGTTCCTTGTCCCTGAGTTGCTGTAAGACTAAGGTTGAGCCCTTAGCTTGTGGAGATCTCTTAGATATCGTTGAGCCTAGAAGTTATAGACTTCTAGCAACCGTTCCGTTCCTTATCCATGTTGCTTGTTCGTACAGGTTTTCCTTGCTCCTTTCCTGAAGTAAACTGAGCTTTCTTGAGTTGTTCTTTGAGTTGTTGTTGAGCCTTTTGTGTTACCTTTGTGTGAGGTAAGTCCCTTGGACTTACTTAGTTTCATTCCGCATATTAGTTGGATTGTATTGGCTTGTTTGTGTTGTTATCATGTTTATAACGGATAATTGGAAATAGGATTCACCCTTTATTACCCTTAACTGGCCCAAGTGTATTATAACAGGGCGGTGACCACTTGTCTAGTTCTACAGGAGACTAGAATGTGCTCTTGCAACCCAGGCCCGTAGGTAACGGATAGTACTGATCTATTCCTATTGGTAGACGGAAGTGGAGGTGAGTTTCGGGATATTCTCGTTTGACAAAAGAAGTTGAATTAGAAATGGATAACCTTAATGAAAGATAATAACCGGTTGATGTGTGAGCATGTTATATGTTTTCTTTACCTTATGTGTGTTTGTGTCTTTACACTCTTGCTTGTACCTAGAATGCTAGCTAACGGTTTATACCGTCGTTGTAGATGTTCCGTAGGTTCAGGATGCTACTGAGTGATCCGGATGGTGTGGTCAGCCGGGGTTCCCGTACATTATAGGACGGGATTGGGTTTTTGTTTTCTTTTGTTGTTTCCCTTTTGTTTTGAACCCGGTTATGGAGCTTTTGTGTTTTCTTTTGGTTTGAACCTTTGGTTTTATATTGAGTTTTGTTTTCATTTGTCTGTGCCTTATTGTAAGATCCATTTGTTGTTGCTACTCTGAGGGTCGGGACCCATTGTGTGATCCTAGCCCGTAGCGCTTCAAGTTCCAAGAACTTGGGGTGTTACAATCGTCAATGAATACGACGACAAACTTATCCAAACACTCATGAAAACAGCTATGCATGAGATCCATGAATACCGCGGGAGCATTTGTCAATCCAAACGGCATCACTACAAACTCGTAGTGTCCATACCTCCTACGAAAAGTTGTTCTAGGAATGTCCTCCTCGCGAATCCTCAATTGATGGTACCCTGATCTTAAATCGATCTTGGAGAATACTTTTGCTCCTTGGAGTTGATCGAGTAGATCATCGATCCTTGGAAGAGGGTACCAATTTTTGATGGTCACCTTGTTCAGTTCTCTGTAGTCGATGCACAACCTGAATGACCCATCCTTCTTGCGTACAAATAATACGGGTGCCCCCAAGGAGATTGCAATAACTTATTGAACTTTGCAGCTAGTTGTGTGACCTTGAGCCCTTCATTGTTAGGGTAATGGAACTCCTTTTGCTTCACATCTTTCATTGAGCGAGAGAAGTACCGATTCATCAACTTGGTTTTGAATAACTCCCAAGTTAAGTCTAGTTTAGCAGCCAATCCGGTTCCTTCCCACCATTGACTAGCAACTCCCCTTAAGTGTAGAGAAGCTATGTTCGCCTTTTCTACCTCTGTACAAGGGACACTTCTGAAGATCCGCTCGATGTGAGTGAACCATTAGACCACCGTTATTGGCTCGCCAGAACCATCATATTCTTGTGGTTTCATAGAGGCGACCGCTTTCAGAGCACGGTTGTAATTACCATCTAGTCCAAGAGTCGGGTGTACAAGTGCATCTACTCATTGATGTTGCGGTTCAACGGGCGGCATTTGAGGAATTGGTTGTGGTGCAACTGAAACTGCCTGGTGTATGGCTTAGTTCATCACTTCCCGAGCTGTTTGCACCATCATCTGTCTTAATGCCTCCAATGTTGTTACATAAAAAAAAAAAACAATTCGTCCCTGGGGTGGTGATAGCATGAATTATTGTCTATATTTTGGGACCTGTTTAGACGTTTTATCTTCAATAATCTGCATGTTTGGATGTATATTATGTGATTATATTGTCGTTTCATCTACCTTTGCGGGAATCGAGGTCTACACCAAGTTTCGTTGTAATCGTAGGTAAAATGGCACGTTTTGCATAAAAAATGGAGCTAAAGGAGCTAAGGAGTCATTGGAGCTACATTCAGGAGCTTAAGGAAGAATCCAGGAATCATGGAAATGGATTGAAGATTCACTTTGCACCAGATTTGAGAGATTTCACATTCAGTTGTGATTCACCTCGGTCAGCTACAGTACCATCTCGACGGAGGTGATCCAGAGGAGCTGCTCGACCGAGGCGAACACCTTGGACGCAGCGAGAGATATTTTATTCTTGGCTGAGATCTTTTATTTTTGGAAAGAGGATCTTATATTTTTAGGTTGGATTCCTGGAAGGAAGAAGATAATTCAGCCCATATATTTTACCTATTTTTATGGGAAAATATCTTTCTAAGATATCTTATCTTTGAGAGAGAATTTTCCTATAAAAAGGGTTGGATTTTCCACAAATTGGATCGTGCTATAACACCGGCTATAATCCCGCATACATCGGCTTACAACCCGCAAACACCCACTACAGTTGGGAGATTTGAATAACCTTTTTGAAGGTTGAAGGAAGATTGAAGGAAGTTGATAGCTTTTATAGCTTTTGTGAAGGGTTTTGTAAGATTCTCTTAGATTCCCTTCTTGTTGATTGTCTTGTTGGATTGTGATCCAAGGAACGCTTGTTTGTTTGATAATTGATTCAGTTATTGAAGCCTTTCTCTTAAGGTTTTTGTGTTCAATTATTCACTTTCTTCCCTTATATTTGATTATTGCATTCATGATGATGATTGGCTAATTTCTTTGTGTGATTCTAGGGTGATTGGCTGAAGGTTGTGGGAAAAACAATGATTGAATAATCTTAATCACAATAGGACCCTGAAAGCTCGAGTCTTTATCCTTAACCCTAGAACATCTCGCTCAGTCGATGAACATCTCGACCGGGGTGGAATTTGTTTGACCGAGGTGACTTTTCTGATCCGAAACTGAGAGTTAAGTGTTAGAGTTTGCCAAATCCTATTCTTATTACACCTTTCCTGGTTCAATGCAAGCTTAGGATGAGACTTACCCGGTAATTCCTTTGTTTGTTTACCCAAGATCATAAGTGTAGGTAATAAAGGTTTATCCTTTATTGGGGTTTGAGTGTGCTTTCATCCCATCTTTGTGAGTTAGCCTAAGACTTACCCGGTGAAGGTTGATTCTATTCCCTTAGGTGGAGTGTTAGTTTGAGGTTATAGTTCTTTTCCTTAATTCCTTGAGACTTACCCGGTAATAGGAGTTACGGTTTGGGATTAGTGAGTAGTGAGACTTACCCGGTGATCTATTCCACTTTAGTAACACCTTCCCTTTGCAAAAATCTCAGCTTTGTCCGCTTATCTTTAGATCTTGAGTTGGAACCACAACTAGATGTTTTAATCCCTAGCATTGCATATTTCCTTAATTGACTTTTTATCATCTTTGATTGTTTTAATCGATTTTGTGGTTAGTAATTACATTGACAACCTATACCTGCTTTGTTTCACTAAGTCCATGTGATCGACCCCTGATATTTCTAGCTTTTTACTACGATTGACCCGCGGGTTCGCATCCTTGTTTTAAGCTTACATCTAGGGTTATAAATTTAAAGCTTGCACACACCGTTTGGAGCGAACAAGTTTTTGGCGCCGTTGCCGGGGACTTGGTCTAGACCGAGCCGGCTGCGGTTGGTTTTCAGGGCGCTTGCCCCTGTCTCTACTAACCACTCTACTTGAGTGACTTTCGCAGGTTCTTTTTCTTAGGTTTATGCGAAGAACCCGCGCTGGGAAGGAAATCGTTCCCTACGATTCCGAACCAGAAAAGACATACAAAAGACGCTTGAAAGAAGCGAAGATGGCCAACCAAGACAATCGCGATCTTGAGGCCGAATTGAAGGAGGCGTTAGAACAACTACGCCTCAGTAAAGAAGAGTAGAGACTGGAGAGGGAAGAAACTCGCACAATGACTGAGGCGATCGAAGCAGATATGGCGGCTTTACGAGACCAGTATCTACCTCGACCGAACCCAGATCCTCAACCGAGGTAAGACCCTGCTCCAGAGCCTCGACCGAGGCAGAATCCAGTACTTGTTGCCCCGGCTGAGATACTACCACCTCGGATGCCAGTCCGAGATGTTCTTTTTGCAGGTATTCCACAAACCCTAGGGCAGAGGATGGACCCTAATCAACAACTGAGGCGTCCAGGAGTCAACCTAGGTGATCCAGCGGACCATGATTATGAGCTTCGACCGCAAGTTCTTTCCATGATTCGCCAATGCCAGTTTGGAGGGCTAGAGAGGGAATCTCCACATCAACATCTACAAAACTATGAGATCTTGATGAAGATCTTGAGACCTTCAAGAATAAAAAACAACAACTACAAGCTAAGGTCTTTCTACTTCTCTTTGAAAGATAGAGCTCTTACTTGGTATCAATCTCTTCCTCCAGGAAAAATCAATACTTGGGAGGAGATGACGACGAAATTCTTGACTAAATTCTTTCCCCCCTCTAAAACCGCTGAAATGAGAGGGAAGATTAATGCATTCATCATGAAGGACAAGGAAAGCTTGTCCAAGTCATGGGAGAGATTTAAAGACATTCTTTTGGATTGCCCACATCATGGGATTCCAAAGATAGAGTTGTTGGAGATATACTTCAAGGGACTAGACGGAAACACCCAGTTCAACCTTCAACTACTATCCGCCGGCACGTTCATGGACATGTCAATTGACGAAGCTTGGGAGTTCATAGAGAAGCAAGCTTTGCACATGGAGAAATACTCCCACCAAGGAGTTGAAGGTGGAGTTAAAAGAGTCAACTTTCAAAACGCTCCACCTAACAATGATCAACTCACTTCTTTGAAGAATGATGTGAAACAATTAAAGGAACTCTTAGTTGCTCAAACCAAGAAGAAAGATCAAGGATCAAGGAACAACAATAGTTACCGGAACAACAACAATGGTTCCCGGAACAACAACTACAACAACAATAGAGGATCCAACAGCAATAATTGGAGGGCAAACAACCAAAATTCGGGTAACCCTTACTCTAACTCTAATTTGAATGACTCCTCTAATCCTTTCCTCTCTTCTTCTTCTTCTACTCCATTGAAGAGCCATGAGCAAGGATCGAGTTCGTCCCAGCCGGAAAAGAAAGATGCGGTGTTGGAGGCCATCTTGATCAAGCTCAACTCTATGGAGACATCCATGACTTCATTTTCGAAGCCACAAAAAGCCTTAGAACAACAATTCTTTAACAAGGCGAATGAAGCGCCAAGAGATCCAGGGAAGCTTCCAGCAAGGATGGAAAGCAACCCTAAAGGACAGATCATGGAAATAACGACGAGGAGTGGACTGAAGACAGCAGATCTAGTGCCTCGGTCGTTGCCAGTACAAACGAAGACCACCTCGGTCCAGGTACAGTCGAAGAACACTTCGGCCGAGATGCCAACCGAGGTAGAGCCACAGAAAGCGGAGGAGAAAACTAAAGTTTATATTCCACCTCCTGCATATAAACCACCACTTCCATTCCCCCAGTCAAGGGCCAGAGCACATCTAGATAAGCATTTTGGTAAGTTCCTTGACTTGATGAATAAACTACACATTAATAACCCTTTCCTTGATGCTATTCTAGGGATGCCCGCCTATGGGAAGTTCTTGAAAGAGATTCTATCAAGGAAGAGGAAGTTGGAAGACTTTGGTGAAGTAAGGATGACATCTAAATCCTCGGAGCTCATTCAAATCATAGGGGAGAATATGCCACCCAAATTAAAAGATCCCGGCTCATTTTGCATTCCCATTCAAGTTGGGGATGTCACTTGTGAAGCCTTATGTGATCTAGGAGCCAGCGTGAGCATCATCCCGCTGGAGCTATGTGTTAAGATCGGACTTGGAGAGCCCAAGCCGGTGAAGATACGGTTATACATGGCGGACCGCTCCATTACCCATCCCGTGGGCATTTTGGAAGATGTTCCGGTTAAGTTAGGTAACTTTTATTTACCTATAGACTTTGTTGTACTTGACATTCCCGTAGATTATCCCGTTCCTATCATTCTCGGGAGACCATTTCTAGCAAATTCGCGTTGCAATGTGGATTGTAAGAACGCCAAGTTAAAATTCAACATTGGCGGAGATGAAGTGGATATTGCATTACTTGCGGCTATGAAGGGAGAGCAGCTAGGAGATGATATCTTCAACATCTATGATGAAGAAGAATCAAGAGAATTGGTGAGCTCTATCCTTATTAAAGATCCACTTGAAAAGGTTATTAGTTTTAGCTTAACGGAGGAAGGTATAGATGCTTCTTGTGATACAGATATACGGAGCTTAAAGGCGCTGGAAGAAGATCCGGGAGCTAAAACTGAAAGACTAATCCAGGAGAAGAAGATCTCCAGTTTCGGTTCCAGTTGTAGTACCTCGACCGAGGCACTTGCTGGACCAAGCGAGGTGACTGAAGAACATCTCGGTCAACCTCTCTGGACCTCGACCGAGGTCGTAAGCGAGATGATGTCAATTGAGACTTCTGAAAATCCAGTTCTTCAATCTACTCCACTGGAAGGAGGAAGCAAGGATCCCCCTCAGAAAGCACCCCTAGTTGTGGAGCTTAAACAACTCCCAAGTCACTTGAGGTATGTCTTTCTTGGACCGAATTCTTCTTATCCCGTTATTGTTAGTGCTTCCCTCTCCGAATCTGAATTATCTAAACTAATGCATGTCCTGAGGAAGCATCAAAAGGCTTTGGGTTATAATATTGATGATCTTATTGGCATTAAGCCTTCTTTCTGCATGCATAGAATACTAATGGAGGACGATCATAAGACTTCACGGGAACCTCAAAGATGGTTAAATCCGATCATGAAAGAGGTTGTGAAGAAAGAAATTCGTAAGTTGTTGGATACAGGTATCATATTTCCTATCTCGGACAGCAAGTGGGTTAGCCCAGTACATGTAGTTCCGAAGAAAGGAGGGATGACCGTTGTGACGAATAAGAACAACGAGTTGATCCCAACTAGGACCGTCACGGGCTGGAGGGTTTGCATCGACTATAGGAAGCTGAACATGGCCACTCGGAAGGACCATTTTCCACTTCCCTACATTGATCAAATGCTTGAACGGTTGGCCCAACATTCACACTTCTGCTATTTAGATGACTATAGTGGTTTCTTCTAGATTCCTATCCATCCGGATGATCAAGAGAAGACCACTTTCACTTGTCCATGGGGGACATTTGCTTATAGGAGGATGCCATTTGGATTATGCAATGCACCCGTGATAGCATGAATTATAGTCTATATTTTGGGGTTTGTTTGGACGTTTTATCTTTCATAATCTGCATGTTTGTATGTGCATTATGTGATTTTACTACCATTTCATCTACCTTTGCGAGAATCGAGGTCTACACCTAGTTTTATTGTAATTGCAGGTAATATGGTACGTTTCGCATCAAAAAGGAGCAAAAGGAGTCATGAGTCATTTGGAGCTACATCCAGGGAGCATAGCCATGGATTAAAGATTTACTTTGGACCAGTTTTGAGAGATTTCACATTCAGTTATGACTCACCTCGGTTGACCAGAGATTCATCTCGACCGAGGCGATCCAGAGACGCCGACTCGACCGAGGCGAACACCTAGGACGCGGCGAGAATATTTTATTCTTGGCTGAGATCTTTTAAAATTGGAAAGTGATCTTATATTTTTGGGCTGAGCTTCTGGAAGGAAGGAGATATGCAGAATCATATATTTTACCTATATTTATGGGATAATATCTTTCTAAGATTTCTTATCTTTGGAGGGTTATTTTTCCTATAAAAAGGGTTGGATTTTCCACAAATCCGACAGCCCGCATACGTCAAGATCCGCTATCAGCGCAAGAGAGTTGCTTACGACGCAGCAGCCGCATACTCCAATTTGGGAGAGAGTTGAAGAACCTTTTTTGAAGGTTGAAGGAAGATTGAAGTCCATAGCTTTTATAGCTTTTTGAAGGGTTTTGTAAGATTGTCTTCAATTCCTTTCCTTGTTGTCTTATCTTGTTGGATTATTATCCAAGGAACGCTTTTGTTGTGATATTTGATTCAGTTATTGAAGTCTTTTCATTAAATTCTTTGTTGTTCAAATATTCACCTTCTTCCCTTACATTTAATACTTTCATTATGATGATGAGTGGCTAATTTCCTTGTGTGATTCTAGGGTGATTAGCTGAAGGTTGTGGGAAAAACAATGATAGAATAATCTTAGATTCCAGTAGGATCCTAAAAGTTCGAGTCTTTAACCTTAACCCTAAGCATCTCGTTCAGTCGATGAACATCTCGGCCGGGGTGGAATTCTTCTGACCGAGGTGACTTATCCGACCCAAAACAGAAAGTTAAGTGTTAGAGTTTGCCAAATCCTATTCTTATTACACCTTTCTGGTTCAAAGCAAGCTTAGGATGAGACTTACCCGGTAATTCCTTAGTTTGTATACCAACGATCATAAGTGTAGGTAATAAAGGTTTATCCTTTATTGGGGTTTGAGTGTGCTTCCATCCCATCTTTGTGAGTTAGCCTGAGACTTACCCGGTAAAGGTTGATTCTATTCCCTTAGATGGTGTGTTAGTTTGAGGTTATAGTTCTTTATCTTAATTCCTTGAGACTTACCCGGTAATAGGAGTTACGGTTTAGGATTAGGGTGTAGTGAGACTTACCCGGTGATCTACTCCACTTTAGAAACACCTTCCCCATGCAAAAATCTCAGCTTTGTCCGCTTATCTATAGATCTTGAGTTGGAACCACAACTAGACGCTTTAATCCCTAGAATTGCATGTTTGCTTTATTTGACATCTTATTCATCTTTGATTGTGTTAATTGCTCTTGTGGTTGGACATTAGCATACCGTTTCGACTTTGTTTCACCAGGTCCCTGTGATCGACCCCTGGAATTTTCTTGCTTTTACTACGATTGACCCGTACACTGCGGGTTCGCATCCTTGTTTTAAGCTTAAGTCTAGGGTTATAAATTTAAAGCTTGCACACACCGTTTGGAGCGAACAAGTTTTTGGCGCCGTTGCCGGGGACTTGGTCTAGACCGAGCCGGTACGGTTTGCTCTTGGGGCGCTTGCCCCGTTTTGTCTAACCACTCTACTTGAGTGACTTTTGCAGGTTCTTTTCTTAGGTATATGCGAAGAACCCGCACTGGGAAGGAAATCGTTCCTTACGATCCCGAACCGGAAAAGACATACAAGCGACGCTTAAGAGAAGCAAAGATGGCCCAACAAGACGATCGCGATCTTGCGGCCCAATTGAGAGAGACGCAGGAGCTGCTACGTCTCAGTAAAGAAGAGCTAAGGCAAGAGAAAGAAGAGAATCAGGCCAGGACTGCAGCAATCGAAGCTGAGATTGCAGCCATTCGGAACCAGATTCTACCTCGACCGATGCAGGATCCAGTAGCTGATCCTCGACCGAGGCAGATTCCAGTACCTGACGCCCCGGCCGAGGTACATCCACTTCGGATGCCAGTCCGAGATGTTCTTCTTGCAGGAATCCCACAAACCCTAGGTCAAAGGATGGACCCTAATCAACAGCTGAGGCGTCCAGGAGTGAACCTAGGAGATCCAGCGGACCATGATTACGAACTTCGACCGCAAGTTCTAGCCATGATTCGCCAATGCCAATTCGGAGGGCTAGAGAAGGAGTCGCCGCATCAACATCTTCAAAACTACGAGATCTTGATGGAGACCTTACGACCTCCCAGAATTGAAAATAACAACTACAAGCTAAGACCTTTTTACTTTTCTTTGAAAGATAGAGCTCTTACTTGGTATCAATCTCTTCCTCCAGGAAAAATTAGCACATGGGAGGAGATGACTACGGAATTCCTAACCAAATTCTTTCCACCTTCAAAGACCGCTGAAATGAGGGGGAAGATCAATGCTTTCATCATGAAGGACAAGGAGAGCTTGTCCAAATCTTGGGAGCGGTTCAAGGATATCCTTTTGGATTGCCCACATCATGGGATTCCAAAGATCGAGTTGTTGGAGATCTACTTCAAAGGGTTGGACGGAAACACCCAGTTCAATCTCCAACTACTCTCCGCCGGTACATTCATGGACATGGCGGTTGACGAGGCTTGGGACTTCATTGAGAAGCAAGCCTTGCACATGGAGAAGTACACCCACCAAGGAGCTGAAGGTGGAGTTAAAAGAGTCAACTTTCAAGAGACTCAGCCCAACAACAACCAACTCACGTCCTTGAAGAACGACGTGAAGCAATTGAAGGAGCTATTGATGGCTCAAACTAAGAAGGAAGAGCAAGGGCAAAGGAACAACAACAACAACAACAACAATAACGGGTACCGTAACAACAACAACGGACCCCGAAACAACAACTACAACAACAATAGAGGATCCAATAGCAACAACTGGAGAGCGAATAATAACCAAAACAACGGTAACAATTATTCAAACTCCAACTCTAATGATTCCTCTAACCCTTTCCTCTCTTCTCCTTCTTCTTCTTCCACTCCATTGAAGAGCCAAGGGCAAGGATCGAGTTCGTCTCAGCCGGAAAAGAAGGACGCAGTCCTGGAGGCAATCTTGATCAAGCTTAGTGCTATGGAGAATTCTATGACTTCATTTTCGAGGGCCCAAAAGTCCTTCGAACAACAACTTGCTAATAGGGCGAATGAAGCGCCAAGAGATCCAGGGAAGCTTCCAGCAAAGACGGAAACTAACCCTAAGGGCCAATGCATGGCCATCACGACGAGGAGTGGACTCAAAACTGCAGATCCAGTACCTCGCTCGACGCAGACCACCTCGGTCCAGATCCAGTCGAAGAACACCTCGACCGAGATGCCAACCGAGGCGGCGCAACAGAAAGCAGGAGGAACGACAGAAGCTTATGTTCCACCTCCTGCATATAAACCACCACTTCCATTCCCCCAGTCTAGAGCCAGAGCACATCTAGACAAGCACTTTGGTAAGTTCCTTGACTTGATGAATAAGCTACATATTAATATTCCTTTCCTTGATGCTATTTTAGGTATGCCCGCCTATGGGAAGTTCTTAAAAGAGATCCTATCAAGGAAGAGGAAGCTGGAGGATGTTGGTGAAGTTAGGATGACATCTAAATCTTCGGAGCTCATCAAGATCATGAAGGAGAAGATGCCACCTAAATTAAGAGATCCCGGCTCATTTTGCATTCCCATTCAAGTTGGGGATGTCACTTGTGAAGCCCTTTGTGATCTAGGAGCCAGCGTGAGCATCATCCCGCTGGAGCTATGCACTAAGATCGGTCTTGGAGAGCCCAAACCGGTCAAGATTCGACTTTACATGGCGGATCGCTCCATCACCCATCCCGTGGGCATTTTGGAGGACGTTCCGGTCAAGTTAGGTAACTTCTATCTACCCATAGATTTTGTCGTACTTGACATTCCCGCAGATTATCCTGTTCCTATCATTCTCGGGAGACCATTTCTAGCAACTTCGGGTTGCAATGTGGATTGCAAGAACGCCAAGTTGAAATTCAACGTTGGCGGCGATGAGGTGGAGTTCGCACTACTTGCAGCTATGAAAGGAGAGCAACTAACTGATGATATCTTCAACATCTACGATGAAGAAGAATCAAGAGAATTGGTGAGCTCTATCCTTATTAACGATCCACTCGAAAGAGTTATTAGCTTCAGTTTAATGGAGGAAGGTATAGATGCTTCTTGTGATGCAGATATACGGAGCTTAAAGGCACTGGAAGAAGATCCAGGAGCTAAAACTGAGAAGCTGATCCAGGAAACGAAGATCTCCAGCCTCGGATCCAGTAGCAGTACCTCGACCGAGGCACTTTCTGGACTGAGCGAGGCGTCTGAAGAACACCTCGGTCAACGCCTCTGCGCCTCGACCGAGGTCGACAGCGAGATGATGTCAAACTAAGACTGCATCTAGTCCAGTTTCTGACACCACTCCACTGGAAGGAGGAAGCAAGGATCCCCCTCAGAAAGCACCCCTAGTTGTGGAGCTTAAACAACTCCCAAGTCACTTGAGGTATGTCTTTCTTGGACCGAATTCTTCTTATCCCGTTATTGTTAGTGCTTCCCTCTCCGAATCTGAATTATCTAAACTAATGCATGTCCTGAGGAAGCATCGAAAAGCCATAGGTTACACCACGGATGATCTTATTGGCATTAAACCCTCTTTCTGCATGCATAGAATTCTAATGGAGGATAATCATAAGACTTCACGGGAACCTCAAAGATGGTTAAATCCGATCATGAAAGAGGTTGTGAAGAAAGAAGTTGATAGCATGAATTATAGTCTATATTTTGGGGTTTGTTTGGACGTTTTATCTTTCATAATCTGCATGTTTGTATGTGCATTATGTGATTTTACTACCATTTCATCTACCTTTGCGAGAATCGAGGTCTACACCTAGTTTCGTTGTAATTGCAGGTAATATGGTACGTTTTGCATCAAAAAGGAGCAAAAGGAGTCATGAGTCATTTGGAGCTACATCCAGGAAGCACAACCATGGATTAAAGATTTACTTTGGACCAGTTTTTGAGAGATTCTACACTCAGTTATGATCACCTCGGTTGCCCAGAGATTCATCTCGACCGAGGCGATCCAGAGAAGCCGACTCGACCGAGGCGAAAACCTAGGACGCGGCGAGAATATTTTATTCTTGGCTGAGATCTTTTAAAATTGGAAAGTGATCTTATATTTTTGGGCTGAGCTTCTGGAAGGAAGGAGATATGCAGAATCATATATTTTACCTATATTTATGGGATAATATCTTCTTAAGATTTCTTATCTTTGGAGGGTTATTTTTCCTATAAAAAGGGTTGGATTTTCCACAAATCCGATGATGCTTAGAGGCTGCATACACCGCATACGATCTCGATTACAGCAAAGAATACGCAGCAGCCGCATCATACTCCAATTTGGGAGAGAGTTGAAGAACCTTTTTGAAGGTTGAAGGAAGATTTGAAGACTATAGCTTTATAGCTTTTTGGAGGGTTTTGTAAGATTGTCTTCAATTCCTTTCCTTGATTGTCTTGTCTTGTTGGATCATTATCCAAGGAACGATTTTGTGTGATATTTGATTCAGTTATTGAAGTGTTTTCATTAAATTCTTCTTTGTTCAAATATTCACCTTCTTCCCTTACATTTAATACTTTCATTATGATGATGAGTGGCTAATTTCCTTGTGTGATTCTAGGGTGATTAGCTGAAGGTTGTGGGAAAAACAATGATAGAATAATCTTAGATTCCAGTAGGATCCTGAAAGTTCGAGTCTTTAACCTTAACCCTAAGCATCTCGTTCAGTTGATGAACATCTCGGCCGGGGTGGAATTCTTCTGACCGAGGTGACTTATCCGACCCAAAACAGAAAGTTAAGTGTTAGAGTTTGCCAAATCCTATTCTTATTACACCTTTCTGGTTCAAAGCAAGCTTAGGATGAGACTTACCCGGTAATTCCTTAGTTTGTATACCAACGATCATAAGTGTAGGTAATAAAGGTTTATCCTTTATTGGGGTTTGAGTGTGCTTCCATCCCATCTTTGTGAGTTAGCCTGAGACTTACCCGGTAAAGGTTGATTCTATTCCCTTAGATGGTGTGTTAGTTTGAGGTTATAGTTCTTTATCTTAATTCCTTGAGACTTACCCGGTAATAGGAGTTACGGTTTAGGATTAGTGTGTAGTGAGACTTACCCGGTGATCTACTCCACTTTAGTAACACCTTCCCCACGCAAAAATCTCAGCTTTGTCCGCTTATCTATAGATCTTGAGTTGGAACCACAACTAGATGCTTTAATCCCTAGAATTGCATGTTTGCTTTATTGACTTCTTATTCATCTTTGATTGTGTTAATTGCTCTTGTGGTTAGAATTGATATAGTACACCGTATTGACTTTGTTTCACCGAGTCCCTGTGATCGACCCCTGGAATTTTCTTGCTTTTACTACGATTGACCCGTACACTGCGGGTTCGCATCCTTGTTTTAAGCTTAAGTCTAGGGTTATAAATTTAAAGCTTGCACACACCGTTTGGAGCGAACAAGTTTTTGGCGCCGTTGCCGGGGACTTGGTCTAGACCGAGCCGGTACGGTTTGCTCTTGGGGCACTTGCCCCGTTTCATCTTACCACTCTACTTGAGTGACTTTTGCAGGTTCTTTCTTAGGTATATGCGAAGAACCCGCGCTGGGAAGGAAATCGTTCCTTACGATCCCGAACCAGAAAAGACATACAAGAGACGCTTAAGAGAAGCGAAAATGGCCCAACAAGACGATCACGATCTTGCGGCCCAATTGAGAGAGACGCAGGAGCTGCTACGTCTCAGTAAAGAAGAGCTAAGGCAAGAGAAAGAAGAGAATCAGGCCAGGACTGCAGCAATCGAAGCTGAGATTGCAGCCATTCGGAACCAGATTCTACCTCGACCGATGCAGGATCCAGTAGCTGATCCTCGACCGAGGCAGATTCCAGTAGTCGATCCTCGACCGAGGCAGATTCCAGTACCCGACGCCCCGGTCGATGTACATCCA
>BSUD01000002.1:44202618-44291047 GCA_033239045.1 Fagopyrum esculentum | reverse complement strand
TAACCAAATTCTTTCCACCTTCAAAGACCGCTGAAATGAGGGGGAAGATCAATGCTTTCATCATGAAGGACAAGGAGAGCTTGTCCAAATCTTGGGAGCGGTTCAAGGATATCCTTTTGGATTGCCCACATCATGGGATTCCAAAGATCGAGTTGTTGGAGATCTACTTCAAAGGGTTGGACGGAAACACCCAGTTCAATCTCCAACTACTCTCCGCCGGTACATTCATGGACATGGCGGTTGACGAGGCTTGGGACTTCATTGAGAAGCAAGCCTTGCACATGGAGAAGTACACCCACCAAGGAGCTGAAGGTGGAGTTAAAAGAGTCAACTTTCAAGAGACTCAGCCCAACAACAACCAACTCACGTCCTTGAAGAACGACGTGAAGCAATTGAAGGAGCTACTGATGGCTCAAACTAAGAAGGAAGAGCAAGGGCAAAGGAACAACAACAACAACAACAACAATAACGGGTACCGTAACAACAACAACGGACCCCGAAACAACAACTACAACAACAACAATAGAGGATCCAATAGCAACAACTGGAGAGCGAATAATAACCAAAACAACGGTAACAATTATTCAAACTCCAACTCTAATGATTCCTCTAACCCTTTCCTCTCTTCTCCTTCTTCTTCTTCCACTCCATTGAAGAGCCAAGGGCAAGGATCGAGTTCGTCTCAGCCGGAAAAGAAGGACGCAGTCCTGGAGGCAATCTTGATCAAGCTTAGTGCTATGGAGAATTCTATGACTTCATTTTCGAGGGCCCAAAAGTCCTTCGAACAACAACTTGCTAATAGGGCGAATGAAGCGCCAAGAGATCCAGGGAAGCTTCCAGCAAAGACGGAAACTAACCCTAAGGGCCAGTGCATGGCCATCACGACGAGGAGTGGACTCAAAACTGCAGATCCAGCACCTCGCTCGACGCAGACCACCTCGGTCCAGATCCAGTCGAAGAACACCTCGACCGAGATGCCAACCGAAGCGGCGCAACAGAAAGGTAGGAGGAACGACAGAAACTTATGTTCCACCTCCTGCATATAAACCACCACTTCCTTTCCCTCAGTCTAGAGCCAGAGCACATCTAGACAAGCACTTTGGTAAGTTTCTTGACTTGATGAATAAGCTACATATTAATATTCCTTTCCTTGATGCTATTTTAGGTATGCCCGCCTATGGGAAGTTCTTAAAAGAAATCTTATCAAGGAAGAGGAAGCTGGAGGATGTTGGTGAAGTTAGGATGACATCTAAATCTTCGGAGCTTATCAAGATCATGAAGGAAAAGATGCCACCTAAGTTGAGAGATCCCGGCTCATTTTGCATTCCCATTCAAGTTGGGGATGTCACTTGTGAAGCCCTTTGTGATCTAGGAGCCAGCGTGAGCATCATCCCGCTGGAGCTATGCACTAAGATCGGTCTTGGAGAGCCCAAACCGGTCAAGATTCGACTTTACATGGCGGATCGCTCCATCACCCATCCAGTGGGCATTTTGGAGGACGTTCCGGTCAAGTTAGGTAACTTCTATCTACCCATAGATTTTGTCGTACTTGACATTCCCGCAGATTATCCTGTTCCTATCATTCTCGGGAGGCCATTTCTAGCAACTTCGGGTTGCAATGTGGATTGCAAGAACGCCAAGTTGAAATTCAACGTTGGTGGCGATGAGGTGGAGTTCGCACTACTTGCAGCCATGAAAGGAGAGCAACTAACTGATGATATCTTCAACATCTACGATGAAGAAGAATCAAGAGAATTGGTGAGCTCTATCCTTATTAACGATCCACTCGAAAGAGTTATTAGCTTCAGTTTAATGGAGGAAGGTATAGATGCTTCTTGTGATGCAGATATACGGAGCTTGAAGGCACTGGAAGAACATCCAGGAGCTATAACTGAGAAGCTGAACCAGGAAACGAAGATCTCCAGCCTCGGATCCAGTAGCAGTACCTCGACCGAGGCACCTTCTGGACTGAGCGAGGCGTCTGAAGAACACCTCGGTCAACGCCTCTGCGCCTCGACTGAGGTCGACAGCGAGATGATGTCAACTGAGATTGCTGAGAATAACGATTTTTCTACTCCCTTCTCTGACATTCACCCACAGTTGGTGGATCATTCCCTCCACCAACTTTCTGATAATAAAGGTCCTTGGTATGCTGATATTGTGAATTATCTTGTTTGCCAGGAAATACCGCCCGGATTGACGTACTCTCAAAAGAAGAGATTCTTCAAGGAAGTACGACACTACTACTGGGATGAGCCGCTGCTATTCAAGCGCGGACCGGATGGGATGCTTCGAAGGTGCATTCCGGAAGATGAAGTTAATAGCGTCATAAGGCATTGTCATTCACTTCCTTGTGGAGGACATGCTAGCACCGATAAAACATGCGCTAAGGTATTGCGTTCCGGTTTCTTTTGGCCTACATTATTTAAGGATGTGCAATCTTTTGTTGTTTCTTGTGATGCATGCCAAAGAACAGGGAACTTATCAAGGAGGAACGAGATGCCGCTTAATAACATCCAAGAAGTGGAAATCTTTGATGTATGGGGGATTGACTTCATGGGACCTTTCCCATCCTCCGGAGGAAACCTCTACATTCTCCTTGCCGTTGATTACGTCTCTAGATGGGTTGAAGCCATTGCTTCTCCCACTAACGACGCCAAGGTGGTTGTGAAGTTCTTGAATAGAACTATCTTTCCACGATTTGGAACTCCACGCATCATCATCAGCGATGGAGGAACGCATTTCATCAACCGGAAGTTTAAAGCACTTCTATCGAAGTATGGGGTAACCCACAAGGTATCAACCGCTTATCACCCTCAAACTAGTGGACAAGTCGAGATCTCGAATAGAGAAATCAAGGCAATTTTGGAGAAGACCGTCTCTAGAACGAGGAAGGATTGGTCCATGAAATTGGACGATGCTCTTTGGGCGTACAGGACAGCATTCAAGACTCCCATAGGTACCACCCCTTATAATTTGGTATATGGGAAGTCTTGCCATTTGCCCGTTGAATTGGAGCACAAGGCGTATTGGGCTATCAAATGGTTGAACTTTGACATCAAGGAGGCCGGTGAGAAACGACTATTGGAGCTTAACGAGCTGGAAGAGCTGCGTTTGAACGCCTATGAGAATGCCAAAATCTACAAGGAAAGGACGAAGAGATGGCATGACAAGCGTATCGTTCCAAAGGAGCTTAACGAAGGAGATTTAGTTCTACTCTTCAACTCCCGCCTCCGTCTTTTTCCAGGTAAGTTGAAATCTAGATGGACCGGACCTTATGTAGTAAAGCATGTTTTCCCTCATGGTGCAGTTGAGATATGGGGCGAAACTAGCGGAAGCTTCAAGGTCAACGGTCATAGACTTAAGAAGTACCAACCGGAAACGCCGGTTGAGGAGGTTGCACCGACTTACCTCATTTGAGACGCATCATGGTCCAGCTAGCGACCTTAAATCAAGCGCTTCTTGGGAGGCAACCCAAGGTATTGCTCTTCTTTCCCGTTTTCTAGTCTAGCTTAGATAGTTTTTGTTTTTGCTTTGCTTTGCTTTGTTTTTGGTGTTCTGGACAGACAACAGGGAGGAGCACATCTGGAAGGACAGAAGTTCGAGAATCTGAGGAGACAGAAACACCTCGGTCACTGTCAGAGCACCTCGACCGAGTTGATTCTTGAAGCAACCGAGGCGACTAGGGTTTCTGCAGAACCGCCTCGGTCCAGACCACCTCGGTCCAGTCGAGACCATCTCGACCGAGGTGACAGCAGATCCAGTAACAGTATAAAAAGGGGAAAAATTACTTTTCACTATTTTTTTACCCCATTTCGACCGCGGCGACAGGAGCACCTCGTTCTCCTTCATTTCTCGCTCATTTTCGACAATTTCTGCTTCCAAACTGCAATTGAGGGGTAGAGGAATCGATTGCAACTACAGATCTGCAAGAAATTTGAGCGTTTCAACCGAAACGAGGTAAAAACGTTCGAAAACCCTAACTCGTTCGTTTACAGCGTATTGGGCTTTGATTGCCCTTGATTTTGTTGAGGAAATCCATAAGTACCCCTTAGGAAGCATTTGTAGTGATTTTAGGGGGAAAAGAACTGAAAATCAGAGAGTGGAATTCGAACTGTCTTCGCCTCGGTCCAGTCGGTCTGCACCTCGGTCGAGGTGATTCTTGGTAGTTGTCAGTGGACCGAGATAGTCTGACAGTGTGCATTTGAAGATGAGTTCAGATCGCCGCTTAGCTCTGAGAGATAGATCCTCACCTTCCCCTTCTCCTTCCTCATCCCGTCCCTACCGCCCGGCTATCCACGAGAGATGCCGGGTAGACTATGAGAGGATAGTTGGCCGTCCAGTCATCGCACCCCG
Source organism: Fagopyrum esculentum (assembly GCA_033239045.1). NCBI lineage: Eukaryota > Viridiplantae > Streptophyta > Magnoliopsida > Caryophyllales > Polygonaceae > Fagopyrum > Fagopyrum esculentum. Next base: position 44,286,691 of record BSUD01000002.1, on the reverse strand, counting down.
ATTTCTGGATGTGTCAGCTTTTGACTGCCTAGGGTTAGATGCTGACCTTAGGATGATGATTGCTACAGTGGGGCTGGATCAGTTCACTGAGATCCGAGCCCCCGCCTACATAGAGCCGACACTCGAGTTTGTTAGCTCCTTCTCCTACCTTCCCACAAAGCGATCTGTGAAGTACCGGCTGATGAGCCGGAACTTCATAGTTCCTATAGAGATTTGGAGAGAGATCTTTGGCTTTCCTACCCCCACTGCTGTAGACTTCCCCTCCCGATCCGTAGCTAGGGAGTTCTGGGGACAGATAGCCCACATTACTACTCATGCAGACAGATGGCGCCCTGGAGATTCCAGGGAGAAGGTCATCTTTCACCCAGCCTTCAGACTTGCCCACAGGATCTTTAGTGAGACACTTCTGGCGCGTACTGAGACGCCCCAGAAGATCAGACAGGGTGAGCTCTTCAGCCTCTACTGCATGGTTACAGGAGGCTTCCCAGACTTTGGCTTGCTCCTAGCAGAGGATCTGCATAGGATCAAGGCCAAGGCAAAGGGAGATATTTGCTGTGGAGGTCTAGTCACCCACATTGCCACTTACCATGGGATGGACCTCAGCGTTTGCACGTTGGCGGCGGCTCCGAAGCCGCTGGGATTGCAGGAGATGATTACACGGAGGATCCTAGTTCCCCGTGGGCTGACTACACCCTACGTTGCCATGCCTTGGGAGCGGACTGCACCTCAGGGTATCCGCTGGTCTGCGCAGTTCACAGTCTTTGATCCGCATTTCTGGCAGACTGCTTGGGATACACTGATGGAGGACTACAGAGAGGCAGCAGCTGCCCCTGCTGAGGCTGCTGAGGAGGCTGAGGATGATGACGACGACGATGAGACAGTTGACGAGAGAGGAGGCGGCGTCCCGATGGACACAGGGACAGATACAGCTGGGACGAGCGCGCCTCCCATTATTGATTTAGATGAGGATGAGGAGGACACTGAGCCGGCGCCTGCCGCGATGTCTCCAGTCAGACCTGCTGGACGCAGGAGGCGTGGAGCTAGGGACAGAGCTGCACATCGACGGATCGATGACCTGACAGCTCAGGTTATCGACACTTATGCTGCACTATCGCTGGATATCCGCGAGATGCAGGAGAGGCAGCATCATCAGCACATGATGGCTCAGCTACAGTTCCAGCATATCATGGGCTATCCCTACGACCCGACTCAGTTCCCCTACATACCACCACCACCACCGGATCAGGACTACTGAGGAGCTGCAGAGTTTTATTTATTATATTTTTATGCAGTTCGGCTCTTTATCCGGTGAGTCCTCTTTCATTTAGACTTTTATTATACCCACTGGGACAGTGTGTCTCAAGTATGGGGTATTTGTCTGTATTATCTGACTACGTGACTTTTTGATGTATTCGATACTTTTGATGTATTATATTCATCGGATATTTTCATATTTATGCTTCATTTGCCTTTATATGATTATCTGAGATTGCATGCATACCTACAGGTTATTTGATTGAGAAAAATGTCGAAACCGAACCGAAAAAAAAAAAAAAATTGGTTTTAAAAAAAAAATTTTTGACCTCGACCGGGGAGGTTCTGGCGAAACGAGGCATTTCACCTCGGTTGAACCAAGAACATCTCGACCGAGGTGGGCGTAACAGAAAGTTTTCGAAAACGATTTTGTGTTACTTATCTGGATATGATCTCAGTGAAGATTTTGTTTACCTACAGGTTTTAAATTCTTTATGTGTTTGAAAGGTTTTATAATATGTTTAAGTTGCTAAATGCTTTGTTTGAAATTATTAGCATGTTTAATACTTTGTTTTTATCCAAATTATGTTGAATTTGAAGGTTGACACCGCAGGTTAAGTTCTCTCACATTCTTCTTGGAAAGACCAAGGCATTTCATTCTTCTTCTTCTTCTTCTTCTTGATCATGCTTAGCCCCTCATATACATTTTGCCTCCCTTTACCTATCCGGGAATTTGGAAGCAAGCGAAGTGGTGAAAGCAAGTTAAAGTTGAAAAGTGGGCTGGAAGTGAAAGTGTTAGAAAGCAATAATAGGTTTGGGGAAGTCAATCATGAAGATGAGTAACTCGGCACCATTCACATAGCCGGGTGTTTGTGTCTTGCCAAAGTCGGATTGAGCGATATTCCTAACGGGTCATGGTATGTGCATCAAGGGTTTGATGCATCTCGAGAAATCGATGATTGCGGATTTCCTAGGCTTCGGTTATTGTGCACCTCTGTCCATGCATCCCAAAAAGTAAAGTAAAAGAAAGAAAAGGTGGAATAAGCGAAGCTTATTGGTGGAAGATGTTGCAAGTCAAAGTGAAAGTGAAGTTCATCCTTTTCCCGGATTCTAGCACCACATCACCTTACATACATCCCTACCCTACACATTTCTTGACCTTTTCTTTTGGGAGGCCCTTGAGACCTTGAGCTTGTTGATTGACTTAGCGGTTTAAACTGGATTATACATGATTAATTTTGATAATTATGATTTATTATGCATTCTATGATTTTATGCAAAGATGAACAACTTTCTTATATTTATAAAACGTTTTGATCATATTGAGTTTTTAATTCCAGGAAGTATTCTCTTAGAGTGATCTATGATAGTTGCACACCATAAAATGTTTTTGAAAGACTTTTTCATTGATTTTCTTGACATATAATCCATTCTATCTTGTCTTTTATATGAAGAACTTGCTTGGGGACAAGCAAGGGCTAAGTATGGGGTATTTTGATAGCATGAATTATAGTCTATATTTTGGGGTTTGTTTGGACGTTTTATCTTTCATAATCTGCATGTTTGTATGTGCATTATGTGATTTTACTACCATTTCATCTACCTTTGCGAGAATCGAGGTCTACACCTAGTTTTATTGTAATTGCAGGTAATATGGTACGTTTCGCATCAAAAAGGAGCAAAAGGAGTCATGAGTCATTTGGAGCTACATCCAGGGAGCATAGCCATGGATTAAAGATTTACTTTGGACCAGTTTTGAGAGATTTCACATTCAGTTATGACTCACCTCGGTTGACCAGAGATTCATCTCGACCGAGGCGATCCAGAGACGCCGACTCGACCGAGGCGAACACCTAGGACGCGGCGAGAATATTTTATTCTTGGCTGAGATCTTTTAAAATTGGAAAGTGATCTTATATTTTTGGGCTGAGCTTCTGGAAGGAAGGAGATATGCAGAATCATATATTTTACCTATATTTATGGGATAATATCTTTCTAAGATTTCTTATCTTTGGAGGGTTATTTTTCCTATAAAAAGGGTTGGATTTTCCACAAATCCGACAGCCCGCATACGTCAAGATCCGCTATCAGCGCAAGAGAGTTGCTTACGACGCAGCAGCCGCATACTCCAATTTGGGAGAGAGTTGAAGAACCTTTTTTGAAGGTTGAAGGAAGATTGAAGTCCATAGCTTTTATAGCTTTTTGAAGGGTTTTGTAAGATTGTCTTCAATTCCTTTCCTTGTTGTCTTATCTTGTTGGATTATTATCCAAGGAACGCTTTTGTTGTGATATTTGATTCAGTTATTGAAGTCTTTTCATTAAATTCTTCGTTGTTCAAATATTCACCTTCTTCCCTTACATTTAATACTTTCATTATGATGATGAGTGGCTAATTTCCTTGTGTGATTCTAGGGTGATTAGCTGAAGGTTGTGGGAAAAACAATGATAGAATAATCTTAGATTCCAGTAGGATCCTAAAAGTTCGAGTCTTTAACCTTAACCCTAAGCATCTCGTTCAGTCGATGAACATCTCGGCCGGGGTGGAATTCTTCTGACCGAGGTGACTTATCCGACCCAAAACAGAAAGTTAAGTGTTAGAGTTTGCCAAATCCTATTCTTATTACACCTTTCTGGTTCAAAGCAAGCTTAGGATGAGACTTACCCGGTAATTCCTTAGTTTGTATACCAACGATCATAAGTGTAGGTAATAAAGGTTTATCCTTTATTGGGGTTTGAGTGTGCTTCCATCCCATCTTTGTGAGTTAGCCTGAGACTTACCCGGTAAAGGTTGATTCTATTCCCTTAGATGGTGTGTTAGTTTGAGGTTATAGTTCTTTATCTTAATTCCTTGAGACTTACCCGGTAATAGGAGTTACGGTTTAGGATTAGGGTGTAGTGAGACTTACCCGGTGATCTACTCCACTTTAGAAACACCTTCCCCATGCAAAAATCTCAGCTTTGTCCGCTTATCTATAGATCTTGAGTTGGAACCACAACTAGACGCTTTAATCCCTAGAATTGCATGTTTGCTTTATTTGACATCTTATTCATCTTTGATTGTGTTAATTGCTCTTGTGGTTGGACATTAGCATACCGTTTCGACTTTGTTTCACCAGGTCCCTGTGATCGACCCCTGGAATTTTCTTGCTTTTACTACGATTGACCCGTACACTGCGGGTTCGCATCCTTGTTTTAAGCTTAAGTCTAGGGTTATAAATTTAAAGCTTGCACACACCGTTTGGAGCGAACAACCCGCCACCTTCCAGCGATGCATGATGGCTATCTTTTCCGAGTATATAGAGGAGATCATGGAGGTATTTATGGATGATTTTTCAGTGTATGGTTCCTCTTTTGATGATTGCCTATCTAACCTTTCTCTAGTGCTACAAAGATGTGAAGACACTAATCTTGTCTTGAATTGGGAGAAGTGTCACTTTATGGTTAATGAAGGCATTGTACTAGGACACCTCGTTTCTAATCGAGGTATTGAGGTCGATCGCGCTAAGATCGAGACCATTGAGAAACTCCCTCAACCTTATTCTGTTAAAGGTGTGAGAAGTTTTTTCGGGCATGTAGGTTTCTACAGGAGATTCATCAAGGACTTCTCTAAGATTTCTAAACCACTAACTAACCTCTTGAATAAAGATGTTGTTTTTGAGTTTTCGCAGGAGTATCTTGATGCATTTTACAAGATTAAGGAAGCGTTGATCTCCGCTCCCATTATCCAGCCTCCGGATTGGACCTTGCCCTTTGAGATCATGTGCGATGCGAGTGATGTAGCGGTAGGAGCGGTTCTTGGACAAAAGAAGGATGGGCGGACCACCGCCATTAACTACGCCAGCAAGACGCTAGATGAAGCCCAGTGTAACTACGCCACCACCGAGAAGGAGCTATTGGCGGTTGTATATGCTTTCGAGAAGTTTCGTTCTTACTTAGTAGGGGCGAAAGTCATTGTCTACACCGACCATGCAGCCATTCGTTACTTACTTGCTAAAAAGGATGCCAAGCCACGCCTTATTCGATGGATTCTCTTGCTTCAAGAGTTTGACCTAGAGATCCGCGGTAAGAAGGGATCCGAAAATTCTATTGCGGATCACCTCAGCCGGCTACCTCCCTCTTCACGGGAGAAAGACGACCACCCATAGACGATTCATTCCTCGATGAGCACTTGCACTTATTGGAACGTTTGATAGACTTACTTATCTCACCCCATGATGAAGGTGAAGTATGGGGTGAGGATACCTCCCATCATGTTTAAGAGATACCGTACGGTCCAGCTAGCGACCTTAAATCAAGCGCGTATTGGGAGGCAACCCAAGGTATTGCTTTCTTTTCCCTTTTTCTAGTCTAGCTTTAGATAGTTTGCTTTTTCTTTTCTTTGTTTTGTTTTTGGCATCCTAGACAGACAACAGGTGACATCTAAGGAAGGAATACAACCCAGGAGCAAAACTGGAAGGACAAAAGTTCGAGAATTTGAGAAGACGGAGTTTGACCGAGACACATCTCGGTTGCTATTACAGCACCTCAACCGAGATGATTCTTGAGCAACCGAGGCGGTTAGGGTTTCTGAAGATCCACCTCGGTCCGTACCACCTCGGTCCAGTCGAGACCATCTCGACCGAGGTGACAGCAGTTCCATAAAAGGGTATAAAAGGGGGCTGAGATTTCTCTCTCTACTCCCTTTACCTTCTTCTCGACCGCGGCACAACCCTCACCTCTCTCCTTCATTCTTCGCTCGTTTTCGACGATTCTCGCTTCCAAACTGCAAGGAAAGGGTAGAGGATCGATTTGCAACCATCAATCTACAGCAAAAACGAACCGAATCGAGCAAATCTGGGGTAAAATCGAAAAAACCCTAACTCCCTCTTCTTCCACTTATTCCTTTCGATTTGGGCTTTGGTTGCCCCTGCATTCTGCTGAAAAAGGATTAAGTACCCCATAGGAATCTTTGGTAGTGATTTTGGGGGAAAAGAACTGGATTTTTGAGAGTTGCGATCGAACAGTTTTTCGCCTCGGTCCAGTCGGTCTGCACCTCGGCCGAGGTGTTCTTGAGACTTGTCAAAGAGACCGAGGTGGTCTGACAGATTGCAGAAAATGAGTTCTGACAGGCAGCTTGTGCTGAGAGACAGATCTTCCCCTCCTTCTTCTTCTTCACGCCGTTCTAGACCGGTGATCCATGAGCGTCACTAGGTCGACTATGACCGGATAGCGGCCCGTCTAGTGGTTGCACCACGCTTCCTGGACATATCTGCTTTTGACTGCCTTTATGTTGATGATGATCTGAGGCGGATGATTTCCATGGTGGGGCTGGAGCAGTTCACTGAGATTAGAGCTCCGGCCTACCTAGAGCCGACCTTGGAGTTTGTCAGCTCCGTCACCTACTTGCCCACCGAGCGCTCCATCAAGTACCGGTTGATGAACCGAAATTATTTAGTTCCCCTGGACCACTGGCGGATATCTTTGGCTTCCCGGCCCCTACTGTTGCTGACTTTCCCTCTCGAGCCGTAGCTCAAGAGTTCTAGGGACAGATTGCTCATGTGGTTGAGCACGCAGACAGATGGAGACCTGGAGATTCCAGGGAGCGGATTATATTCCATCTGGCCTTTAGACTTGTTCACAAGATCTTTATTGGTGGAAGATGTTGAAGTTCAAAGCAAAGTAAAGTGAAGATCCTTTTCCCGGATTCTAGCATCACATTCCTTATATACATCCCACCTTCACACGTTTCTTGACCTTCTTTTGGAAGCCCTTGAGACCTCAAGCTTGTTGATTGACTTAGTGGTTTAAACTGAATTATACATGATTAATTTCGATAATTATGATTTATTATGCATTCTATAATTTTATGCAAAGATGAACAACTTTCTTATATTTATAAAATGTTTTGATCATATTTTGATTTTAAATTCCATGAAGCATTCTCTTAGAGTGATCTATGATTGTAGCACACCATTAAAATGTTTTGAAAGACTTTTTCATTGATCTTTATGACTTATAATCCATTATATCTTGTATTTTATATTCGGAACTTGCTTGGGGACAAGCAAGGGCTAAGTATGGGGTATTTTGATAGCATGAATTATTGTCTATATATTGGGGCCTGTTTAGACGTTTTATCTTCAATAATCTGCATGTTTGGATGTATATTATATGATTATATTGTCGTTTCATCTACCTTTGTGGGAATCGAGGTCTACACCAAGTTTCGTTGTAATCGTAGGTAAAATGGCACGTTTTGCATCAAAAATGGAGCTAAAGGAGCTAAGGAGTCATTGGAGCTACATTCAGGAGCTTAAGGAAGAATCCAGGAATCATGGAAATGGATTGAAGATTCACTTTGCACCAGATTTGAGAGATTTCACATTCAGTTGTGATTCACTTCGGTCAGCTACAGTACCATCTCGACCGAGGTGATCCAGAGGAGATGCTCGACCGAGGCGAACACCTTGGACGCGGCGAGAGATATTTTATTCTTGGCTGAGATCTTTTATTTTTGGAAAGAGGATCTTATATTTTTAGGTTGGATTCCTGGAAGGGAGAAGATAATTCAGCCCATATATTTTACCTATTTTTATGGGAAAATATCTTTCTAAGATATCTTATCTTTGGGAAGGAATTTTCCTATAAAAAGGGTCGGATTTTCCACAAATTGAATCGTGCTATAACACCGGCTATAATCCCGCATACATCGGCTTACAGCCCGCAAACACCCACTACAGTTGGGAGATTTGAATAACCTTTTTGAAGGTTGAAGGAAGATTGAAGGAAGTTGATAGTTTTTATAGTTTTTGTGAAGGGTTTTGTAAGATTCTCTTAGATTCCCTTCTTGTTGATTGTCTTGTTGGATTGTGATCCAAGGAACGCTTGTTTGTTTGATAATTGATTCAGTTATTGAAGCCTTTCTCTTAAGGTTTTTGTGTTCAATTATTCACTTTCTTCCCTTATATTTGATTATTGCATTCATGATGATGATTGGCTAATTTCTTTGTGTGATTCTAGGGTGATTGGCTGAAGGTTGTGGGAAAAACAATGATTGAATAATCTTAATCACAATAGGACCCTGAAAGCTCGAGTCTTTATCCTTAACCCTAGAACATCTCGCTCAGTCGATGAACATCTCGACCGGGGTGGAATTCGTTTGACCGAGGTGACTTTTCTGATCCGAAACTGAGAGTTAAGTGTTAGAGTTTGCCAAATCCTATTCTTATTACACTTGTCCTGGTTCAATGCAAGCTTAGGATGAGACTTACCCGGTAATTCCTTTGTTTGTTTACCCAAGATCATAAGTGTAGGTAATAAAGGTTTATCCTTTATTGGGGTTTGAGTGTGCTTTCATCCCATCTTTGTGAGTTAGCCTGAGACTTACCCGGTGAAGGTTGATTTTATTCCCTTAGGTGGAGTGTTAGTTTGAGGTTATAGTTCTTTTCCTTAATTCCTTGAGACTTACCCGGTAATAGGAGTTACGGTTTGGGATTAGTGAGTAGTGAGACTTACCCGGTGATCTATTCCACTTTAGTAACACCTTCCCTTTGCAAAAATCTCAGCTTTGTCCGCTTATCTTTAGATCTTGAGTTGGAACCACAACTAGATGCTTTAATCCCTAGAATTGCATATTTCCTTAATTGACTTTTTATCATCTTTGATTGTTTTAATCGCTTTTGTGGTTAGTAATTACATTGACAACCTATACCTTCTTTGTTTCACTAAGTCCATGTGATCGACCCCTGTAATTTCTTGCTTTTTACTACGATTGACCCGCGGGTTCGCATCCTTGTTTTAAGCTTACATCTAGGGTTATAAATTTAAAGGTTGCACACACCGTTTGGAGCGAACAGGTGGCGGGTCAATTCCTAGACCATTCTCCGTCTTACGCCCGTTATTATGGTGGGACTCTGAGTCCTCCACTCATTCAGCATTGCTTCTTAGAACCCCCCTAGCAAGCTAGTTGTTTCCATCATGGACCCATCTGCAAACATTGCGTAGAGATCCCTCTAGTCTCATTGCAATTCCCTCGAGATGGTAGACTTCTTTTCTCCATTCTCCCATCGTCATTACCCTTATAGGATCGAAAATCATAGGGGTTGAAGGTTCTTTGTGTTGAGGTGTCACATGCTCGGGAACCTCCATTCTCTCAATATGGGAAGTATGTTTTTGCCAACCATCCACATATGGGTCCTATGCTCGAACTTGTCCCCATTTGTCCTCTACCCTTGAGTGGTAGTTGGTGGTTGTCCTTATATGCTCATCACTAGGTGTGACCATTTTCCATCTGATTGTAAGGAATGAGAATGAAATGATTGATACCCTGAGTTTGGAGATCCATATGATCTAGAGTCCTCCATCGGGTCTTCTTCTTCTTGTTCTGAAACAACAATTGTTGGTTGTTTGCCTTCCCTAATGAGGAAAATTTGGTATAGCCTCTCGGATCAAGTAAGATTCCAACTCCCAGTTAGAATATGGATCAGAGACATTGTCAAAGAAAAAGTTCCTCCATACTCTACGTGCTTTGCCGCTCTAGTCAATGCTCGGGTTATGGCTATATCCTATAGATAGACGAAGTAATGTCGGTATCTTGCATGACATTTTCTTAAAGGGGTAAAAGATCTATATAACACATAGGAGTGAGATAAGCTCTATCTCAAGCACGTAAAATTCATTTTTTTAAAAATAAAATATAACAAAATAAAATAAAATAAAATAAAATAATAGTTGATCATTTTATTAACCCTTTTTTTAAAAAAAAATCGGTTTGTAAAAACAACCTGCTCTGATACCACTTCTGTAACACCCCCTCTTAAATCAAGGATGTCACATCCAGTAGTTTGAGAAAATTCAAAGCTCCCAAAACTACCCAAGGCTAGTAGCAAATTATTTGCGTAAATATAGAACATAATTAAATAACCAACGGAAGACTTGTTTGAATATAAAAGATCAAATTCATAAACTCGTAACAACAATGTCAAAATGTAATAAAAACTTATTATAACAAAGTAAAACAACTAAATGAAAAGATAACTCGAGTGAAATCCCTATACATATGACTAGGTACAAAAACGTTGCATCCTAATATATAGTCTAAGAATTTAATTTATTAAAACAATATATAAGTGTTCTAGATGATGCCATCTTCACTTTGATCCTTTGTATCTGAGGTCCTGAAAAACATTGCCTGATGTGTCGTATGCAACGAGGGACACCAGCCAACCAGGTAATAGGTTGGTTAGTCTAACGTAAGACTAGCAATTGACTAAAGTAAAAAGGTTCGATGTGGGTCATACAATAACCATTAAACGGTATGTAATCAAACTCAACACTTAACAAGAAGAGGAGAGACAAGATAGGTGAATAGATATTTCCAAAGGTAAGGATACCTTAAGATTTATTGGAATTAGTGATTTTTATTGGGAATCTTTAATTTGAAGATTTTATTAAAAACAACGATAACTTGGATTACCCTAAAGTCCTAATAACAGAATCCGACCAACCTCACCTCCCGAGTGACCCGGGCGAATCCAGATTGGAAAGACGATTCTATCAAAGGATTAGAGTGGAGTTCACCGGGAACCCATCACTCTCGTTTTAAATCGCTAAGTGTACACCAAGGTACTTACTGTGATATTAGTGACACATTTTAACAATATTCCACTTGTACAATTATTTAACTATAAACTTAATAGTAGAGGCGTATCAAAGGCCGAAACCAACTAAGCCCATGTGTCTTAGTTAGTGCACCAGTTGATTTATCAAATGTAATTCAACCTCATTGCATCAAATGTGCTTAATTATCATTTCATGGAATGGGTACAAAAGTGGTACTTCCCACTTCTGAAATTTAATATATACTAACATAAATATAATAATTTATGCGAGTTTTTAACGTTGACACTAATTTTGATAACCCTTACGTTATAGAAACTTAAACTAACACATAACGTCCCACACAAAATCACCCGTAGATGATAATAAAACATGTATCATATTAAAATAATTCACATCAAAAGATTCCTATGTAATCACTAAGCTAGGTTCAAAGGTCACCCTAACACAATTCCGACTATTCTCTAAAATGTCCTAGCCGGGGAATATACCGAATTGAAGAAGAGCAAGGGTCGGAAATAACCACTTGCGAAAATGAACCGAAATCACTTGCCTTGAACTACGAAGAACGGATCGAATACGGATACACTTGATGGTTAAGGTTCACCAACACTCCACCGGGTACCTAACATTTAACCAAAAAGTTCTTATGAATATTTATATAACATTTGCACAAATTCGTACATCTCTAGTCATATAGTAAATTCATAAAAATAATTTTTAAATCCTTTTTATAAATTATTTCATCCATAGAATAAGTTGAATGAGTTTACAAGTTGATTCACAATTGTTAATTTTCTTACTTGATTAACAATATTAATCAAAAACTCGTAGTTGGCTAACATGCTTATACTAATGGTGGACGTGGGTAAGATTTACATCACTAAAATCTTCATTAGTCTAGTACATAATATATGAAGAAATTATGTAGACTATCTATTGATTAAAGAAGAAGATGGTACCGTTTACAATGGACTTGTAAGCAACACACAAGACAACTCGATCTTCTTTGAACGGATATGAAGAATGAGTGATCCCTTAACGTATGTTAGCAAATACGTTGACGTCCACACTTGCAGAGTTTCGACTCAGGATTTCAACAATAAGAGATTTGGGAACAAGAAGCAAGATGCAAGAAGCAAAGTGAATGGAAAAAGAAGAGAGGCAAGGTTTATATAGACATAGAGGAATATTTCATTAATCACCACCAATTAAATGAAAGATTATGAAATTAATTAGAGAATAAAATACTAATCTTCCAATTAAAAGGGAGATTATGAAATTTATTAGAAAGAGAATAAAATACTAATCTACCAATTGAATGGGAGATTATAAAATTAATTAGAAAGAGAATAAATTACGAATCTACCAATTAAATGGGAGATTATAAAACTAATGAGAATGAGAATAAAATACTAATCTACCAATTATATGGGAGATTATGAAATTAATTAGAGAATAAAATACTAATCCACCAATTAATTGGGAGATTATAAAATTAATTAGAAAGAAAATAAAATACTAATCTACCAATTAAATGGGAGATTATGAAATTAATTAAATAATACAACACTAATGTTGTGAAATCCCTGTCATCAATACTGGATTAACACCTAAAAACGTAACCGAAGGTCAATGAAATCGAAGCCAATCGAATATTCATTTTGACTTTTCAAACAACGTTTTTATAGATGCAATAACTATGAAATCGTTGCAGAATTAATCAATGTGAAGCGTTGGCTCAGCTGGCTTGTGGGCACGCTAGGAAACTTCTAGCAATTTTTCTCTCTTTTGTTATATTGCCTCAAATACGGTAATATTATAAATCAGTCCCCTTCTATAGCATGAAATACGATGTGGCTTGCTAGTTATGTATTCCACAAGGTATGTCGGAGATCCAGTGATCGAAACTCTGGCAGTTGGTCTTCCTCTTTTTTTTTTAATTTTGTCATGAAATGAACAACTCTTATTTAAACAATAATAAGAGAATTCAACATCAAATGCTCTTAGCTTAGTTGGAACTGGGTACTCTCTTTATGCAACAATTTACAAGTTCGACTCTTGTGTATTGTGCTTTTTTTTCTTCTCCTTTTATTTTTGTCACAAGCTTGTATTGTCTTATTTATACTATTAAAATAAGACGTCTACATAATTAATAAATCCGATATAAAAGGTGTACCCATATATACTAATATGTTGCACCTCTTTTATTGCAATTATATAAGTTGGACATAACCCAAACTTATTATCTTACAAGGGATTTTATTAAAAAGCTTAACAAAGTATTTTTGTTTGGGGTATTTAAACTACTCACAAGCTAGAAGTCCTTAGACTTCTAGTCCTATATCATCCTACAAGATCATACACTCTCAAGACTAGGATAGCACTCCTAGTCCTCATAATCTCACAAAAACACAACCATCAACCCATGCTAGGATACTCGTGTCCTAGTCTCACAATCTCAATAACTCATAACTACATATGCTTGAATATCAACATAAGCTCATGGTCTTACTAGAACATACATCACAACTATGCTATGATACCACTTGTAACACCCGAATCCGCGGGATATCGGAATGCTACGGGCGAGACCACACAATGGGTCCCGACCCTTAGCTTGAAAACAATCTCACCGGACCTTTCCAACATGGCACTAATAAAGGCGTAAAACTCAAAATAGTTTATAATGTATGCAAGAAAAGAAAGGAAGGGATACAAGTTGGAAACTCAGCCGAGTCCTCAAAACGACATACAACGTAAAGGAATCCAAAGCGTACAACACAAGGAAAACCCAAAAACGCCCCCGTCCTATAATGTACGGAGACCACTCGGCTGTCCACTCCTCCACCTCACTCGGAGGCATCCCTAACCTGCAAGGCACCTACACAAACGGTTTAAACCGTTAGCTCACATTCTAGGCATTATAAGAATAATATGGCACAAACACACATGGGAACACAAAACACACAACATACACACTCATTACTTAATATCTTTTTAGGTTATTCCATATCTAGTCCATTCGTTCAAGTGTGACACGAGAGTCTTATACCTCTCGCCTCTGTCCTCGTGTAACCAACAAGAGTGTGGCGGCGCTCAACCCGTATACCCTGAGGGAGTGATGAAGAAGCCCGCACGTATACCATGTATGGCCTAGTTGTAGAGATGCTTCCAGTGTCCCTCGGGATCTGGGCAGTGATGTCACCGCCCGATAATAATAATAGTAACGATGGACCAATATTAAATATGGTCAAGTAAATCCTAATCCGTTTTCATGCTCAAAAGCGATAAACACACACCACCATAATATATCCAAATAAAGCATAAAAGCGACTAAGCAAGTCCGAGGACTTACCTCGTCTCAAGCTAATCAAATCAACGATCTCAACTTTCCGAAAAGGAAACCAAAGCCTGATCACCAAGATATATATACATCAACATCAATCTCACAACACACTCCAAGACTCTCCAAAGCTAAAACCGAGCATGGGGTTAAACAACTAGAAGCTAGGAAGCTCTCTTGAACCTTTAAGAGGTCAAGAACAAGATACACAAAGGAAAGAGGGAACAACAACCCACACCCTATAAGAGTTCAAGCACAACTCAAAGCTGGAGTAAGGAGGTAAGATGGAAGAGAGACCATAAGGCCTTTACACACACAAGATCACTAATGATTCAAGGGCACCTAGGTTCAAGCCACTAAATGGCATTCTCATAAGTCCTAGGTCCACCCTAAGCATGCTTCTAACTAGGTATAAACATAAGGTCTAAGGAAGGAATGAAGAGGAAGGGAGGAAGGAACCTAATGGTGAAGAAAACGTAGCCGCGGAAGCAAGCTGGCGCTCCCGGCGGAAACTATCACCGCCCCTACGGACCTCTAGCGCCGCCCCTGCGGAGGTTCTGGCAGCCCCTAGTCCACCTCTGCGGCTCTGGTGGTCCGCCCCCGCCCCGCGGTCGTACAGTAGAGGCTTCGTCTTCTTCTTTTCTTCGAATGGTTCATTGCTCCACTTGGTTCTTTCTCTGGCTGGGCCTTCTCCAACACTTCACCACAAGTCTAAGCTTTCTCACCTCGACCTAAACAAGCTAGAAGAAGGGACATGCAAAGGTTTTACAAGATTCCCCTCAAAGCTTCCACCATACCCATGGAGGTGGAAGAAGAGGAAAAAAGATAGATGCACACCAGAAGGAAGAAGGGAAAGAGAGAAAGCTTACCACCACAGATCCGGAACTCCTAAGCTGCAGCTTCCAACTAAGCTATTCCAAGGAGGATGAAAATAGAGGCACAAGGAAGAGAGAAGTGGAAGAGGGAAAAGAATGAACGTGAAATGGGAAATGGGGAAGTGGGGAGAGAGAGTAACGAGGCTGACAAAAGTGGTGGGGATATCCAAGGGTCAGCAGCCTCCTTGTCCCCTCACTCCTCTTCCCAAGGTCGGAAAGTAAAAGATACCCCCATCCCGTGTTAAAAACTCGTACTCAGTAAACGTGCCTGCGAGAAATAAGCCGCGGACGCGGAAAGGTCGGAAACAACTCGACTTCCGGAAATAAAATTTCCGGATGTTACAACTAACCCCCCTAAGAACAAGTTTCATCCCGAAACTTGCTAAAGGTACTCGCAAAGCACACTAAAAAACGCAAGGAACTCACAAAGCTAACTATCGATCTCAAACCCAATGTCACTCTCATAATCATGAAAACGTCTCATGAGGCAATCACATACACACACAAGACATATCACATCACAAGCACATAGGTAAAGATCAAGGAAGAAGCTCGGGACTAACCCAATTGTCCTATCGGTGTCTCTAAACCTGCGTAAAACTCGGGATAGTTCCTCCGGATACTATCCTCCGTCTCCCATGTAGCCTCGTCGGGTCCTTGCCTCGACCACTGCACCCTCAGCATCGGTATCTCCTTTGGAAGGCGTCTCGTATTCCGCTCTAAAACCGCTATCGGATGCTCTGCAAAATTATGGTCCGACTCGACCACAAGGTCCTCGTGACTAATGATGTGCCTCGGGTCATGGATGTACTCCATCAGCTAAGACACAAGGAAAACCGGATGTATACCCTCCAATCGCGGTGGCAATGCTAGTCGGTATGCCACCTCACAAACTCTCTCTACTATCTCGAATGGACCGACATATCGGGGGCTCAACTTCCCCTTAATGCCGAATTGTCTGACACCCTGAGTCGGCGATACCCTCAGTCACACCTGGACTCCTACCCTGAACTCGATAGGTCTACGTCTCCTATCTGCTTACGATCTTTGACGAATTTAGGCGGTCAACATCCTCTCTCGTATCAAAGCAACCCTAGCCATGTCATCCTGCACCTGATCCGGAGCTACAACACTAGAGCTCCCTGGCTCGTCCCAACATAAGGGAGTGCGGCATCTCCGCCCATGCAATGCCTCATACGGTAACATCCGAATCGACGCGTGCCATCTATTATTATACGAAAACTCCACCAATGGGAGGTGGTCTGGCCATACCTGCCCCCAATCTAGTACACATGCACGCAACATGTCCTCTAAGGTCTGAATGGTCCGCTCTAACTGGCCGTCAATCTGTGGATGATATGCGGTGGTGAAATGAAGACTCGAGCCTAGGGCAGCGTGTACTTGCTGCTAGAACCTCGAGGTAAAACGCCCGTCCCTATCCGAGATAATGGTCATCGGTACTCCGTACAATCTCACAATCTGACGGGTAAACTCCTCGGCTAGACGACTCACCGGCCACGTCTCCCGGATGGGGATGAAACGTGCGGTCTTTGTTTGATGATCTTGAATTGATCCATTAAGAAAGTCCTCACACACTCTTCTAAATCTCTTTCTTGTTGATTTATGGCTCAAAATGGAATTTTGCATTGCTCTTTATCTTATGGAAAGACCCAGGGAAAGAGATGATGTTGTTGTGTGATCGGCAAGATGTAACTTGAAAATTCATTGAAGACGTAACATCAAAATTGATGAATCACTTTGAGACGAAGTATGAAGAATTAAAATAACTTTTTATGCAATCAGAAGGCAACGAAGGGAGAAACTCGCATTCACCTACACATGTTAGTTTTGGTAATCTAGATATTTAATTTCTGTAAAAATTTCATGCTTATGTATTAAATGATCATCTATGTGCATAAGACTTTATTACTGTAAACTTTCTTCACCTAGACTATTGTTATTATGTCATATCTTATAGATTGCAACTAGTGCACATAAAAAAGAGTATATTGGAGATGGAGATAATGTAGCATAAAAAAGGAACCAATTAACGGAAATGAGGCAGTTAATGAAGAATTTGTCCATGTAGAATATGTTTAGAACGTGGAAGTGTGTGATTGTGAACTTTCTTACCGCTTTGTTAAAGATGAAGGACATCTCGGTTTTGTACTTTCAGATTGTGATTCCTTCCACTTCGAATCGTGCTATTTTGGTTATTTTGAATGTTAAATACTCTCTTTTGGTTTATGAAAACTAATGTTGCACCTTGATGTAGTCATTTAGAAGTTTTCAAATAATACATGGTGTGGTATAGTTTTACAGGTTGTGTTATAGTTTTCTCATTAGTTTCAAGTTTGCGATAACAATTTACCGTCGTCAATAAACAAATTTTCTCACCAAATTTATAATTTTGCAAAGGTTATTGCCGTCGGCAAATTTTGAAATTTGAGGGAATTTTTTTATAAAACGGCTCAATGGACGGCGACGGCCAAAGCCGACGCCAAATATTTGTGACGATTCAATCCGTCGCTGAACCATCGCAAAATATTCTAGCGACAACAAAAGACCGTGGTGAAAAAATTTGCATCGCCTGTTCTGGCATCGCCTACTGCCGCCGTCGCTCATCCATCGTCGTTGATGATTGGTGTCGGAAAATAGCTTTCCTGCCGTCGCCAACAAGCGTGGCTAATTAATTTATTTTTTGTGGTCAGTTAAAGTTCCCGACTAGGTTCATTGACGGGGTAATGAAGTGTGTCACTATTGCGTCCTACTATATCCACGTTAACAGGAAATCACATGGGTTCTTGGAGGGTCGTCATGGGCTTAGGTAGGAATGCCCGTTGTCGTTGTTGTTGTTTCCAATATGATGTTCACACATGATGTTCTCCTCTTCTGCCGTGGTGATAAAACGTTTGTTGATATATTGTTGAAGTGTCTCCGCTGGTTTGTGAGGATTTTGTGGTTGGTTGTCAACCTCCATAAATCCTCTATCTTCCTTGCTTTTGTCTCGGAGGATAAGGAATCTGAGCTTGTCTAGCTTTTTGGGTTTGCAATAGGAGAGTTTCCTATTAGGTACTTGGGGATTCCTATCTCACCTACTATTCTTCGTCTTGGAGACCCCCCTCCCATTGACAGGATTGGGAGGCACCTTTGCTCGTGAAATAACAGACACTTGTCATTTGCGGGACATTTGGAGTTGATTAGGGTGGTATTGAAGGGTACCGAGAGCAAATGGTTGTAACTTCTCCTTGTCCTTGTGTTGGTGCTTGATATATTAGTTAGCATGTTCACGCAATTCCTTTGAAGTTGGCTTCGAGTTGCATGGTCCAAAGTATATTTATTCAAGATGGATGGTAGCCTGGGACTCCTCGACCTCATGTCGTGGCATGTGGAATTTATATGCAATTACTATTGACACATCCTTGCTAAAAGAGACAACATTTGGGTTAGATGGATCCACCACATATACCTTCAAATTGTGGAGCCGAAGGAGTGGATTATCGCCCGACGAGACTTGCCTTTCGTAAAGAAATTTTGAGTGCTAGAGACTACTACTTTTGCCGATCAAACGACGCCATTGCAGGAGATACTACAGTATTGTTTCCAAGGGAAGAGATTTCGGGTGGTCGATGCTTATGAGATATTCACACCGTAGTGGGAAGAGGTTGATTGGTTTAGAGTAGTTTGGGATTCGAGCAATACGCTCAAGCATTTCTTAATCACGTGGATGGCGATCATTGATAGGTTGTCTACCAAGGACTTGCATTTCCTAGGCATTGATACGACGTGTAGCTGTTGCGAGAGTAAAAGTGAGTCTCACGGCCATTTGACTTTTGATTGTACCTATGCTCGTGAGGTTTGGAGGTAGGTGGGTGAGGGTTTCGGGATTCCTAGAGACATTACTACTAGATCAGAGATATTGGATTGGTTGATTCATATTGTGCATAACAAGAGTTGGTCGAGCATGTCACGGATGTATAGTTTTTCTGTTATGGTCTACCACCTTTGATATTCTAGGAATGCTTAGGTGTTTGACTAGAATATGATTTGGTTGACGTTCTTGTAAGATTGATCAGGACCTATGTCTACAACTTGTTGTATGAGGCCTTTCCTACTGAAGTCAGAGAGAGGATTACATCTTAATATTTAGTTTTCATGGAGTTGTATTTTGCTCCTAGCTTTGATGTACTTATGATCTTTACATTTAACGGGCTTGATTTTGTTTCTTGATGGTTTTCCGAAGGTAGACTGGTCATTGTCTCAAGGTTTTGACATTTGTATGGCTTGTGGGTGTCTTTGTGTGCTAATGGCTTTGCCGAAGGTGGACGAACCTCATAAACTGTGTAGGTTTGATATATATTATTTTTGCTCATTTTGAGGGTAGTTGGTATGTTCAAGAGGATTGCATGTTTCTCTAGAGTATCTTATTTGTTACTTTGGGTAGACCGCTTGTCACATGCATGTAAATATACTTTTAATCTGTTAGTATAATTGGGTTTTTAACGGGTCCAATTATGTTGTTTTTCACTTTTCTATGAAGTTACCTTTAACCGAGCAAAAAAATAACGTTGTGGATAAACTCACAAAGATGAGATGCAAATCTCTCTCTGACGGCAGAACGATACCACGGGAAGTAAAATCTCTCATCCAAAAGAATGCATTAGGATGGTTGACCACTAGGGGGTGACTAGTCATTTCTTCTTACATTCATGTATAAAAAAATCTAGTATAGGATGGGTCCATTCAGTTTCCATGGGTTAAAGTTGAAAAAAAAAAAACATGCTTATCATTCTCATAATCTATTACGGGGGATTTAAGAGAGTGAAAAACACAAATTTGCATTCTCTTCATCCCTTCGACCCATACACTATCATCAACCGGACTCACCCTTATATAAAGTCGATGGAAATACTCATGTTATTATCAATTGGTCTAAATTGGTAACTCACTAGACACAGTTAGTAACTCACTAGACTTGTGTCAAGCTTCTAGCATGTGTGCACTCATCTCCACATGAGCATTTTGTCTACGATTTATTTCTTTGGCATGGTATCAAATTGGTTAACCTCACAACCCAACTTGCAAATGTTGAAATAGTGTCACTTAATTTTAGAATGGAATTTCACCAGACTGTTGAACCTAACACACGCTCGCATGCATATGACCTCCGTCCCGCGCTCTCCGTTGAACTTTATAAAAAATTAACTACCTCATCCTTCTCCATGTGACTCAAAAGGATCCCTAGGCAGTCATAGATAGATTGCCTTTGTAGATGAGTTTTGTCTTCAACAAGGAACATTTGGATCTTCTTGTCAATCTCAATCCAACTACATCCTGGTGTCTTCCTCAATTTAAGATCTCTTATTTTAAGTCTCACTTCTTTTGCCAAATCCCATTTCTTAAGTGAAGCATACATGTTTGCCAACACGACGTAAGTTGACGGATCATCATCAACAGTTTCAATTAGCTCTTTTGCAACCTCCTCCCCCAACGTCAGTTCCCCGTGCAAATGGCAAGCAGAAAACAATGTGCTTAGTAGCTCCGGTTCGTGTCTAATGCTCGGCTCTTTTCTCAGTATATCATAAGCTTCCTGCAATCTACCAGCGCGTCCAAGGAGATCAATCAAGCAAGAATAGAGTTCAATTGTAGGCCGGATACCATAACGAGTCTCCATCTGATGAAAATAGAAATGGCCTTCATCAACTAATCCCCCATGGCTGCAAGCACTCAACAAAGCAAGAAACGTAACTCGGTCAGGCCTAACACTTGACTGCTGCATCCTTTCAAATAGTTTTATAGCTTCAATGGCGCGACCATGTGATCCATAAGCCGTAATCATTGAGGTCCAAGAGACCAAATCCCTATGGGGAAGCTGATTGAACACCGAGGAGGCTTCCTCTATTGCTCCACATTTGGCATACATGTCAAGCAAAGCCCCCATGACTACCTCATCGGATTCAAACTTATTCTCAATTATACATTCATGAATCTCTTTTCCGACTTCAGCAGCAGCTAACTGTGAGCAAGCAGTTAAGACACTTGTAAGTGTAACAGGATCAGGCTTCATCACGGCAACTCTCATTTCTCGGTACGTGCTAATAGCCTTATGGTAAGATCCGGATGTCACATAGCCAGAAATCATCACATTCCAGGATATTACATTTTCCTTTGGCATAAAATGAAAGACATTTTCAGCAGATCTCACATGCCCACATTTAAAGTAGAAATCCACGAGCGAGCTGTTGACAAAAACATCAGGCTTTATAAAATTTCTCACCATGTATCCATGAACAAACAGTCCATGATGCAATATCGCGGACCTGGAACAAGCTGTTAGCAAGCTGCCAAGTGTAGTTGATGTTGGTTTTGTTCCTTCTTGATTCATTCTTCTAAAATGCTCTATACAAGATTTACTATCACCCTTCAAACTGTATCCTGAAATCATGGAGTTCCAAGTCACCACAGTCTTCCGCGGAATCTGCTCAAAGACCTCAACAGCTGTTTGTAGACAACCACATTTCCCATACAAATCAACTAGAGCAGAACCAACAAAATCATCTAGAACAAATCTATTACGCAACAATTCCCTGTGAATTTGCTTCCCTCTCTCCAAATCCAATAGTTTGGCACTAGACGAGATTACAGTTGTTAGCGTAACTGAGTCTGGCTGAAACCCAAAAACTTTCATTTCTTCAAACAATTCCAAGGCTTTCCCAAACTGCCCATCTTGGTAATAGCAGGAAATAACAGTATTCCAGCAAGCAACATCTCTCTCAGTAATTTCATCAAACAGCTTCACTGCAAACTCAAACACACCACATTTAGCATACATACAGACAATAGAGCTGGTAACCACCACATCAGACATTAACCCACTTTTAAACACAAGAGAATGCACTAAATTTCCATACTGAACCCTCCCTAATCCCCCACAGGCCTTGAGCACACTTGGATACGTGTAGCTATCAGGATTGAGATAGGGGTAACTGAATAGGCGCTCAAATATATCCAGAGTATCAACAAACATGAAGTTCTTGGTCAGAGCTGCAAGAAGGCCGTTCCAGAGAGTGATATCTTGTGGGCGCTCGATGGTGAGGAAAACGAGCTTGGGTTGTTTGAAGGAGTGGCAAGTAAAGTAGAAATTCATGAGGGATTTGCAGAGAGGGATGTGGGATTGAAATCCATGTGTGATTATCTTTTGGTGGATGATTTTGCCTTGTCTTAGAGATTTTGTAGCGGTGCATGACCTTAGAAGATTCAACAATTTCAATGCGCCCATCCAACATTCTGTTCCTTTTTCTCCTTCTGTAAAGTTTGAATTGAAAAACTAATCTATAAAAGGAGAAGACAACCCCGTAGAGGTGACTAGCAAATTGCCATGGGCCGATATGGTTTGGGCCTAAAGGCCCAAACTAATGTAGGCCCAAAATAAATTTTAATCCTTTGTAGGCCCAAATAATGTCAGTTTAATTTTATTTTTTATAAACTACGCATTTATGAAGCTTATTTATTAGTAGCTTGATATTTCAAACACAATTTAATAAATAAAGAATAGACCCTGTTATGCATGGATTTAAAAATATGTTTATACGTTATTTAAAAATTCTCTTAAAATTTTCATTATTTGTGCGGATTATTTACTTCCTAACAAAGATTTGGATAATCAAGTTAAATCGGACACAAAACCAAATAGACTAATATGATTTAAGTTATATCAAATCGGATAATTATTCACGGATATTCATTATTTGTTTGATCCAGTTAAAATTGTCATCAAATCTTTTTTTAGTAATCCATAGTCAAACAAAATAATCCAAATTAAGGTGTATGAATATTTTTTTAATTATTTTAAACTAATTCTTTTAGACATATGGATATTCTTTTTATGCAAAAATTATGACCCATATTCGATCCAAAGGGAAATATTTTGATCGGATTAAAAGGATAACATCATAATAATATTTACGGATTTTGTCGAATGAGATCCGTTCTATAGATTTTGATTGTAGGTTTATATAGATACTTTATAGTTGAGCTAATTGAGGCAAAAAAAAAAACAAAATATATTTTATTTATACATGTTTAAA
This sequence comes from Fagopyrum esculentum, assembly GCA_033239045.1. NCBI lineage: Eukaryota > Viridiplantae > Streptophyta > Magnoliopsida > Caryophyllales > Polygonaceae > Fagopyrum > Fagopyrum esculentum. Next base: position 44,263,532 of record BSUD01000002.1, on the reverse strand, counting down.
AATGAGGTTTATTATACAAATAAATTCAATCTTACTATACTATATTTTCAGCTTTTGAGAGCACTAAATGTCTACATTTTAACCTTTTATTTTGCCTCATTATTACCCAATTATTAAATCTATCAAATAAAATTTTGTTTTTGTAACTCCTATTAATATTGAATTCATAATAATGTCTACTTACTATACTATATTTTCAGCTTTTGAGAGCAATAAATGTCTATATTTTAACCTTTTGTTTTGTCCCATTATTACCCAATTAAATCTATCAAATAAATTTTTGTTTTTGTAACTCCTATTAATATTGAATTCATAATAATGTCTACATTTTAACCCTCTCAATTAAACTTTTCTTTTTGTAACTCCTATATTTAATTCATATGGTTTTAACTGCTCAAATTAATTTCATATATAAACTATTTCAAGAAGGGTGACAAGGTGAGATCTTCTAAAGCCACTCTACTAGCAAAGCAGGCCATCCTCATACGGTTTGAACATCATATCAGTATACAATAGTGGGTCTGTTTTCAACCCAGAGATTCCGGACCTTACTGAAGAAGACCTTATCACCATATTTGCTCTCGGTGTCTCCATGGTTACCTCTATATCCCTTGTCATATCCTACCCGACCATTGCAGCGGCACCACACATGTTCATCAACGCCTACAAGAACGCCTTGTCCATTTTTGTTGTTACTGAGTACTCGCTCCCACAAGCTTTCAAGGTTAAGGAGTACCTTGCTGACCCAAGCAAGTTTGTTGCTGTTGCGGTTGTTGTTGTGGATGCTGGTGGCTTTGCCGCTGCTTCTGCTCCTGCTAAGGAGAAAAAGGAAGAGGCTGATGGGGAATATGATGAAGATAATGGTGGTATGAGCTTGTTCGGCTAACAATTCTGAATAATCCTAAACAATGCAAGTACAAACTTGTTCTTAGAACCTTAAGCTATTTAAAAAAGGATTTAACAGTCATGCCTATCAGCCAAGCAAAGTCACTCCAGAAAACCGATCACATCTTCTTCAGAAGCAACACCTTCTTCGTCATCAAATTCCTGTTTCAATTCAAAATTTTCAGTTCACTATTCTTTTCATCTTGTAATGAACTATACTACTATTGTTTTATGTTGTAATTTACCTTCTCGGCTTCAAACAATTGCCTGTGAGCTAACCTTTCACTTGTAGTTACAGATTTTTCCAGTGACAAATCCAAACAACATTGGTAGCAAGTGACACATTAGACTAAGAAGCAACACGAGAGTGTTTATATCATCTTGTCTCTGCAAGTAAACCACAATATGCAAAGAACTTGTACTTATGTATCCTCAAATTTATGACAACTATTCAACAATGGTAACAAAACAAAAGTTTAGTTTCTTTACCCTGTCGAAATTCTACTCTTTCGAGAGGTTGACTAGGCCACAACAAAAGAGAAGTGCCGAATACTAGAAGAAGGTTCGAGATATAGATAAATTAATCAATTAGAAAAACAATATCATTGGGCCGGTGTAATAAGCAATTTGCCTGCAAATTTGGGATTCAAAGATCAGAGGCATATAAAGTAAATTAAATAATTAATTTCTTTTGACAATTTTTTACGCATTTGTTATGGACTTAATTAGCTAATAAATTTCTTGGACCCGTATGCATAAAATTTGATTCTCTACAGATTTTTTTACACATTAAAAATTGATATAAAATATGTATATAATAATGTATATAGACTTAATTACATAATAAATTCCTTCCAAACCGTTTTTACGCATTAAATACCAACATTAAGGACATATTACAATGCTTTTGACAGTTTTTTACGCATTAATTATAGACTCTACAGATTTTATTACCCATCAAATATTGAAAATTGATACAAAATATGTATAATAATAATAATAATAATAATAATAATAATAATAATAATAATAATAATAATAATAATAATAATGTATATAGAATTAGTTACATAATAAATTCATTCCGAACAGTTTTTTACGCATTAAATATCCACATTAAGGACATAATAAAATTTTGTTGACATTTTTTTACCATTAATTATAGTCTTAATTAGCTGATAAATTCCTTTGATCCATTTTCCCTAAAAAAAAATATGAAATCAGGTCTAAATATAGAGTTAAAGGCATAATTAACTCCTTTGACTAACTTGCAAATAACTTCCACCTAAACTATTGTCAAGTGATCAAAGTTGATAAGATATACATGTTATGAGGAAGAAGACAATTATATGATATTGTAATACAAGTTTCGATTCGCGCGCGGCCATTTTACTAGTAATATGAATATTTGAATTATTGATTGTAAATTGTATATAAATTTTCAAATGAGTATTAATGAAGGTAACATTTATGATAAAAAAAAAAACTTAATTGAGTAAATAGAATTAACTTGAGGTAAAAAAAAATTATAATTTTACATTTGTATCAAAGTTCTCCAAACATTCATTGATCTTATTAAAAAATATATATATTTAATTAACTAGCTAATTTTTATTAGCAGATATATTTCACCTTTATTTATTATTAAACTTCAACTTCAATAAATTCTACATCGAAGTCCATCTTTAGTTTTAGCCTGAATTTGTAGTGCAAAATTTGACTTTGTAGATGTAGAAAACTGAAAGAACGCTTATAATGAAGAGGCGGATTTAGGGAGCAAGGGGCAAGTCGCGCCTCTAAGTTTAGTATTTTATGTGATTATTAAATTTGGGGAAAAAGTTAATACAAAGTAGTAGGAACTAAATATTATATGTATTTAGCTTCTTGGCGGAGGAGACTTTCTGAGCGTGCTTTTGACTCAAAAAATTACTTTTTATATTTTGATATATACTTTACAACTATAAAAAATTCCCATTAATCTATAACTTATCCTAAAGCAAGCATATCTAATCTTAGTTTATTGTAAATTTTAGATTTATGCTATTTTTCATTAATATATTTAGAGATTTTATTATTATCTTAACCCCTTTTTATTATACCAAAGGGAAACAAATTACACGAAGTTAAATGGGAGCCGACTAACAAGTGAGCTTCACACCCTTTTTGAATAGTAAACGCAATCTTTGTCAAAATAAAACAAGTGCTCCTACTATACCCGGGTGTCCCTTTAGCATAAGCGCCCAATTTTTTAATGAGCTCCACCGCGTCATCTCCCAAATCACCAAACGTGAAAAAAAAAAAAAGGGAAGAAAGTGATACCCCTTGTAACTACATTTGTCAGTGTATATCTTCCTCTTGTTTTCAGCAGCAACCCTCACAGTTTTACCTAGAATGAAACTAGAAAGGCCAGAAAAGGAGAAAGGAGACAAGCAAGTAAAGTCGACACATGTGTCTTTACCCTGAAGCCAGTTATAGAAAAAGATGTTGGCAGGACGAAGCTCCCCACCAACCCTATCAGCCATGCCAGTAGGAGCTTCCTTCCGAGCAGAAACCTCAATCTTTAAACACTCATCAAATATGGCATCATGAATCATATTATGCCGGTGCTTAATGCCAATTTGAGCAACACAAGCAAAAGTATGGTCACCTCAAGCGTCCAAAATGCCTTTCTCACACGTGGGGTATTTGGAACCCTCTCTAAACATCTTAATACCGAGGTGATACTTAACGACAGTCCGAAAGGAAGCCGGGCTCGTAACCTGACCAAGACCAAAAACCGGAACAACTTGAGCCACTGTTGAGCTAGAGGTAATCTCAGGTTTTCAATTAAGGTCTTCTGCCTAACCGAAAGATCAAACTCCCTCATAAGACACTTATCCACGATACTATAATAACATTTAGCCATTTTCTTCATTAAATGGGGGACTGGGCATATCACACTCATGTCCAAGTTGTAATATTTACAAAAGTTGACCCAAACAGCAACAACAGACTCAAAAGCAACACCATCACCTGATATACCCAAAATCTCAAGATCTGATTCTGCAAGCCACAGGTGTGGGTTCTCGATGCCAAGACGAAAAAATGCAACGTATTAGCACAAGGTAGAATACCGAGCCCACTATCACTAATCGACATAGTAGAAAGACGCCACTAAAGAGGACCAAACCCAGCCCGCTCCAGCGGTAACAATGTGCTCAACCATACTACGCAAGGAGTCATCAAAGACACTTGTAGCCTCAAAAAAAATGGGAGGGAGGAGAAGTCTGCATCGCAAAATAAAGACGAGACACCCCAAAGCAGGCCCGAGGAATAATGGTGTCAATGGGTTGGGGATTCCCCGAAATTCGCGGGTATTACCCGTCATGGAGATGGAGATTTTAAATAGGGACGGGGACGGGGATGGGTTAAAATAAGATAATATAACACTTTACCTTGAGTCATCAAAAAACAATAAGGTGCTAAGTTCATTATTTGAAACCGTTTCTTTGATATCCACAATAATGCCAATGATTTGTTGGCATGTTGTATCACAATTTTACAAGTAGTTTGCACTCTCAATATGGTGATTGCAAAATTCACAATGCATAACAAGAAGGACTCTTTGTTTACATTAAAGACTGAAGTAATTTGAAAAAAAGTAAGAAATTCATTGGGCATGGGTACATAACAGAACAATTATAAATCTAAAGGGCCCCAACCACAATATATAAAAGTTTGATGGCACAAAACGGAATTTTCCATGATAAATCTATTATCTTATAACATATCCTTTAATTGTATTTGAATGTTGTCAAGCGTTGATTTATTCTAAATTTTAGCTCTAACTTTAAGAAACATTTGGTTTTTAGCGAGGTTGGACATATGCAAGTTTCCGTGTTACTCGTCACGCTTCTTTAACAATGTTTTTAAAATTACGTTTTTTGGTATCATTAACTCTTATATAAACAGATGTAAGAAAATGCTTACTATTTAGCCCTTGTTTGATTGTATCTTTGGAAATGGAAACGAAACGTAAATGAATATAGTCCATATATTTACTTTGTTCATGAATTTTTTTTTGGAATCATTCCTTATGATTTCATGCAAAATGCACTTGTTTTCCCTATTTTGTTACCTATAAGGTATCAAAAGTAATAAAAGCCTACTCCAATTACTTCAAACCACAAGGATGATTCCAAAAACTTTCATGAAAAATAATATATATATATATATATATATATATATATATATATATATATATATATACTAGATTTATTTTCATTTTATTTTCGGAGTTAAAACCAAATGACCCCTAATATTTTTGGAGTAATAGAGATTCAGCAATGGTCTAATATAAATATGCCTACATATTTTGTAAGGTAAATCATCGGAGTGTCCTGACATTTGCTTTTTATATTCGACAATGCATATTAATTAAAGTAGACACGAAATAGTCTATATCAGGTTGCGATGCACATAAATTTTATATGCGTGTCGATCAATGAAACATTTGTTTATACACTAATGGTAAAAAAAACTATCAAAATAATTATTGGTAAAAATACTGTCATTTTGTTATGGTGGTTTGGTGGGTTTTTTAATGTCTAAAAAAATCTGCAGGGAATCAAATTTATGTATATGGGTCAAAGAAATTTATAGCTAATTAAGTTCATAATTAATGGTAAAAAACTATAAATTTTTTAAATTATTTTCCTTAATTCATTTAACTCTGATCTTTGAATTTCAAATGTGCAGGCAAATTGCTTATAACACCATCCCAACATGTAGTTTTTCTTATTGATTAATTTATCTGCTCAAACTTAGAAGGTTCTCTCCATGCTTCACATATACTTGTGTTCGTAATGGCTTCAAGTTTAGGTGACTTACATCCTCTTTGAGAATACCACATTATGACAATAGATTTTAACTTATGAGTTCTTTCTGAATTACTATATTCAATATTAACAATGTAGTCATTTTGGTACTTCTTAAGGTGATCCCGAGAAGTTTGTATTTCCGTGACATTTAGTAATTCCTCAATCTTCCACTGAAGTTGAAGATACAGGTAAAAGCAATTCCTTTGGCATAACTTGTTTGCTGAATTTAAGGAGACAATGCATGCTATTTTCCTTGAATGGTGATCTAAAGTAATCTTGTATGGAGATAAGCTGTATGTGGAAGGGTGAGCTGAAATTCTTGCGTGGATGAGGTTGGGTTTGTTTAACAATTTATTATAAACATATTGCTTATAATTTTACTTGAAGCATAAGAAAGGAATTGACCAATGGCTGTGAAAACGGGAAAATTGCCAACTGTCATGCTTTGGCACTTACAGTGCTGTGAAAGGAAGGGAATTGGATATAGGAGCACTTAGTTTTTGCATATATTCCTGAACTTCAGATTTCTTCTCTCTATGAAGCTAAAATGTTTCAAAAGTTGCATTCTGTTGATTATCGTCCTTTGAAATTCTTTTAATGCTAATGAGGATGTATAATATTCCTCTCCTTCTTCCCCCTACAGTTAAGCTGATATTTAGTAATTAATGCCGGTCAAGTTTTCTTATATTGTGCAATATGAAGTGTATTTATTATGTTACTACTTCTGCTTATAGTTTGTAGCATGTAAAAAAATGAATGTTTTGCTAAAAGTCGAAGGAAGATACCTAACTTGTTGACCTGTACAAGAAGTCGGAGATAGTTCAGTGTTTCAGAATGAGAGAATTTTCTTTCACCTTGCCAACTTATGATACTTAACTTGTTGGCATATATAATGATATGAAGTTGATTTCTCAATTAGACAAATACTTAAAGACACGCAAGATTAGAGAAGCTGAAGAGGCTACTCGACGCTCTCAAGGGTGACAAAGGTGCATCAACAAACCATTTAGGGATGATATATCGGTTCGATTCTCTCGTACCTTCTTCTAGTCCTGGACACTTCTCTCTTTTAAGGAAATGGTTCGTATGCGACATGTCTTATCACTAATTCCTTGTGCTACTCCAGTCAGGTTGTTGCTGATGACCTCAAGTTCCTAGGATCATTTTAAGAATAGGAGAGTGATTTTGAAGGTGAGATGGAAGCTTCTAATATTTTGAAAAGGGACGTGGGAATAAATTGTAACTGTAAAATTTGTTGAATACATTTCCCTAAAAAAAATGTTTCTATCATTTTTGGAATGATACACAAGTTGCTACGGAAACAATGTAAGATGTGAGGTCAAGCAAATAGTTTATATATGAAATAAATTTAAGGAGTTATAATATATAGGAATTAAATATATGAGTTACAAAAATAAGACTTTAATTGAGAGAGTTAAAATGTGGACATTATTATGGAGTTATAATATATAGAAATTAAATATAGGAGTTACAAAAATAAGACTTTAATTGAGAGAGTTAAAATGTAGATATTATTATGAAATTAATATTAGGAGTTATAACCATAGGAATTAAATGTAGGAGTTACAAAAACTAATTTTCAATTGAGAGTTAATTGTGTAGTAATGGGACAAAATGATAAATCAAAATGCAGGCATTTAGTGCTCTCAAAAGCACTCGGTAGTGGAGGTAATTAGGGTTTACGAATTCAACAATAGCAGCACAACACAATTCAACAATAGCAGCAGGTAATTTAGGGTTTACAAATTCAGTGGAGAAAGATCACCTTACTTGGCGAATAGGACTCTAAGAGTGTAGGTGAAGATGGAATCGGGCGGTGCATGGGAAGAAATACTCTGGCAGCCAAAGCAGTACTCTAGTATAGGAACGATTAAATCAAAACGCCCCTCTCTCATGTTTGTCTCCTGTGCTAGTGTTGAAGACGGGAAGGGGATTGAAGGAAAATGGGGCTCGACGATGTTACCATTCTTCATTTGTATTTTACAAAACTTTTTAAAGATTAAAATTTATAGGGACATTATGTAAGGGCTTTGGTATATTAACCCCTCACCCAACCCATTCATTCTCATCTTAAACGAATATAGAAACAAATTAATTCGATTTTTATTCCTCAGTTTCAGTCACATTTTCCAGTTTCAGTTCCATTAAGTTTCAGATTCAGTTTCAGTCTCGGCATACCAAACATGCCTTATATTGAATTATGGGGTGTTTATATTTCAATCTCTAATGCTCCTCTTCGATACCTAGGGCCCATTTTCATTTTGTAGTGGGCTTTACAAAACGTGAGTTTGGACTAGAGTTGTTCGAATTCCGGTCTAGACCGGAACTTTGGATCTAGTTAGATCACTTTGGACCGTACTTGTACCGCAAACCTAATTCTTGATCGGGTATGAATCGAATATTAAGGTTTGATCCAAGTTCGGCAGGTTACTCATATCTAAAAGGGCCTACATTTAAACAATAGATTCACAGGTCGATCAAAGTCCTAGCTGATGGCCCCGCTTTGGGCCTTCACCTTAATATCGGTAAAACGGAGATCTTTTGGCCGAAGGTTGATCCACGTAGTAGAGAAGTTGATGTTTTACTTGAGCATATATCCAGATCGTTACATGGTATCAAACTTTTGGGTGGTATTGTTAGTCTTGACCATGCCTTTTGTTCTTATGCGACATTGATGAGGGTTGAGAAAACCAACTCCTTGATGAAGACCATTTTGAGATTGGGAGACCCCCAATAAGAGTTACTACTTCTTCGGTAGGGATGTCGATCTGTCGGATATGGTTCGGGGAGTATATTCACCCCCATACCCATTTAGTATAATGCCCCCGTCCCCATCCCCTTACCCGTTCGGGTATTGAAAATTGTCCCCATCCCCGTCCCCGTCGGATATTCGCTCCCATCGGCGAATCCCCGTCCCAGTTTAATTTTCCATTTTAAAGTTTTATGAGTTTTTCCCGCAAAATTCTCCGTCTATGTCGGATATTCGTCCCCATCGGAGAATTCCCCGTCCCTATATTTTTTGTCCTCAAGTGTATGTAGCTTTTTTGAATATTTTTTAAACATAGTAAGTGTGGCTAAATCAAGTCCTCAAGTGTATTTAGCTTTTTCCCCGTCCCCATATTTTTGTCCTCAAGTGTATTTCTTTTTATTTAATCTAACATATATACATAATTTCACTCATTCAAACCACGATCTTTGATAAAAAAAAAATAGTTTGTAGATTGTTGTTTCTCTAATGTTGTAATTTATGTTTTGATTGGTATACATTGAACCGTTTGAGATCTTCTTTTCGTAATGTTCTAAATTCTAATAGCCTAAGTTATTTATCATATTGTCACGAATTCATGATGCTTAGTGATAATCCGTATATCGAGCATGTATCTAGATATCGATTAGTAACAATTAATATATACAAAAATTGAGATTCAAAGTGATTGGTAGGTGGTACTTGAATGTATAAGATAATTCATCATAAATAGACTTATCGGAAGAATAATTGAACATGTTTCTAGGCGGCGGGCGGATGTTTGCATTGTACATCGAGACTTGTGAATGCTTAAGAATGAACCTTCATGCTTCCTAGAAACTTCACAACGTGCAAGTCGTGACACGATGGAGGAAATTTCACGCGGGTGTTAATCTGATATGATCGAAAGCTAAATTAATATAGATTGGCATTAGCATGCACATAATTTACGTTTATAATATACATTTTAATTGAAATGTTATCTTCATATTTTCAAAATATATCTTATGTAAGTAGGAAAGAATATGATACACTTAAATCTTAAAGTACAAAAGTGTATATAGTTTACTACTAACATTTAGTCCATGGTTACAAGATAAATGTCAATTCCTATAATTTTAATATATATTTTAATTGAAATGTTGATATGACTTAGTTGGTTGTTTTATGTTAAACACATCACCTTATCCGATATGTCAAAGTATAGTGCGCGCGCGCGCGCACACACACACATATTAGGTTTTGTTCATTCAAGTAGGAACTGCAGGATCGAGACTCGTAGTACAAACTAGTATAAACTAAAATAATTATATCCTACTAACATTTAGAATACGGTCTCAAGGTAAAGTGTTATATTATTTTATTATTTTAATTATATAGTTTTGGAATTAAGTTGCACAATCAAAATATTCAAAACACGTATCTAAGAAACTAAGAGACTAAGACACATAAAAAGCACATGTAGTGCGTCATGTATTTGATCATTGTGATTTGACGTTTACGACTTACAACGTATTTAATAATTTCGTTAGGGTGTTGTTAATTGTAATCCTCGTATGATCAAAAACCAAATTAATACAGGTTAGCACTTACATAGTTTACACATATAATAATCATACAAAAATATTAACTTCAAACATTTTTTAAATACATTTTTGTGCAGTAGTAGGATTGTTTTTTTTTTGGTAGAAAGGAAGAGAGAACTAAGCTCTCTTCACTGCAATGCATAAAACAACGAAACGAAATTAAACAACAGTCATACGCGGGAAATAGACTCCTCAAAGGTCATGCAAGTAGGATTGTAGGAAAGAGTATACTCTTAATTCTTAAAAGTATAAAAATGTATATAGCTTGAAATTTAAAAATAATCGGCAATTTTAAATTTAAACACAAATCTGAATTAAATTTCAATTAAACTTGAAACTACAATAAAAAGTCTAAAATAAATACAATTTTTTTTTAAAATTACGTTTCTTTAACGCTAAAGTACATAAAAGTGTTACTCGTCATGCTTCTTTAACAATGTTTTTAAAATTACGTTTTTTGGTATCATTAACTCTTATATAAACAGATGTAAAAAAAATGCTTACTATTTAGCCCTTGTTTGTATCTTCGGAAATGGAAACGAAACGTAAATGAATATAGTCCATATATGTACTTTGTTCATGAATTTTTTTTGGAATCATTCCTTATGATTTCATGCAAAATGCACTTGTTTCCCGTATTTTGTTACCTATATAAAGTATTAAAAGTAATCAAAGTCTACTCCAATTACTTCAAACATAAAGAATGAATCCAAAAACTTTCATGAAAAATAATATATATAGTAGATTTATTTTCGTTTTCGAAGTTAAAACCAAATGAGTCCCAAATATTTTTGGAGTAATAGAGATTCAGCAATGGTCTTATATAAATATTCCTACATATGTTGTAAGGTGAATCATCGGAGTGTCCCAACATTTGCTTTTTATATTCGACGATGCATATTAATTAACGTAGACACGAAATAGTCTATATCAGGTAGGTTGCGATGCACATAAATTTTATATGCGTGTCGATCAATGAAACATTTGTTTATACACTAATGGATAAATTATATTATTATAATATAGACTGAAGTATGATCGTTTGACCTGCGTTAACAAACACATATCATTGGATTCAATTAAAAAATCCTGAAAAGAATAAATGAGACTTTCAACTTTCTTGTACATAATAGATAGAATTCCATAAAATACTATAGTATTTCTAATAAGTTGATATTGCAATAAAAAGTAAACTCTAAAACAAATAGAAGTTTTAATTTTTCCAATTAATCTTGTAATTATGATGAAAATAAAAGTTGTAATTCCTATAATAAAACAAAATTTGATTTAGTATTTTATAAAGAGATTTGGAAACTGGAAGAAACTTAACATCTTCCGAAAAATACTACTCCCTCCGATCAAAAATAAGTGTCGTTTTAGCATTAGAAATTTGATCAAAATCATCTGTCGTTTTAAGTTTTCTAGGCCAATAAATGAACAATAATTATAAGAAATGTTCTTGAAAATTGGTGTAAATGATTAATTTTAGTTCTAAAATCTTTCTTATTGGTCTAAAAGAAGGTTGAATATTAAATATGTGATAAGATTTAGAAAAACTTTACAAAATCTATATTATTTAATATTTTTCTTAAAAATTGTGTCAAAGGCTAAAATGACAGTTATTTTTGATCGGAGGTAGTATATTGCTACACTTAAAAATGATAAAAAAAAAAAATAAAAAAATAGTCCGCTAATAATCTTTGGGCCCGCCACCCCGTTGAGTGCCATGGTTCCTTTCGGCCAAAAAAAAGTTGTAGGACATTCCCTGCTGACCGGTCAAACCTGTTACTTAATAATAATTGTTAAATATAAGTGATCATTGATATGGATTGGGATTGTTGAAGAACCGGATTGAATTTTTTATTTATTTTATTTTATTTATACGGTTCTATTATGGGTGGACCGGCCTATAACAAAGACCAGAATTTTAACTTTAAATATGATTACCGCCTTACTTTTAGGTCTTTATGGTCAAATGGATGCAACTTTGTCCGTTATGCTTAGATACATTAACGATGAGGTCGATTTGAAATAATAAATGAAATTGATGATTTAGAGTTCTTTTGTGGTGAGATTATCATTTGGTAATTATGTTGTTTTTATCCTGATCTTCAATTTACAGTCGCCTCTTGTTTCTCAAAGGAAAGAATTCCAAAGCATAGACAAACGGAAGTTTGATTGGTGTGTGACTCGGCAGATATGTACATACACACATTGACATTCAAAAAACCCTAAATACACCTCGTGGAGTAGGTGGCTACAGGGGAATCCAGGGAGGGTGCACCGTACACCCGCGGGTGATCACTCTCAATTCCGTAATCTATCGTCGAACGCTCCTCCAACTCCTCATCGTGTTCGTACACGAATTCAAGAACCTCAACTTCATTCTTCCTTACGTGCTCCCACAAGTTAGCTATCCTGTTCACATACTTCACCTTCCCATAGAACCTGGATTCAAACAATCCCCAATTAAAACCCTAAAAGTAACAATAATTCAATGTATTAGTAACCTAGAATTAGGATTTTACCCGCCGGTGAACAAGAGTCGGCCGAAGGTGGCGAGAAACAGCCGGGCCTGGAGGTCGGGGTGAACGAAGTAAACAGATTCCAGATTCTTCTTGACGGAAATCGGAGCGGAATCGTAGATCGAACGGAGAGCGGAGACGCCGGGGAAATTCTCCAGCCTGTCAACTTCGGTATGGATGTAAAGAACGGAGAACGGCCGCCTCTCAAGATCCGGGAAGATCTTCTCTCGCAAGTACTGGTTCACAGCATCCACGCTCACAAACCGAGCTGCGATTTCATATTCACGAAATTCAATATCAGAGATTCGGAATATTGAAAACATGGAATTCTAATCGGAGGAAAAAGAGAGAAAGTAGGTAGACCAGGGAAGAATTTGCCAACGATGCGAAGAATTTGGTTTCCACGCTTGTCTCGGCCATGGATCTTGAAGATCTGAAGCTTATCGATCAAGGATTGCTGGTTAGAATCGGACATGGTGGTATTGATGGAGACGAAGACAAAAAGAAATTAAGGGGTTGAGGAAAGTGGGTGTGCTTTTCAGGTTTGATTTGATTATGGTTTTCTTTTATAGGAGGGGGATGTAACAAGTAGCTGCTGCTCGTTGAATGTTGAGACTGGTGAACGGATGTGAGGGGACCCGGATAAGATCCGAATATGCCAACGAATCTTCCATATTTCCGTTTTAGACTTATCCCAATTTTACCTCACTATTACCGGAAAAGATCAAAACCAACATTTGAAAAAAAAAAAATCACAAACTAAGGCAATTTAATATAATTTAAATTTTTTAGATAAGAAGCTAGACTACAGATTTATCCCATCACTAATATCGGAAAAGATCAAACTAACATTTGAAAAAGATAATAACAAACTAAGGCAATTTAATATATATTATATTTTTTTCATCAATGTAATAACCTCGACTACACTAAACATAATTGGTGTATAAATGACCAAAAAGGTAAACAAAAACCAAAAAAATCGGAAAAAACAGGCAAAAACACGGAGATGACATGGGATAGTTGAACTAACGTCGTGTCTCGCCGCCGGGAAGCAGATAATCGAAAACTTTCCAAGGGATGTCATACCTGCTGCAGAAATGTGGATCTCAAATATTCCCCCACCTAGATGGAAGATCTTCAGAGTCTCGAACACCACCATAATCAACGAGGGCATGTGACTACAACATCTTTTGGAACATTTATATAGGCCACACTCGAGAAACGACTTCAATAGGACAAATTTCTCGTAATTCGCCGGCGTCCATTTTTTTCTTTTATTTTTTTTAAATTTTTAGAAGAATTATTGAACATTGAATTATTTTTTTTTATGAATCTTATTCTCAATTATCCCCTTCAACCCCATAAAACTACCTCTGTCAAACGCCGAACGCTGTCAGTTAGGTGGTTTTTTCGAAGTCTTCAAAAAATTTACAAATCAACTTCGGGCGCCATTAGCCGGCACCCATTTTTTTTTTTTTTTTTTGGGATAACATATATTCCCTAATGACAACCCAAACAATTGACGATAGGAAGAGTTAGTAGCCCTTAGACTTATAATATCTTCGACGTGGAACAATCTCACACATCTCAACATAACCTTATTTCCGAACCTCATTGCCCAAAAATGTATTCTATTTTCCATTTAAATTAATCCCAAAAATGTATTCTATTTTCCATTTAAATTAATCACTCTAGATCGTTTGTGGTTTGACAAAACTTTAGATCCGTTCATCATATGTTTTTCCGTAAACTTTATCACGTTTGTATCCTATTTTCTAATATTGAGTTCAAACCATTAGTTAAAACCTTAAAAATCTAAACAATAAATCTACAAATCGGTTTTTATCATTTTCGAGTAAACTATGTTAGGCGAAAACATGTATTCATCCAACTCAAAAAACGATCACGTCAATGACAAATTCATGTAATGCTAGTGGTTTAGTCAAGTCAAATCATCCTAAACGATATCTTTAAAGTTCTCTTGCCCCGTTTTTCTAAAAAATTTAACACGTTCAAATTTCTATATATCATAATCTATTTGTTAAAAAGAAAATAAAAGGAATAGAGAGCCTTGCACACCCTATCCGGCATGCTTGGGAATTCACATACAAATTGCGTATTCAAAATAGGTTCCGAAACCATGATATTTTGGTCACGGTTTCAGAGTGCGTTTGTAAAATTCATCGCCGTTCACTAAGGAGTTCCGTTTTGAAATTCCATTTGTGAAGAGAGGGTTTACAGGTGTTGAGAAAAGCCAGGATACACAAATTTGCACTATAAACAAGCATTGTACTTTGCAGTTTGTATTGTCATACCATAAAAACCACACCAACAGATGCCATTTTTCTCCTTGACAGCTAGGAATTTCATGTCGTCAGGACGTCTGGAAGTGTAGGACTAGGAGCTCCGATTATCTTACCGCCCACATCCGGGAAGCTGTCTTGGTCGGAAAAGGGTTCCACCACTCCATCAGCACCAACCTTCAAAGGATACCTCAGAAGGTGACCTTGTAACTTCATAAACTTCTCGTCCGTAAAACGCTTCCAGTTCTCTTCAGCTACTGCATTCACTTTCCTCACACACTCCAAGCTCTCTGGTTCACCAAACCATGGTTCTAACATCCCAAGGTGCTCCGCCCATAACGAGTTCCTATATCCGTAAACCTGCAACAGAGTAGTTATAGCCTATCACTATATCCATATGCTTTTCATATTTTCTACTCTATGTTTGTGATCAATTTTCATGTAAGAAAAAGATAAGCAGGATACACACCTGGCCTCGAGGATGTTTCTTCTTGTTACCCCAAGTGTGATGGTGTTGATATGCACCCATAGCAATTTCAGTGTCCTTTGAACCAGCCAATGATCGCTGGTTAATGTTTGCCGATCCCACGATAACATATTCATCATCAACTATCATTCCCTTTGCGTGCACGTAGATCATGAATCGTTGATACTTCATCGAATCACAAACCTACATAAACCAATTCTTATCAACACCACATTTAGGTTATATAGACCAACAATTCTCCGAGCAATCTTTAACGGTACCTTGTTTGCTTTAGCTCCATTAGCATCGGATTGTTCTGCTTCACTTAACATCTCCGCTGGAATTTCTTCCCTATTACCAAGACAATAGAAATTTAAATAGTCTTGAGGATGAGAGTCCTCAAGCTGCATATTTTTAAGCTCACGTGCAACAATCTCGTACATCATTTGCATAGTTTGGCTCTGCAAGAAAAATATAACAAACTTAATGAACCATTCTAATGCAACCGTGTATGTCGATAATTAGTCACAATAAAAGGTTGGTCAGCTTCACATCTCAACAAAATGACAAGGGAATTCACACTGGCAACCCAACTGGTTTCATAGTCTGGACAAAACCACCGACAGAGTGGTTCAAGCTAAACACCGACAGATCCTACAAGAGTGGCACGGGGAACGTAGGAGCTGGAGGATTACTGAGAGATAGCAATGGCAGATTCATCAAAGGTTTCATGGCGAAGAGGAAGGGCAGCTCAGCGTTCAAATCAGAAACATTCAGATTGTTTCAAGGGCTTACCATGGCTAGACAACTCAAACTGAAAAAGCTGATGATAGAGCTAGATGCCTTGGAAGTAGTGCTGACTATGAGAGCAGTCGACACGCCACCGAATGAATGCTACGCAATGCTGCATAAATGTAGGGAGATCCTATATAACACTGAATGGGAGACGAACTTAGCACACGTGCCAAGGAAAGCCGATGAAGCGGCGCATTGGATGGCAACCAACGCAGAAAACTTTGAGGGAGACTTCATCCTCTTTGAGGAAGCCCCTGCTGGCCTCATTAATACCATTGATATTGATAACTTTCTTGCTATGTCAAATAAAGCTTTATTTAATGTAAATAAAAGGGCATGACCCACCGATTTACCAAAAAAAAAAACAGAGGATTTGTCCTTTTATTGTCCATAATTAGTCAATAGGTAAAGAGGCATTAACTATACCACTGAGAACCAGAGAGATGACATTTTATAATCTAGACATCTAAGATCAGCTGTGGCATCCGTGAAAGATAACAGTAACAAAGGCATAGGGATTTTCATAATAAGAAACCACTTTTAGCAATTTTCTAGCTTCCAGTTAATTTCCATCCTTGCAGCTAAAAATCAGGACTACTACAGAAAATTAGGTCCAAAACTCCTGTTACCTGCCAATACAGAATTTCTTGCACAGGTGCTGATTTTGGATCACCTTCAGGCCACAGAGGTATGACTATATATACAGCAAATCTCTCCTTTGCTTTAATTTTGCTAGTAATTTTAAGTGCCAACTCCATGGGGATAAGATTATCAGCTCCTGATGGTACAACAAAAACCCGCTCAAGTAATAACTTTATGCAACAGGTGAATTGATTTGTATATTACAAAAATGAATCGATATAAGGATAGTAGAATACATTCAAGGATTTATTATTAAATAACTTAGCGTGAGCAATTTAGTTCATAGAAGCCCAGATTTTGATCACTTACTAGTTTCTAATATAATATTTTGTTCAGGAAACTACTAACATTTATGAGCATAATTTTTTTTATGTAATTTACATAAGCTACATGTTCAATGCATGAATATTTAGGTTCACGTTTGAGCTAAAGTGCTCCAAATGATGATTTTAAGTCCATTTCTGCACTTTTCGATTCATGTAGCTCTCATGTACGGAGGTCGGGAAATACCTTAACCCATTGTATGGCTAGGTTTCAGCTGACATATAGCTCCGAATGTATTTCGTTTTCTGACTTTCCTCAAGGATTACTTACCTTGGCGGAAATGGATGTCTAATATAATCCTATCAATTCCTTTAAAATAAAAGTTTCAGCAAAAGAGCAAAATACCACCCTACCAGCATTTTTATATGAAGGCCATTTATAGGATGATCCAAGGAAATACTGGTTTTCAATATATATAAAATGCTGAGCTGATCTGATAGCCTGTATGTATGCTGTTTGTATGCTCTTGTCAATCACCAAATTCTTTGAACAGACAAGGTTCTGCAGAAAATGATCTCCATTAACACATCAACATAGCCAACATAAAAAACAGTTTACAAGTACAACTACTAAAACTAACTTCTTAAATGCACAAGGACGCATGGCAATTAGTTCCATACTTCCATCTATTGCATGAATATGCTCAACAGATCTTTGACAATAAGATGCAGACCATACAGTATCATATTTACAATACAAGATATATATTTCACTAAAAACTGGCGGTGAAAATTTCGCAGGCATGGACAATTTGACATTAACATACAGCAAATTATCTTGAGACATGGACTAGACATTTAAAGTCGATTCTTATACATTTTTATTCCCATGTGTACCTTCTAACTATTCACATAGTGTTCCTCAAAAAATTTTTTTGCATAGTTGACCCACTTAGTGTAAACAAGGTACTGGTTCTTTCCTTGTTAATTACCTTGGCATGAGCATCTCCCACGGTCTTGGGAAATCCCTTAAGTGATCCCGAGTCAATAGACCTAAACACCTATAGGATACAACAACATAAGTAATATGACACAAGAGAACAATACCGGATCCAAAAGCAAGGAGGTCTTTATTGACAACTGGCATTGACAAACCTGAACGTCCCATGATTCAGGATCCTTTTCATCAGAAACCCACACTGCTCGATCCTCTTCAGGAATGATGGTGACATCATTGTCATTTCCTGAAACTGCAGGACTAAGTATCCAAGAGATACGATCTATCTTTATTAAAGCATCATCGTGCCAATGGGCCATCTTCTTCTTCAGGCTAAACTCTTTCCATCTGGTAGCTCTTTTCCACCGCTGCTCAAAATTTAATAGTACATCATATGCAGCCGGCCCCTCGATTTTGCAATGCAAGTCATGCCATGGTTGTCTTGGAGCCTTAGTTCCAGCCTATGAGATGTGAAAAATTGAAAATGGAAGTCATCGAAATATTTTGAGTCATAGAACAAAACCAGTGTAACAAAGCATGCAAGGAAAACTGATAGCGCAAGTGGAATAAAGGGGTGCGAGAGAAATGATGAACAGAACAGCACCAAACATGAGTCAACGACAGTGGATTACAAAGTTCAGCAAAATATATTCTGGACTGGACATGATTCCATTCAAATAAACCTGATAACGTTTATAATTGATTTGAAATTTGTAATCCATATCATAATTGGTATCATCACATGCAAACAAGCAACTAGAGTAAACTTTTCATAACTGAGCAACGACAGGAGCTCCCGACATGAAAGTGTTCGAAGAAGTTTTATCATTTGAATACTTGATATGGACATTTGACTGCCAGCTAGGAAAAGAAGAAGGAAGCATAGTTGAGAGGAAGGTTAACCTAGGATTATATAACTATACATTGACTTAATGCATAGTAGCTTGGTTAAGGTCCTATGATTACACTTTATACCTTATCTGCTAATTTAGTATCAGTACCATCTGTCAAAGAAAATGCAGCGGTCAAGAAGAGAACTGATCAGATCAACCAAATAAAAAACATATCAATGATCCAGAAAACTATAATATAGTATAATGCAGCATTTTAAGCAGATATGTTCATAGTTAGTAGTATTTATACTGAATAGCACTATATTACAATGATCAAGCAGTTCGATAGACAACATATACTGTTTAGACGATAGCATTCTTTAAATGTTTTTTTAGTCAAGTTAACTTCTGACAAGGAAAATCAATAAAGGCCAGGAAAAGAACTAAAGAAAGACAGTACATCATCACCTGCGATCCAAGGGTGTGGGTGGATCGCATGTGATAACACAAGATACTGCCTTATAACTTGTGATTCAAGCCAACCTTTACGCTTCACCCATGAACAAGCCAAAGAAAGACATCAACTTACAGGGAACGTAGGATTGTGGAAATCATCCTTAAATACTGTGTCCAGATCACGAAAGAGTCTATGCTCAGGTGTGTCATAGCGCCCATCACACAGATCTATACCGCCAATGAAAGCAGTTATCTTTCTGTTATTACCTTGAGCCTGTGTATCCACAAGCACACATTTCTGGTGATGTGTGAACAATGTTCCAACAACCTGTAAATTTCAGATGTAATAACTCAGGCAGAAGTCGTGGGATCAAAAAGAGACTTGCAAAATGCTGAAACTAGGAAGTTGATAAGTAAGCTAAGAAAATACCGCTAGGTACAGTAGCCAACAAAAGCTTAAAGGGCATTGTTCAGGGAAGTATTACTAGGAAACACACATAGAAACACTGAGGAAACTTTCCACACAAAAACAAGATCTTGAGAGCTCAGCAGCTGTTTTGCCTAACATAGGGAAGCAACTCAGCATTACAAAGTATAGGTAAGACAGCTACGGTCTTACGTATGCTTTGTAATCCTGAGCCAACCATACAATAGAAAAAAGGGTGACCATGTTGTCCTACCCAGATCATTATTTGATCTAAATGAACTTAGAGGATATGTAATTTGACGCATAGGAACAACGAAAAAAGTCTTGCCTGCTGCTTTATGAAACTCAGCTTACTGCTAGCAAATCGAGGTGCCAGAACACAATTGACAGATGAATGCTTGAAAAACTTCCGTGTTTCTTCATCGTGAGTTGCCATGACCCCTTCCTGCATTCCAATTTGGAAATAGATTATCCTTAGTGAGCTATGACCCAATAATCCAATTTCAAATACTCATCATAAAACTCGATAATTTCAATATAAATCATTATCAATTTTCATATGAAAGAATGACACATTTGAGGAACTATTCATAGAAGATACTAAAATATTTGGACACTCAACACTCAACAGGTGTGGGCAAGAACGTAAAAACACCACAATAAAAGCAACTGTACAGTGTCAGTATTCTGGAGATTCGCACTCCTTTGAGAACCTCAATAATCAGGTAAACTACAACATGAAAAGATTTACTCCGTCGAAGTCACTCTCATAGTCTTGTATACTCTCTAGTCTCTATCTATATCTTCTTCATGTATGAAAAGGAATCAAGAATCTTCAACCAGCACCTTAAAAAAGGGAGTTTTATCAATTCACCATTAACAATTTCACCAATGACCAAGACAATGGCCACTTTTAAGGATTCTCTCCATCACAACTCTAACCTAATTGGAAAGTACAGTTCTTGAGATTCCTATTTCTGTGAGAAAGATTTATTCTCTCAAATTTAAAGTCACTCTCATACAATGTCTATTTTTTCTTTTCATAAAAGGAATAAAGAAGAACCTATTTCCGTGAGAAAGATTTATTCTTTCAAATTTGACTAATGACCAACAATCAAGAGATAAACAAGAATATTTTCCACTAGATACTGTAAAATCCAACCAGTTTAACGAAAAATTTCAAAGATCAAGATCATAAACACTTCATACCGTATTGATAAAGTACTTGTTGTGGGAAGTCTTGTCATCCCAAACCAACAATAAGACTCTGACTCCCTCCTCGGACTTGTACTTGAGCAGGTCCCCCAGTGTCAATTCCCCACCTCTGGGCAGCGGCCTCGTCGGCTCCCTCACAAGCTTAACCTTGTGAAAAATAGACCAGCCGACCAAGTAGATCATATGGTGAGCCTCTGAAATCGCGTAGCAAATATCCTCCCAACACTTCTCATGCCTGTAAACCTTCCTATCCCCAAAGCCAGCTTCCACTTCAATCTGAGGGAGTAGATCATCCACAACATGAGCGTCCTGGTACAATGTCAGGTTACACCCCTTCCTCACCGGAAAATACGTGTTTCTCACTCCACCACGCGCGGGATCGCCTCCGATCCCGCGACTGTAGAAAGAGTTCTTCTCGCACGGGGTGAACTGCATCACTAATCGAAGCGCGGTGTCCGGTTTCGGCGACTTCCCGGAACCGTCAACGACGGGAAACCAGCCGTCAATGCGTTCACCGGAGGCAATTTGAGAAGCCGGAATGAATACTGTTCCGATGAGCTGAGCACCGAAGAAGTCATTATCCTTGACCTGGAACTCGAGATTAAGCAGGGGATGAGCGAGCGGGATAATGAAATGCTCGTTCCACCTAGGGTTTTGAGAATTGGGGATAACGCGAGTCCTGGCAACAGTAGCTTGCGGGACGACAACGGCGACGTAAGGATCGCTGGTGATGATCTTGCCATGGTGCTTGGCCTTCCGGTCGATGTCGGGATCGAGATCTCCATCGGCAGTGTGGTGTTCGTCGGCGGGAGACGGACCACGGGGTCGAGAAGCGCAGGGAGCGAAGCAACGGCGAAGGCGTTCAGAAGCTAAGTCCATGTTGGGAAGCCGACGAGCGGCGACAATAGTCAAATCGAGGTCACCGTGCAAGTAGATCATCTTGTCAAGCGAATCGTCGGCCATTTTTGAGGGATGATGGAAGTTGGTGAATCTCGGTAGATGAAGAGAGGTGCGCAAAGTAAAGAGAAGGTATCAAAGTGATGGGATGCTAGGCTGGCAGGAAGGAGGAAATCCGTTTCAAAAATAGTATTTGGGGATCTGCTTTAACTGAATTACTGTTACGGCAACGGCAGGGAGAAGTAGACCGGAGATGAGTGGGGATGGGTAGTTGATGGAGCTCCGAGAGCGGTAAAAGTAGATTCATAGAGACACGTTCCATCGACGACGAAATTGGACAGAGACAGTGAGAGTGGATTAGATTCCACAGAGAAACAAAAATGGACCCCCTTTGACACACTTCTTCCCTTCTGTAACTATGCTGTAATCCGGGTGGCCCCCCCTTCCACCTACTCGCTGGTGCATGTGACATCATTCAACCGTAATCGACAACAAAACCACTTTGTAGGATACACTTTTCATCAGATTCGTCGTTAAATTACACTTTCAGATTTTTTTTTTACTGTTCAAAATCTCTTTTACTAAAGATATCATAAAAGATGATATTTAACGGGTGGTTTCATAACAAACGGCCTTAAGCCAGTCTTCAAAACGGGATATTGGGCCATATTTGTAATTTTTCTTCAATAAAATCTCATAACTTACTTTTTCTAATTTATCAATGGGTCTTCATCATTGGTCTTACCTCGTTTTTCTCACTCACTTATTTATTTTCTCATACCATTTTACAAATATACCCCTACTAACTTTTTAATATTACAATTGTTTTAACTATATCTTAAACCAAACTTTTTATTATTATAACATTAAATATATTAATAAATTTTATTTTATTATTTATTATATTTTTATACCTTAGAATGAAATCTAGGTTAATCTATTATTTATCTCTATGAATAATACAATAAGAAACGAAGAGATAAAAAATTGCAATTAAAAATTACCCAACACATATATAAAAAAATAAGGAATAAATTTTTATTATTTAGAATTTTTATACCTTAAAACGAAAATTATTAATATATTTTGTATTTTGATATTCTTATACCTACAAACTTTACCATAAAAAAACTTTTTTTAAAACTATTCTAAATATATTCAAAATGGGTGTCTATGGATAGATAAAAAAAATTATGAATTTTGGTATAATTTTTTTTTTTAATAAATATTTAAGCCGAAAAATGGATTTTTAATAAATTAAAACTCAATAACCTGTGGCCAATAAAAAAGCACCACGTGTCGCTGCCGGCTCGCGCCAATTACAGCGCGACACGTGACGCGCGCTGGAATTTTTTTTTTTTTAATTAATGGCCACTTTTAAGCGGCCAATGGGGGGGGAGACACGTGTCCCCCCCTTTGAAGCCAAGAACCGGGTCTTGTGAAGACCCGGTTAATTGTGTTCTTGAGCCCAACTTTAGCATATATTACAAGACCCACCCCCATGGACCCTTGATAAAGATGCTCTTATTCGGACCCATTAATATTTAAAGTTGACACCCATAAAAACATGCCTCTCGCACACTATGTGCGAGAGTAAAATAATTCAAAAAAAAAAAAAACAAAAATTTAATACTGCAACTCACATGGAAGGAATTTCCCTTCCCAATGCTCTCGCACACTATGTGCGAGAGGCTAAATATTAGTCAAAAAAGTACACTGTCTAGATACAGTGCTTTTTTGCATTTATGTCGGAACATCAGTTCCCAAGACTCTCGCACATTGGGTGCAAGAGGCCATTTTGGGTCCAAACGACAGTTGTCTTCTTTCCCTTCCCCATGCGACCCTTCCTCATGCGACGTTCCTTCCCGATTATTGGATTCCCTAACCCGTCTCGTGACCCCTTTCCTTTCCTGTCTTCCTATATCTTCAGCTCTTAACCCTCACATATGTGAGAGAGAAGAGATGAAATTAGAGCAAAAAATTTTCTCAATCAAATAGAGTTATTTTTTAAGTTTCTTATCATTTTTAAAAACGGTACGAACGGAAGCGGAGAGGGAAGCCATAAGACGGACGTGCGAAAAGAATTGCGCGGGAAAAAACCGCAATACACGAAGCTGCGCAAAATCCGGTAACATTAGTAAATTTTCATGAGTATATTTTATAAGAGTATATTTTAGATGAAATTAATGTTGGTATATTTATATATGTAGATTTTAGGTGAAATGAAAGTTAGTAAAATTATATTAGTTATTTAAGCTAGTAAAATCCGTTAACCATAAATTAGTAAATTTATATTAGTTTATTTTAAATTAGTATATTGTCGATAAAAAAAATTAAAATGTAAGTAAGTTAGTAAAATGAAGTTAGTAATTTAAGTTATTTGTTTTACTATATTTTTAGATTAAATTTAAATTAGTAAATTTTAGATAAAATTTGTGTTGGTATATATATATATATATATATATATATATATATATATATATATATATATATATATATATATATGTATAGGGTGTGATTCCCATGAGAACACCCCTAACGTGAGAATATGAGAATAATCGTACACCGTTGGATGTTAGTATTAAGGGTTGAGATTTAGAGTAGATATCAAAAATAATAATAACTACGAATAATAATAATTAGGAATCCAACAATAACTCCGAATAATCCACTCAACCAACAATAACTACGAATAATACATTAAACGATATGACACATTCGTAACAAAATTAATAATAATTACGAATATGTTCTCATGTTCTCACGTTAGGGGGGTGTTCTCATAGGATCTATACTCTCTCTCTCTCTCTCTCTATATATATATATATATATATATATATATATATTTATTGTAAGATCCTAGGTTTTTGCCTTCACCGCCCCTGCGGTGAAGAGGGTCGCCCCCGCGGCCAGTCGCCCCTGCGGCTGTGAGATCCGTCCCTACGGATTGTGCGACAGATCGGGCAGATCTGTTTTTGTCGTTTTATCTTTCTTCCATAGATAGGATACCCGATATTCTATCTTATGGGCCGGTTTCCTTGTTTTCTTTCTAACCCTAGACCCCCTTTCCGTCTAGAGTTCTAGCCCTCCCTATATATTCTCTTCTTTCTCCCCCTTTTTCCGTTCCTTGCTATCATCTTCTTCAACCCAGAGAGATGCAGCCATCCTTGCTTCCTGCAATCCCGCTGAACGTGTAAGTGCATCTTTTCTGATTCTTCCTCACGTTCCTTTAGCGCTGCATGCCTTCCCTTTTGTTTTGGTTTCTTCCTTTCGTTCTTCTCTTTCCTTCTTCTCCAAGGATCAAGCATGAGCCTTGATTCTTGTGGAGTGTTCCGTTGTTGACCCTTCGTTATTCTCAGGCTCTCTAGAGTGGAGTCTCGACGTGTTGGAACCAAAGGTTCGAGCTTTGGTTGCCCCTGCTGTGAGTTCTGTCGAAGAAGAAAGCCGACAACACTTTCTGTCACGCCGCCGCCCCTGCGCCTCTGTTCAGCCGCCCCGGCGCCTCTGTCTAACCGCCCCTGCGGTTTCTCTACACTAGCTCCCGTCTTTGGTCAGATGCTTCCTTCCTTCCTTCCTTTCCTCGTTCCTTCCTTGGTTCCTTTTGGTTGTTCCTTGTTCCCCTGAGTTGTTGTAAGACTAAGGTTGAGCCCTTAACATGTGTTGATCTCTTAGAGATCGTTGAGACTAGAAGTTATAAACTTCTAGCAACCGTTTCGTTCCTGATTCGTGTTGCTTGTTCATACAGGCTTTCCTTGCTCCTTTCTTGAGGGAAATTGAGCTTCCTTGAGTGTTTTTTTAGTTGTTCACTAATCTCTTGTGTTACCTTCGTATGAGGTAAGTCCCTTGGACTTACTTAGCTTCATTCCGCGTATTAGTTGGATTGTATTGGCTTGTTTGTGTTGTTTATCCTACTTATAACGGATAATCGGAAATAGGGTTCACCCTTTGTTAACCTTAATTGGTCCAAGTGTATTATAACGGGGCGGTGACCACTTGTCTAGTTCTACAAGAAACTAGAATGTGCTCTTGCAACCCAGGCCCGTAGGTAACGGATAGTACTAATCTATTCCTATTGGCAGACGGCAGCGAAGGCGAGTGTTACGCTCAGGAATAGATGTGATGTGCACGCAATAAGTCTTAAATTTATACTCGTTATATCTATCCTAACTCCTAGCGAACCCGCAGTGTACGGGTCGTTTGTAGAAAGGTAAGTATTCCGAGGTCGAACACAAAGACTAAAGTGAAATCGAGTCAAGCAATGATCAAAGATAGTGTGAATCTAGACTAAGATAAGATGAAGAACAAAGAAAATGGGAAAACACAATGTTTTTGGTTGGTTTTTGTGGTGATCAAACAAAGATCACAAGTCAAGCAAGATAATAAAACAATTAACAAATTAAGCTAGCAAACGAGTAAGTAACTCAAAGCACAAGTATATGATCAAGAGAGAAAAGTAGATTCTAGAGGTCAAGATTTCCGGTCATGGCATTGGGCTCAAGGTTCTAAGGATTCTAAGGACAAGCTGCGATGTTTGGGAAAGAATGTTCACTAATGGAAGCGATTACCGGGTAAGTCTCTCACTTCACTAATCCCGCATCAAACTCCTATTACCGGGTAGGTCTCAAGAGGTTAGAGTAAGGAATTCCGCACAAACTAGATGCTACTTAAGGGTAACCCTCTCCTTACCGGGTAAGTCTCGGAATAGGGAAATCTCAAGCAATAATCCTAGCACATTCGATCCAATAGCGGCTTATGAGGCTCACTACTACCTAGCATTCATCATCTTAGGTATCTAAGGTCGAAAATCATCGGGTAGATCTCTTCCCTCACTTAGATTGGTACCATTAGGTGATACTAAGCTAAATTAGGCTTAATGAACACTAGGATTTAAACAACCAAACACCCTACCATGCAGATTTATCATTTAAAGAGCAACAAAAGAATAAATCGGGTTGTTCTACAGATAAATCGGCCGATTTATCTGATGAACAGGTCGATTTTTCCTTCTGTTGTGAGTTTCGTGCATATAAATCATCCTAAACTGACATATAAGCCCATCCTATCATCACCCTAGCCATAACCATCAATCCATCACTCTAAAATCACAAGAAACTAGCCAATAATATGCATATCAAGATCCGAAATCATCAAACAAGCATACATGGTGTTCATAGATGAGTAATGAAAGATAAGCAAGCAAATCAATAAATCTCAACAAAATCCAAGTTGTAGCAAGACTTACAAACTCTTAAATGAAGATTCAAAACGTTCTTAACAATCCTTGCAATTAGTTCTTCAATCCAAGACTACAAAATCACTCAAAATCACTCTAAACTCTTAGAATGGTGTTCTTCTTCTTCCTTCAATCTTTGAGAGCTTTTCTTCTCCTCCAATCTTTCTCCAAAATCGATGAGCTGTGAATGAGAGTGTGGGAGAGGAGAGATGCTCAGCAACCACCTGCAGGACCACTTATATTCTCCACCAAGAGCAAGGACGGACAAGAGATCGTGGGACACGTGGCTTTAAGCTGTCAAAGGCCTAAAAATCGACCCAGAGCAATAAATCGGCCGATTTTCCTGGGTGTAGGTCGATTTTCTTCAACAGAAGCATGCTATGATCGTCTAGCCATGAGTTGCTCCATTGCTTGCACCATTAGTGGTCTTTGTGTCCTTTGTTGCTCCAATTATGCTCCTCCAAGGCTTTGGATGTGTACCATCATGAGGCTTGGCCCTCAAATGTATCGATTAACGTCCAATAGATCCCCAAATTACCTACAAAACCGATAAAAGGTAGTGTAGACGTCTTTTCTAGAAATGTGCATGAATTGAGCGAAGATGTCATGAACCAATGCCAAAACGTGCATGAATAAGTGAGAAATCTATCTAATTGATTACCTAATCCTAAGTCATAAATCTTGTTATCAAAAATACCCCATACTTAAGGTTTGCTCGTCCCCGAGCAAATTCCCAACTATAGACTAAGAGATGACATGATTTATGTATGCAGAAAAAATGGCAAAATCTTTTTGGAGTTGTGCTTCTAACATTGGATCACCTTCATAGTCATGTTTCATGGTAATGGACAAGCAATTACGCATCAAATAAATGAAAGCATGGAAAGACTATTACACTTAACTTGATAGCATGCAATGAAATGTAAAGATAAAGAAGTCAAGATGATCATGAGTATATCCAATCTAAATCACTTAGTCTTACACACATGCAAGTAGGTCAAAAGGACTTGTGAAATATAAGGCCAAGAAACATTGTGATTAGGTGAGAATTTTCTAGACTATGTGATGCTAATCCGGGAAAGGAACTAAATAACCACAACTTCACACTTCTTATCAACTTCCCTCAAGTGTATATTTTTCTTCATTTTCTTTTCTTTATTTTCTTTCTTTTATTTTTGAGACAATGGCATTGGTGTGCAAAAGCCGAAACCTTGGTGATTAGCCATTCTCGGGCTTTTTCTAATTTTTCGAGATGCATCCACACCGGGCACACATACCAAAGCTCGTTAGGACTATCGGTTTATTTGACTTTGGCAAGGCACCAACACCCGATTATGTGAAGTGTACCGAGTTACTTGTCATTTAAACCAATGTCCCCAAACCTATATTTTTGTCTACACTTTCACAACAATTTCAGCATTTTATTCACATCATTCTTTCATCAACAACTTCACCCCACACTTGCTTTTCACACACATCAACACACTATCATGCTCCTATTCCCGGATGGGTCAAAAGAGGTCAAATTTATCTCAATTGAGGTGCTCAAGCAACATGATCAAGATGAGAAGTAGGGGAAGATGAATTGCCTTAATTACTCCTAATTGATGTGCAAGAACTAGCATGCAATTTCGACTTTCAATACTCAATCCATTCTAGGCAAACATCATGATCACAAATCATTCATGGGATTCAAGAGAAGTACTTCAAGTCCACATATACATTCATCAATTTAACACATAAGGCCATCCATAGCCAATCCACAAGACAAGATTCATCATTAGGGTCATATCCAAGCTTTAGAAGCACTAAAATTTTTAATTTTTTTTAAAATTTTCTGATTTTTTTGGATTTTTCGAAATATATATGTACAATGCAAGACATAATGAAACATGTGACAAAATTAAACTATCCTAGATGCTAATCATGCAAGTGATCATGAAAACCCCACCCCATACTTAGAAACACATTGTCCCTAATGTGTAAACTAAATAAAGAAGTGAAAGAGAGTTCTCACAATGTAAGAGTGGTGGTGCTTTGGTATTTCGGTTCTCATTGGATGATGATGGTGGATGACCGATCAAGGATGGTAGAGAGCTCTTGATGTTCATTATGGTGTCGGAACCCGCGCTTGGCACCGCAAGCCGTCCAAGTTCCACGTCCGCTCCACCCATGCTTGATTGGAGATCATCACTTTTCTTTACAGAGGAAAAATCGGCCAAGCAACCCAGGAAAATCGGCCGATTTTGTGCATGAACAGTCCGATTTCCTGGGTGCTTTCTTCCTTGTCCATGTGCTCGGATCTTGCTTCTTCAACCATTCCATGAGGCCTTCACATGACCTCCAACATCTCATAACTCATGACAATCAACAAGATCTAGCATTCAAAAACACAAAAGAAAAACAAAGCACACCAAGAGTGAGATTAAACAAAAGCAAGAAAAAGAAAGGGAAAAATATGTACCAATGGGTTGCCTCCCATTAAGCGCTTCTTTAAGGTCATTAGCTTGACCAAATTCAGGAGCGTTTCAATCAAGGTGAAGCGGGGCAATCACTTCCACCGGGGCTTCCGGGATGTACTTCTTCAATCTATGCCCATTCACTTTGAAGTCACCACAATGATCTCCTCCTATCTCTATCGCTCCATGAGGAAAGATCTTCTTCACCACATATGGCCCGGTCCATCTTGATTTGAGCTTTCCGGGGAAGAGCCGCAGCCTCGAGTTGAAGAGAAGGACAAGGTCGCCTTCACTCAACTCCTTTGAAATGATCCTCTTATCATGCCATCGCTTGGTTCTCTCCTTGTAGATCCGAGCATTCTCATATGCATCCAACCGGATCTCCTCAAGGGCGTTAATGTCTAGCAACCGCTTTTCTCCGGCCTCCTTGAGATCAAAATTTAGCCACCTTATAGCCCAATAGGCTCGATGCTCCATCTCTACCGGAAGGTGGCAAGACTTTCCATAGACCAACTTGTAAGGAGTGGTGCCAATTGGTGTTTTGAAGGCGGTCCTATATGCCCCCAAGGCATCATCGAGCTTCATAGCCCAATCTTTTCTCGTCCTTGATACCGTCTTCTTAAGAATGGCCTTGATCTCCCGGTTGGAGATCTCCACTTGGCCACTAGTTTGGGGATGGTAAGGTGTTGCCACCTTATGAGTCACCCCATACTTAGCCAAAAGTGCTCCAAAATTCCTATTGATGAAGTGCTTCCCTCCATCGCTTATGATCACCCTAGGTGTTCCAAACCTAGGAAAGATCACTCGGTTGAAGAACCGCACCACAACCTTGGCATCATTTGTAGGAGAGGCGATTGCCTCCACCCATCTTGAAACATAATCTACCCCCAATAGGATGTAGAGGTTGCCACATGAAGAAGGGAATGGTCCCATGAAGTCCACACCCCATACATCAAATATCTCTACCTCTTGGATGTTGTTCAAGGGCATCTCATTCCTCCTTGAGATGTTGCCCGTCCTTTGGCAAGCATCACAAGCTACCACAAAACTTTCCACGTCTTTGAACAAACTTGGCCAAAAGAAACCCGATTGCAACACCTTTGCACATGTCTTGTGTGCACTAGCATGCCCTCCACATGGCAAGGAATGACAATGGCGGATCACACTCTCCACCTCATCTTCCGGTATGCATCTCCTAAACATCCATCCGGCCCTCTTTTGAACAAAAGTGGCTCACTCCAATAGTAGTGTCTCACATCCTTGAAGAACTTCTTCCTTTGGGCATATGTCAAACCGGGAGGCACTTCCTCACACACCAAGTAGTTCACAATGTCGGCATACCATGGCTCACTTCCTCTAGACACTTGGAACAAGCATTCCTCCACCATTTGCAATTGCTCATCCCGGAATGAGTCATCAATCGGGATGTCATCTCTCTCAATCTCTAAAGGTGGGAGTCTACTAAGGTGATCCGCCACGGAGTTCTCGGATCCCTTCTTATCCCGGATTTCCAAATCAAACTCTTGAAGAAGATGGATCCACCGAATCAACCTAGGCTTGGCATCCTTCTTGGTAAGGAGATAACGGATCGCAGCATGATCTGTATAGACTATGACTTTCGCTCCAACAAGATATGACCGAAACTTCTCAAAGGCATACACTACCGCTAGCAACTCTTTCTCGGTTGTGGCATAGTTGAGTTGGGCATCATCTAGCGTCTTGCTAGCATAATAAATGGCATGAGTTCGCCCATCCTTCCTTTGCCCCAAAACAGCCCCAATGGCTACATCGCTGGCATCACACATGATCTCAAATGGTAAACTCCAATCCGGAGGTTGCATGATAGGTGCGGAGATCAAAGCGTTCTTCAACCTACAAAAAGCCTCAAGGCAATCTTTGGAGAAAACAAATTCAACATCCTTCATTAGTAGGTTAGTAAGGGGCTTAGAAATTTTAGAGAAATCTTGAATGAACCTCCGGTAAAAACCGGCATGCCCTAAGAAACTCGTTACCCCTTTCACCGAGGTAGGTGGTGGCAACTTCTCTATCGTTTCAATCTTGGCCCTATCAACCTCAATGCCACGGTTAGACACCAAGTGTCCTAACACAATACCTTCACTTACCATGAAGTGGCATTTTTCCCAATTTAAGACAAGATTTGTCTCCTCACATCTTTGCAATACTAAGGACAAGTTAGCCAAGCAATCATCGAAAGAAGAACCATAAACAGAGAAATCATCCATGAACACTTCCATGATATTTTCAATGTATTCCGAAAAGATAGCCATCATACACCTTTGGAAGGTGGCGGGTGCATTACACAACCCAAATGGCATTCTCCTATATGCAAAAGTACCCCATGGACATGTAAAGGTTGTTTTCTCTTGGTCATCGGGGTGGATAGGGATTTGGAAGAACCCGCTATAACCATCTAAGTAGCAAAAATGAGAGTGTTGAGCTAACCTTTCTAGCATTTGGTCAATGAAAGGAAGAGGGAAGTGATCTTTCCTAGAGGCCATGTTAAGCTTTCTATAATCAATACACATCCTCCATCCCGTAACCGTTCTAGTCGGGATTAGTTCATTGTTCTCATTGGTTACTACGGTCATCCCACCCTTCTTAGGTACTACATGAACGGGACTAACCCACTTACTATCCGAGATAGGGTAGATAATTCCCGCATCTAGCAACTTAATGATTTCCTTTTTGACTACCTCTTTCATTATGGGATTCAATCTTCTTTGATGTTCAATAGAGGGTTTATGATTATCTTCCATCATTATCCTATGCATGCACAAAGAGGGCTTGATGCCAACAAGATCATCAATGGTGTATCCTATTGCCTTTCTATGCAGTTTTAATTCATTCAACAATCTATCAAGTTCATCATCATTCAAAGATGCATTCACAATCACCGGATAAGTAGAATTTGAACCAAGGAAGGCATACTTTAAATGAGAAGGAAGAGGTTTAAGATCAAGTTGAGGAGGACCTTTTTCGGTTGGAGACGATCCGTATAATATAGGTTGAGATGATTGCAAAGCCATGGAAGCCTCCTTGAAGTCCCTTGATGATTGCTCACACTCAAGTGGTTGGTGTTGAAAAGACTCAGGAAAATCGACCCAGGAAGAAAAATCGGACGATTTTTCTGAGGGGGGGTCGATCTGAGTTTCTGTTTTGGCAAAACTGGCTGAAATTTCAGCATAAGTACAAAAATCGGCCGATTTTTGCCCTTCAGTCCGATTTTTCTGGCAGTTTTCCTCTTCTTCTAGCACTTCAAACCCAACACTTGGTAGCTCGTCTAATGCATTCAAGGCCTTGATTACTTCATTGCTACTCTCCTCAATTCCTTCTTCCATCAAGCTTGAGCTAAGAACTCTCTCAAGCGGATCCTTGAGCAAGATTGAGCTCACAACCTCTCTAGACTCCTCTTCTTCAACTATGTTGAATATATCCTCATCAAGGGTTGGTCCTTTCATCATTGTCGATAGCTTGAACTTGATGTTCTCTTCTCCAATGTTGAAGGAGAGAGTTCCATTCTTGCAATCTACTAGACATCCGGAGGTGGCTAGGAAAGGTCTCCCCAAAATGATAGGAACCGGATAGTCCGCCGGGATATCCAAGACAACGAAGTCTATGGGCACATAGAACTTCCCTAATTGCACCGGGATGTCTTCCAAGATCCCAACCGGATGAGTGATTGAGCGGTCCGCCATGTAAAGGGTCATCTTGACCGGCTTTGGCTCTCCTAGCCCAACCTTGTTGCAAAGTGCAAGCGGGATGATGCTTACACTTGCTCCAAGATCACATAGGGCATCATACTTCACTTCTCCTACTCCGATTGGCACACAAAAGGATCCCGGATCCCTTAGCTTGGGAGGCATCTCCTCCTTCATCGTTTGAATCAACTCCGAGGATCTCTTAGTCATCCTTATCTCCCCATACTCCTCCAACTTCCTTTTGTTGGAGAGTATTTCCTTTAAGAACTTGCCATATGCCGGCATCCCTAAAATAGCATCCATGAACGGAATGTTAATATGCAATTTAGACATTAGTTCAAGGAACTTACCAAAGTGATTGTCCAAGCGAGCTCTTGCTCGTGATTGAGGGAACGGTAGTGGTGGCTTGTATGGAGGCGGCGCCACATAGGTTGGCTCTACATCCTTGCTCTTGCCTCCATCTCCTTGCAAAGTCTCTTCTTCATTCACCACTTGCTTCCCTTTAGCATTCTCCTTGGGCAAAGGATCCTTCATGCTTAACCCACTTCTTGTTGTAATAGCCAACACTTGGCCTCTTGGGTTTTCTTCGGTTCTTCCGGGAAGCTTTCCCGGATCTCTATGTGCTTCACCCGCCTTTTGGAACACTTGTGCTTCCAAAACCTTTTGAGCCTTTGAGATAGAAGTCACCGTGCTCTCAAGACCACTCAACCTTCCAAGCAATTGCTCAAACATCATTTCGGTTCTATCCTTTGGAGGTTGAGTGAATCCAGGTGGAGGTTCTTGTGAAGCTCTTGGTGGTGGAGTTGTGCTTGTAGAAGCGGGAGGGTTCAAGGCTCCATCCGGGTTAGAGTAAGAAAACCCGGGATGGTTATGGTTGGGCCGGTAATTGTTGAATTGCCGGTTGTTGTTGAAGTTCCTTGGGCCTTGGTAGTTGTTGTAGTTGCCCCTTCCCATATAGTTCACATCCTCCTCCTTGGAAGACAAGTTAGCTTGTGGAATCACTTGAGGGGTTGCTTGGTTCTTCAAGGTTGTAGCACACAACTCCCTCAAGGACTTCAATTCGTTGTTGATGGCGTCGAGCTTGAAGTTGCTCATGATGACCTCACTCACCTCATATGCTCCCGCCTTTCTCCCTTCACTCTTTCTATGGGAGTATTTCTCAATCACAAGAGCTTGTTTCTCCACAAACTCCCAAGCATCATCTACATGCTTCTCCATGAAAGTCCCACCGGAAAGGGATTGAAGCTTGAATTGGCTATCTTTATCAAGTCCCTTGAAGTAGATCTCTAATAGCTCAATTTTCGGTATGCCATGGTGTGGACAATCTAGGAGAAGGTCTTTGAATCTCTCCCAAGACTTGAACAAACTCTCTCTATCCTTCATCAAAAAGGCATTGATCTTCCCTCTTAATTCGGTAGTCTTGGAAGGTGGGAAGAACTTAGTCAAAAACTCGGTTGTCATCTCCTCCCAAGTACCAACTCGCCCTTGTGGAATAGATTGATACCAAGCCAAGGCCTTGTCCTTAAGAGAGAAGGAGAAAGCCCTTAGCTTATGGTTGTTGCTCTCCAATCTTGGCGGTCTAAGAGTCTCCATCAAAATCTCGTAGTTCATCAAATGTTGGTGAGGAGACTCTCCTTCCATCCCTCCAAATTGATTATGCCGGATCATTTGTAGAACTTGAGGGCTGAGCTCATAGTTGTGGGCTGCGGGATCTCCTAAGTTCACACCCGGACGGTGTGCTCTTTGTGCCGGATCCATACGTCTCCCTAGGGTTTGTGGCTCTTCAATGGCAATGGGCACAACCCTAACATTAGCCGCCGGCTGCGGTTGTTCCACCGGTGGTGGAGGAGGTGGAGGTTGTCGGCGATTAAGCTCTCCTTGAACAAGGGCTTGCCTAATCTCTTCAATCTCCCTCCTAGTTTCCTCTTGCCTCTCATTGGCAAGTCTCCTTTCTTCCTCCAAGAGCTCATCTCTTAGCCTTATTTGCTCTAAGGCTTCATCCAACTCAGCTTGGAGGTTCCTTCCGGCCATCTCTTTCTCTTTTCGGATGTTCTTGGATCTAGATCGAAGGGTTTTCTCCGGTTCGGGATCGAATGGAGCTAAATCCTTGCCACGAGATCTTCGCATACACCTAAAGAGTAATAGATGTCCTGAAAAGCAAAGACACACACCAAAGAGAGATCAAAAGCAACAAGAAAGATCTACACTATAAACAATCACGAAATGACTCAATCTAGACCTAGTCCCCGGCAACGGCGCCAAAAACTTGTTACGCTTAGGAATAGATGTGATGTGCACGCAATAAGTCTTAAATTTATACTCGTTATATCTATCCTAACTCCTAGCGAACCCGCAGTGTACGAGTCGTTTGTAGAAAGGTAAGTATTCCGAGGTCGAACACAAAGACTAAGGTGAAATCGAGTCAAGCAATGATCAAAGATAGTGTGAATCTAGACTAAGATAAGATGAAGAACAAAGAAAATGGGAAAACACAATGTTTTTGGTTGGTTTTTGTGGTGATCAAACAAAGATCACAAGTCAAGCAAGATAATAAAACAATTAACAAATTAAGCTAGCAAACGAGTAAGTAACTCAAAGCACAAGTATATGATCAAGAGAGAAAAGTAGATTCTAGAGGTCAAGATTTCCGGTCATGGCATTGGGCTCAAGGTTCTAAGGATTCTAAGGACAAGCTGCGATGTTTGGGAAAGAATGTTCACTAATGGAAGCGATTACCGGGTAAGTCTCTCACTTCACTAATCCCGCATCAAACTCCTATTACCGGGTAGGTCTCAAGAGGTTAGAGTAAGGAATTCCGCACAAACTAGATGCTACTTAAGGGTAACCCTCTCCTTACCGGGTAAGTCTCGGAATAGGGAAATCTCAAGCAATAATCCTAGCACATTCGATCCAATAGCGGCTTATGAGGCTCACTACTACCTAGCATTCATCATCTTAGGTATCTAAGGTTGGAAATCATCGGGTAGATCTCTTCCCTCACTTAGATTGGTACCATTAGGTGATACTAAGCTAAATTAGGCTTAATGAACACTAGGATTTAAACAACCAAACACCCTACCATGCAGATTTATCATTTAAAGAGCAACAGAAGAATAAATCGGGCTGTTCTACAGATAAATCGGCCGATTTATCTGATGAACAGGTCGATTTTTCCTTCTGTTGTGAGTTTCGTGCATATAAATCATCCTAAACTGACATATAAGCCCATCCTATCATCACCCTAGCCATAACCATCAATCCATCACTCTAAAATCACAAGAAACTAGCCAATAATATGCATATCAAGATCCGAAATCATCAAACAAGCATACATGGTGTTCATAGATGAGTAATGAAAGATAAGCAAGCAAATCAATAAATCTCAACAAAATCCAAGTTGTAGCAAGACTTACAAACTCTTAAATGAAGATTCAAAACGTTCTTAACAATCCTTGCAATTAGTTCTTCAATCCAAGACTACAAAATCACTCAAAATCACTCTAAACTCTTAGAATGGTGTTCTTCTTCTTCCTTCAATCTTTGAGAGCTTTTCTTCTCCTCCAATCTTTCTCCAAAATCGATGAGCTGTGAATGAGAGTGTGGGAGAGGAGAGATGCTCAGCAACCACCTGCAGGACC
The DNA here is from genome assembly GCA_033239045.1 of Fagopyrum esculentum. NCBI lineage: Eukaryota > Viridiplantae > Streptophyta > Magnoliopsida > Caryophyllales > Polygonaceae > Fagopyrum > Fagopyrum esculentum. The sequence goes on along the minus strand of BSUD01000002.1, from coordinate 44,226,564 downwards.
ACTTATATTCTCCACCAAGAGCAAGGACGGACAAGAGATCGTGGGACACGTGGCTTTAAGCTGTCAAAGGCCTAAAAATCGACCCAGAACAATAAATCGGCCGATTTTCCTGGGTGTAGGTCGATTTTCTTCAACAGAAGCATGCTATGATCGTCTAGCCATGAGTTGCTCCATTGCTTGCACCATTAGTGGTCTTTGTGTCCTTTGTTGCTCCAATTATGCTCCTCCAAGGCTTTGGATGTGTACCATCATGAGGCTTGGCCCTCAAATGTATCGATTAACGTCCAATAGATCCCCGAATTACCTACAAAACCGATAAAAGGTAGTGTAGACGTCTTTTCTAGAAATGTGCATGAATTGAGCGAAGATGTCATGAACCAATGCCAAAACGTGCATGAATAAGTGAGAAATCTATCTAATTGATTACCTAATCCTAAGTCATAAATCTTGTTATCAGCGAGTTTCGGGAGATTCTCGTGTGACAAAAGAAGTTGAATTAGTAATGGATAACCTTAATGAAAGATAATAACCGGTTGAGTGCAAGCATGCTATATGTTTATTTTACCTTATGTGTGTTTGCGCCTTTACACTCTTGCTTATACCTAGAAATATTAGCTAACGGTTTATACCGTCGTTGTAGATGTTCCGCAGGTTCAGGATGCTGCTGAGTGATCCAGATGGTGTGGTCAGCCGGGGTTCCCGTACATTATAGGACGGGATTGGGTTTTTGTTTCGTTTGTTGTTTCCCTTTTGTTTCGACCCGGCTGTGGAGTTTTTGTGCTTTCTTCTGTTTGAACCTTTGGTTTTATATTAAGTTTTGGTTTTCATTCGTCTGTGCCTTGTTGTAAGATCTGTTTGCTGTTGCTACTTTGAGGGTCGGGACCCATTGTGCGGTCCTAGCCCGTAGCGCTTCAAGTTCCCAAAACTTGGGGTGTTACAATATGGTATTAGGGCTCTAGGTTGACAACAATGGCAATCAAAATCTTCTAAAGGTCGGATGGATAAATAAATAGAACCCGCAAGGGGTCTAACGATTTCAAAAGGGGATTTTTGTTTTTAACCTTTCGGTCTGGGATAGATGTACGGGCGACCACCACTACCTCCGCGGATCTCAGCAGTGTAGTTTCTTACGCGTTGACCTTTATATGCGCATTTCTTGGATTATGCTTTAGCTGTAGCGTGGCCTTATATACATATAGTCTTATATACCTATCCTTATAGTAGATGGCACACACTAGGGATACCGCTGCTATAGGGCGAGGAAGGGGTCAACCACCACTTCCACCCGTCGTCCGTGGACGAGGACGTGTAGGAAGACCTCCACTAGCTAGAGGTCGGGGCCAAGCCCCAGTTGCCGATCCGCCTATCGCCGAGGCGTTTGCTGAAGAGGTTGCCGAGAGCATTGTTCCTGAGGCTGGAAATGAGACCGCTGCTAGGTCTGGAGCATAAAGAGTGCCATCAATAGAGTCCGCACGAGTGTCTATCGGAGCTTCTGCATTTTGCGACTATGTGTAGAGGGTTGAGGAGGCTATCAGGACTGGAGGACCAGCACCAGTGCCGCCAGTTCCTGCGAGATCAGCTGAGGTTTCGCAGAGAGTTACACAAGCTATTGCTCTGCCTGCTGGAGTTGTTAAGGTTGTTAGAGCGCCGACTGAGGGAAAAGAGCCAAAGCCTGACAGTTGGTTGAAGTCTTTCGACCAGCTGAAGGTTCCCGTCTTTGTGGGAATGACTGACTTGGAGGTGGAGCAATGGCTAGGACAAGTGGATTCTGCTATGAAGGCTATCGGTTGCCTTGAGGGACGTCGAGTCAACATAGCACAGACGCTACTGAAGGATCAGACTCATTCTTGGTGGAGGACAATTCGCAGCAAGGTCACCAGTTATGAGCAGATGAAGACAGTGATCAGGGATCGCTATTGCCCTGCAACCATGAGGAGGGATCGTCTTCAGAATTTCCTTGAGGCTGAATTCGAGGATTTGCCTATTGCTGAAATCATCCTCAAGTTTCAGGACGAGTTGGCGTTGCTAGGTCCGTCCGCACCACCGGAGGATCAGCATGTTTACCTTTTCTCTCGGAGGTTGAGAGAATCGACACGCTCTTATCTTACTGGGTTCCGTTGTGAGTCTTTGGCGGACTACCAGGATAGAGCTTCTGCTTATGAGAGAGAACGACCGGGTCAAAGGAGAGCTTCTTAGACAGGAGGTCCAGAGAAGAGACAGAAGACTGGATCAACCAGTGCTGAAGTTGGAGCAACTGGTTTTGGGCGTATTTAGACGCTTGGACGTTCTGATTTTCAGCAGAGTTTTAACAGAGCACGACAGTGTCATAACTGCGGAGTAGCTAGACACATCCGAGCTGACTGCAAGAAACCAACAGTGACTTGCTTTACTTGCGTCAAACCCGAACATAGAGCTGCGTTTTGCCGTCAGGGCAAGGCGCTGTCTCAACAGGGTTCTTCACCTGCTAGTGTTGCTGGAGGAGGACAGAGATCGTAGTATCCACAGCAGCAACAACATAGAGTTTCTGGTTCTACCGCTCCTCAAGATTCCACTCCGGGACAGGGGAGAGGTAGAGGACGTGTTGGTGGATCTGCAAACACCAGAGATGCACCAGCTAGAGTTTATGAGTTGAGGAGTGCTGTAGAGCCGACAGCGCCAACAGCTACATGTACCATTCACATTAATGGTTATTCTGTCAGAGTTCTTTTCGATACTGGTGCTACGCATTCTTTTATATCTGATGCATGTGTAGATAGATTGACCTTAGTTACTGTAGAGGGTAGACCCTTCTTTATAGGATTACCTGATGGGGGTAAGATACGAGGTACGCGAGAGGTTCGCGATTGCCCTATTAGATTGGGAGGTCCCGATTGCCAGCTAACTTCTTCGTCATGTACTTAGTACATGAAGAATTTATTCTGGGCATGGATTGGATGGATTGACATCGAGCGGTTTTGGACATCGGCAAGAGGACAGTGATAGTAACTATAGATGCAAGCCATGTTGAGATCTTCCGAGGATGGGATCTCTGGAAGACTGGTACCTTCATCAGTGTAGTTTGAGCTGCGAGACTTATCAATCAAGGATGTGAGGCTTTTTGGTGCTATGCCATGAAGGATAGTACTAGTCCAGCTTTGGAGGAGATTCCAGTAGCTTGCGAGTTTGCTGACGTCTTTGGAGAGCCATCAGGTTTACCTCCACAAAGGAGTTAGTAGAGAAGGGCTCCTTATCGTATGGCGCCTATCGAGAGCGGATGTTAGCAACACAGAGTCAACAAAAGTCTTATGCTGATAAGAGGCGCAAACCTCTAGAGTTCAGAGTTGGAGCTCAAGTTTGGTTAAGAGTATCCCCGACACGAGGCGTCAGACGTTTTGGTGTCAAGGGGAAGCTAAGTCCCAGATATATTGGACCGTTCGAGATTCTTGAGCGAGTTGGACAGGCAGCATACACACTTGCGTTGCCACCAAGACTCGAGGGTGTTGACCCAGTTTTTCATGTGTCCCAGCTACGAGAGTACATACCTGACCCGAGACACATCGTCAGTCATGAGGATCTAGTGATCGAGCCAGACCACACATTCGTAGAGCACCCGGTGGCTGTCTTAGAGCGTAGTACAAGACGCTTGCGTTCGAAGGACATCCCGATGTTGAAGATTCAGTGGTCGATGCGAGGAGCTGATGAGGCGACTTGGGAGACAGAGGATAGTATCCAGAGGAACTATCCGGAGTTTTACGTTGAGCTTGTTGTACCTTTAGCTTAGTTGGTTGTTTGGTTTTTCCTTTGTTGCGTTGTGAACACTTTTGTGTGACATTTTATGCTACGTGCCCCGAGTGGGAATAGATGAGCTCAGTTCTGTTTTTGTGTGTTGTTGTGACCGTTTGACTTTTGCAAGTTTCGGGACAAAACTTCTTTTTAGGGGGATTTGATGTAAGATCCTAGATTTTTGCCTTCACCGCCCCTGCGGTGAAGAGGGCCGCCCCCGCGGCCAGCCACCCCTGCGGCTGTGAGATCCGTCCATGCGGATCGTGCGACAGATCACGCAGATCTGTTTTTGTCGTTTTATCTTTCTTTCATAGATAGAATACCCGATATTCTATCTTATGGGCCGGTTTTCTTGTTTTCTTTCTAACCCTAGACGCCCTTTCCGTCTAGAGTTCTAGCCCTCCCTCTATATTCTCTTCTTTCTCCCCTTTTTCCCGTTCCTTGCTATCATCTTCTTCAACCCTTGAGAGATGCAGCCGTCCTTGCTTCCTGCAATCCCGCTGAACGTGTAAGTGCATCTTTTCTGGTTCTTCCTCACGTTCCTTTAGCGCTGCATGTCTTCCCTTTTGTTTTGGTTTCTTCCTTTCGTTCTTCTCTTTCCTTCTTCTCCAAGGATCAAGCATGAGCCTTGATTCTTGTGGAGTGTTCTGTTGTTGACCTTTGTTGTTCTCAGGCTCTCTAGAGTGGAGTCTCGACGTGTTGGAACCAAAGGTTCGAGCTTTGGTTGCCCCTACTGTGAGTTTTGTCGAAGAAGAAAGCCGGCAACACTTTCTGTCACGCCGTCGCCCTTGCGCCTGCACAGAGCCGCCCCTGCGCCTCTGTTCAGCCGCCCCTGCGCCTCTGTTCAGCCGCCCCTGCGCCTCTGTTCAGCCGCCCCTGCGCCTCTGTCTAACCGCCCATGCGGTTTCTCTACAGTAGCTCCCGTCTTTGGTGAGTTGCTTCCTTCCTTCCTTTTCTCGTTCCTTCCTTGGTTCCTTTTGGTTGTTCCTTGTTCCCCTGAGTTGTTGTAAGACTAAGGTTGAGCCCTTAACATGTGTTGATCTCTTAGAGATCGTTAAGACTAGAAGTTATAGACTTCTAGCAACCGTTTCATTCCTGATTCATGTTGCTTGTTCGTACAAGCTTTCCTTGCTCCTATCCTGAGGGAAATTGAGCTTCCTTGAGTGTTTTCTGAGTTGTTCGCTGATCTCTTGTGTTACCTTCGTGTGAGGTAAGTCCCTTGGACTTACTTAGCATCATTCCGCGTATTAGTTGGATTGTATTGGCTTGTTTGTGTTGTTTATCCTGTTTATAACGGATAATCGGAAATAGGATTCACCCTTTGTTAACCTTAATTGGCCCAAGTGTATTATAACCGGGCGGTGACCACTTGTCTATTTCTACAGTAAACTAGAATGTGCTGTTGCAACCCGGGCCCGTAGGTAACGGATAATACTGATCTATTTCTGTTGGCAGACGGAAGTGGAGGCGAGTTTCGGGATTCTCGTGTTACAAAAGAAGTTGAATTAGTAATGGAATGAAAGATAATAACCGGTTGAGTGCAAGCATGCTATATGTTTATTTTACCTTATGTGTGTTTGTGCCTTTACACTCTTGCTTATACCTAGAAATGTTAGCTAACGGTTTATACCGTCGTTGTAGATGTTCCACAGGTTCAGGATGCTGCTGAGTTATCCGGATGGTGTGGTTAGCCGGGGTTCCCGTACATTATAAGACGGGATTGGGTTTTTGTTTCGTTTGTTGTTTCCCTTTTGTTTTGACCCGACTGTGGAGTTTTTGTGCTCTCTTCTGTTTGAACATTTGGTTTTATATTAAATTTTGGTTTTCATTTGTTGGTGCCTTGTTGTAAGATCCGTTTGCTGTTGCTACTTTGAGGGTCGGGACCCATTGTGCGGTCCTAACCCGTAGCGCTTCAAGTTCCTAGAACTTGGGGTGTTACACATATATATATATATATATATATATATATATATATATATATATATATATATATATATATATATATATATATATATATATATATATATATATATATATATATATATATATATATATATATATATATATACACATGTAGATTTTAGATGAAATGTAAGTTAGTAAAATGAAGTTAGTAATTTAAGTTAATAAATTTATATATATAATTTTTAGTATTATCCATGCAATCACAATTTTGTATATGCAATTCTAAATTTTAATATCTTACATGCAATTTTAGATTTTGTACATTCATTTATAGATTTTAATATCTTACATGCAAATATAACTTTTCACATGCAATTATAGATTTTGTACATGTAGTTACAGATTTTAATATCTTACATGCAAATGTAATTTTCCACATGCAATTATAGATTTTGTACATTTAATTATAGATTTTAATATCTTACATGCAAATGTAATTTTTCACATGTTAATTATAGATTTTAATTTCTTACATGCATTTATAATTTTTCACATGCAATTATAGATTTTAATATGTTACATGCAAATTATTATTTATTTAAATATTTATTTATTGTTGTTCTAAATTATTAAATATACAGCTTAGTGAAAACTTCCAAAACCGACGTACTATTCATATGTCGGGTCGCAACCCACCAGTAGATCTAGGAGAGCCGTTCACGACACAAAACATGGATGATTTATCATATCTTAGGTTCGACGCCTCTCCTTCATATCTCTTGGACACTTCAGATGTTCGTACACCCCCAATCCCATCCCCGTATTTTTCTGCTATATTCGGAGAGGATATCGATCCAAACACTCAACCTCAACCTGTTGAACGGTCGAGACGCGAGATGAATTTTAATTTGAATATGAAGTATGTGGAGGAGGACCAATTTCAACCGTCTTCTTATCAAGAATCATTAGTGCAACCCTCCACCTTTCATCCCTCACCTCACTATCCTTCGATGGATGCGAGTCCGTCATTTGGTGGACCATCGGGTTGTGCTTCGCAACCCGATGTGAATCCAAAAAATGTGTGGCCGAATGATATTCTCGATATTGAAACCGGACACCCTCTCTTTACTGATATATTGGTAGATTATGGGACGCATAAAGCGAGAGCTATTTGGATTGATTCGAAGGCAAACGTAAGTTCCTATTCGTTATTCTTATAAAAACATTCACAACTTCCAATATTATTAATAATATTTATTTTATTCAATAGAGTGATGTACGTAGAGTCCGGAGGACTAGTGCGGCCCTGAATAGCTTGCTACGTACATATATGGACACTCCCGTAGATGCAATGTGGTGGACTATAGTTGATAACTCGGGGTTACGTCCATTATTCACGATCTAGATGAGCAATGTGGATCATACTCTTACCCATGCATTTGTAGAGAGGTGGCATCCCGAGACGAACTCATTTCACATGCCTTTTGGGGAGATGACCATCACATTGCATGATGTGTTTCACATTACCGGGCTTTGCATAGACGGACTTGACCTGGGAGCTTTTGATTTGTGGCCGGTTATACGGGAAACGGCACATCATTTATTCGGGGATTGGACAGAGGCTGAGTGGCATCAGATCCGTGTGAATAGCGGATTTCGTACAACAGATACAGAGTCCAAGATGCAGGCAATGATCGAGGGAGGTTGTCCGGCGGAAGCGATTGCGTCTGCGTGGCTATTGTTGTTTCTCGGGTACTCACTTTTTATGGACAAGACGGGCAATAAGATCAAGTGGGAACTCTTGACCTTCGTTCGAGATTATAGGCATATTCATCAGTTGGCATGGGGCACTTCCACCCTTGCTAACGTATATCGACAGTTGGGGGAGGGCTCGCGCATAGATACGAGGCAGATGGCCGGATTTAATCCGCTTATATGGGTAAGATATTTATGCCTTGTTTTTTTCTCCCAAAATAATTTTTTTTTTGAATTAACATTTGTACATGCTGGTTCCAGCATTGGATCTCTACATATTTCCCATGTTTTGAGGTTCATCCGAACATGGGGCGTCGGAGTAGAGATGACCACGTGGGCACTGAGAGCTTTGCATATCGCACGGGTGTACGTTTAGAGAGACGTTTATCACAAATCCATGGTGTCTTAGAGAACATGGACGTCTCTGGCGTTATGTGGTTCCCGTTCTCTGGTAGGTCTATGCGATGGGAAGGACACCTAGAAGTGTCCATGTAAAGGAGTATCAGATATGGCTCGATATTGAGCCTTATATGCCAGAGAGGGTGTTCGACAGTTTGGACGGATCCAGGACATCCTCCCACCTATTGTACCAGTACGCAGGCATAGGCCAAACTCGGGGAGGACTCATATGTTAGATTTTTCACCCGAGGTGTACATGTGGGAGACCCGTCATTTGTCCGTGTGTTTGAGCTTTGTCGAGAGTACTTTGTATGCATATGTCCCATGGCAGGACACAACACGGTACGTGCATTGGTATGTCCGAAATTGTCACCCGTATTTATTGCGAGAGTCATGGATGGGTGTTGGTTCCGGATATGAGCCTTCTCTTGCGACTCGGTTTATTACGGTACGCTGATAATTGAGATGTTTCAGTATTTATTTTCAAGCAATTGTTGTAATGAACTAGTTTTGTTTGAACATACTTTTTTGATAGCGTTCTCAGCATTTTGGGGTTGCACTTGCACGAATAGTTGAAGATAGGATCCAGCCGATGCAGGAGCATATATCACGGTTGAGATTGATGTTAGGTGGTAATGAGCCTGACCATCCGGTGACACAACATTGGAGAGACACCCAAGAAGATTATGACACTCAACCTAGTCAACCAACACAATATAATTATTTCTGATTTGGACTATGTTTCGTATTTTTACATTTTGATGGACTATGTTTCTATTTTTACATTTTGTTGGACTATGTTTGTATTTTATCATTTCGATGGACTATGTTTGTATTTCATAGATCATTTTTGTCTTATTTTCAAACTTATTTTCAAAATAGATCCAACATAACATAAATATAACATCGAGTATTGGTAGACAAACATAGGTAAACAAACATAACATAAACATAACATTCAATATAGGTAGACAAACATAGGTAGACAAACATAACATTCAATATAGGTAGACAATGCATTTCATGACAAAAATAACTGCGACGGTGGTGGAAGATGCAATGCTCGCAATCTTTGAAATTCTTGGATGCGTCCTTGATATTGTACCTCCAACCCCGCCACACTATCATCACAAAGTTGCAACCAAGCAGTCAAAATTGGTGGCATTGGACAACCTTCAGAGCACCACATCTACACAAGTGAAGGTAAAATATAATAGTTAGTACAATTAAAAGAAGAATAAAAACGTAATTGGAAAAATTATAAACATACCGCAAAAAAGTGAAAAGAGTGGTGATCCCGACAAAGGAACAAGGTAGAGTTAGGCGGGGGTGATCCGGGTGCGGCTTCTTGACGGATAAGGGGAAGACATGCATGTGGCATGAACCAATCTAAATAAACGAGGGTGCACTGGTAAATAGTGGTGAACAATAAACCGCATATAGGCATCTCAAACCAGTAGAACCTTGGTGCAATGCAACCCTTGTGTAGCCAGTTGAGACGGTTTGCAAAATCGTCGACATCATTTCCGTGAGGAAGGAGGGCAATGTATCATATGGGTTCGTAGTGAATTCCATCACCTAATACGTTTTGCAAGTGCGTAACATAAGGAACCATGAATGATTGGAAGTTCCCTACACCGAAGTTGTAACCACTAATAATGACCGGTGGTCTCTCGTCCATCTTTTGATTTCTCTTCTCCCTATCATCTCTCGTTTGTCTAACATCATCTCGAACATGCTCAAACGCCGACATTTTCCTCCCGGTGCCCTTCTTCGGTGGTCTTCCTTTGGGATTTTGAACTTTAGGGTTTCTCATATTCACTGTCTTTGGATTTTGCATTGACCTCCACAAGGTGCCTTAAAGACGAAAATAAGTAAATTAATATTTCAAGAAATAAATAAAAGACAAAAATAAGAAAATAAATATTTCAAACATAACGTAAAAGAATACGGAAATAAATAAATAATTATTTTTAAACTTTAAAGACAAAAAAATAAAATTTTTTAAGTCAAATAAATGTTACCTAATTGTCGAGTTTGGTTCTCGTCTAAGGAATCCATCTCCATTGCCTTTTTGAGGTCCATAAGAGCAACCTGGTTCTCATTGATCTCAACTGGTTCGTCCGCATCACTCGATTGAACCCCATACCAATCGATCTCACGCTAAAATACATGGACATCCGTCACGAGAAAAACCCGTTCTTCTCTCATGATACTCGCCACTTCATGTGCACAAGGTAATCCAGTAGACGACCGCACAAAGCAATTAACACAATTCTCAAGAGAACCACCTTTGCATACGGTGATGTACGTCGCATACAAATCCCGTAAGCAAATATCGGAAACCCTACCCAATAGTTGGCGAAACATCGGTAAGTTTGCAACCTCACTCGGAATCTTGAAATGGGATTGCTCCAATGATGCCATCAATGGACGAAATTGATCCCTAAACATCAAATTGATATGCTTCAAACACGTCGAGAGTCGGAAGTTAGATGCATCAAACATCTTCTTCAAGGAAGAGTGTGCGGATTCGACCCTACATTTTAAGTTTATTTTAAATATAATATAAAATATGCAATACTAGTAATTGAAGAGGTAATATAAGAAACCAAAACATACTTGTTTGTGGCTTAGTTGCCAAGGTGAAAATGTTGGTCAACCAAGTAACTTGCAATTTTCTCCTTGTGACATATCCATGTCTTGTTCAAGTATTCTATCAACCCCCACCTATCTCCCCAATGCTCGATCATTTCTTGGTGTCGAGCCTCATAAGTCTCACTTGACTTTGATTTGAATAAAGCCTTACAATCACTTTGAAATTTATGTTGCATAGTTACTGACCTTGTCTTCTTAAAGGCTTGTCCCTCTATCCCGCAGTCGACGTGCCACGAACACAAAAGATGAGTTGCATCTGGAAAAACCCATGTGATAGCCCTCAAAAGCCCAAGCTCCCGATCGGTCACTATCACCTCCGGTCGGTATTTTGACTCTTGACACCACCTTCGACTTGGCACAACACCCAATTATATGTATCGGCATCTTCCCTTGTCATGAACGCAAAGCCCAAGTGAAATGTCAAGTCGGTGCATCTTTGACCGACGATCTCCAAAAATGGCATTTTGAACCTAAAAGAAAAAAAGTTAATTAATTACATTACTAACTAAATTTATTAAAATGGCAAAAATTACCGTATTTAAAGCTTACATGTTAGTGTTGTAGGTGGTGTCCATGATCACGATGTAATGATATTTCTCCCATAACTTGATCGATTGCTCATGGGCAAATGCAATGTCTTGCAAGCTTCCATCGTTAGATTCCCTGAAAACCAAAAATAAAATTTCCTTCCACCAACATGTTGAATAGCAATTGCGTCGGACTCATTTCTCCTTGCTTTAACCTTAGAATCTTCGCCCGCGCATTGTACACGTGTTGTCTTTCCGACCAACTGCCTTCATACTTTTGTCTCAATATCTCATGAACAATCTTCGGTGCCATTCCGGCAGCTGTTGCCCTTTCCACATCTTGAAATTGTTCACTGGTCAAACGACCGGCAAAAGCGTGACCTTCTAGGTGTTTTGGCAGCGCGTGGTTATGAAATCCACACTCAACCGCCAACCGCCACACATATTTCGCTTGTTCATATCCATTTAGCAAAAATGGACAACCGCATTTCTTCGAATGACTGGGCCGAGTCTTCACCGGGACATCATTTAAATCTACAACTTTTTTCTTTCCAACCTTCTTGCTCCCGGATTGTTCACATGCTAACTACACCATACCGTAACTTCGTGAAGCTGACGCTTTCCATGACCGTTTTATTGTAAGCACCATAAAATATTTCATCGCCTCGGCCCGAGCCCAAGCAATCATGGAATCTGTATCACTCCACCATCCGTCCGTTACGAATATCCCCGAATAATCGGGTCCCTTATTTTGGTTAAATGAAGGACCATCGTAAATCTAAAAAAATAAATAAATAACAAAAAAAATCTCTCAAATATATATGGGTTAGAATAATCGGGTCCCTCATTTTGATTAAAGATGGATAAGAGTTAAATGAAGGGCCATCGTAAATCTAAAAAAAATAACATAACGAAATTTAAAGATTTCAAAATAATAAAAATGTATCTCAATTTGACCTACTTGATTTCCCCCTTCATCCGAAAAACTTGAAGACATATTTTTGTAAAAAACTCTCTCAAACCTCTCTTAAAGTTTTATCCATCTTTCATATTCTAACCCATATATATACTAAAACTTCCTATCCGTTGTATTAAATTTTAACCCCCAACCATTAACCCTCAACCGTAATATTAAATTTACGGTTCAAAACTTACTAACTTTTACTCACTCGCACATAAGGTGCGAGAGAAGACTTCGTTTTTTTTTGCCTCCCGCACACTATGTGCGAGAGGCTATTTTTTTTTAAAAAAAATTAACCCTCTCGCACGTAGTGTGCGAGAGGCAAAGTCCACTTTTTCAAATTTATGGTGGCATTAATAGGTTAAATGGGTGCTAATATCAACTCTTCATAAATTATAGATGATATTTCCTCCTCTAATTATTTGAATCAACTTAAGAATACTGATATGATTACACATAAATTTTATGAATTTTTTAAAGTAAAATTCCTATGAGATTTTGTATTTTCTATTTAGTCACAATTCTTTTATACAAATCCACATAAAGTTTTGATAAATCAAACTTTTTGCCATCTATTATTGTGTTCCCATGCTTGTTATATGAATTTTTGTAAAATATTAATACTTTAAAACTAGGCTCATAAAACTTGGTATTTCACACCATATGATTTATACATACTAGTTTTTAGTCTATTTGGTGGCTAATTAAAAGATGTTTTTACATATTACATGTTATTTTTTGGTATTTAGCCACATATAATTGTATATGTTAATTTATAGTTTATTTGGTGGCTATCAAGTTACCACTACATAGATTTTTTTAAGGCAATATAAACATTCTATTATTTTATTTGTTCATCATTATAATTATTTAAATTAAGTTACACATCCTTGATATCAATGGTGACCGCAGGATTTTAAAAGGGGAGGGCGAAAATTTATTTTCGATAAAAATATCTATGAAATTAAAATAGCGATAAAACAAAGTCAATATGTCATCTACTTACAATAAACAAAAATACAAAAAAATTTTTTAAAAAAACATTACACTTAAAAGGCGCGGTCGTGGATTGCACCTATATATTTAAAAAAAATAGCTACCTTATAGGCGCGGTCTATAACCGCGGCTCTTTAGTTTTTTTTCTTTCAAAAACGCTACATTATAGCCGCGGTCTAGGACCGCACTTCTATTTGTGTTTTTATTATATTTATTTCGGATATTAAAATGTTCTCCTCCACAACGCATTTTACAAATAAGAGTGCGGTCTAAGACCACGCTTCTACTCCAAACAACAAATCTCGTGCATTTTGGTGAATTATTTCACTCCGAGCCTAAAACGGGAAATTCTTTTGAAGTTTCGTTCACTTCGGCGAAAGATCAAAAAAACATTTAAATATAACACAAGAATAGTGATATTTAAAAAAATAATAAATCGTAGAAAAATTTTTATAAACGAGAGAAGTTCCAACCCAGTTTGAAACGGGAATTTTTTTTGAGGGTGGCGATAAAAGTGCCCCCCCCCTCCCCCCAAGGGCCACCCTTGCTTGATATCATTAAGCTACATAACCACTTCTTCTCTATTCAATCTCATGGTATCAGAGCCATTCTAGAGAATTGTTAATCTTTTCGGGCCGCCACTTTTATCGCCAATTCCTTACCACTATAATATTCTATCATCATGGAGAAAAGTGAAGAAACCGGGTTTACCCCCATAAAATTCAATCGCTCAACTCTTCTTCTAATTCAGATGTTGTATCGGCTCAACATAAAAAATTACCGTATTTAGGGGCTAAAGTTGCTAAGGCATCCCTCGCCAGAAATGACAAGGATGACCATCTTTTTGTTGATGCTCCTACGATGACATATCCCACCTTTAAGTTATGGACTCATGAAGATTCAATCATGAAGTCATGGTTGTGGGATTCCATAGAATCTAGTATCGGATCCAATTGTATATTTTTTCCAAATGTTAAAGACACTTGGAATTTTTTGAAGTGTTCTTATGGCAAGGGTCAAGATGAGGCTGCTCTCTTTGAGCTTTCAGTAAAGGTTTTCTCCACCAAACAAGGTTCCACGTCTATTTTGTATACATTTCTGTTTTACAAAATCTTTGGTAGGAAATTTATTTATCTCAATCTCTCGTTTTGAAAGATCCTAATGAGCAAGAATTGTTGCCTGTTTCTATTAACCGTAGTTGTTCGTACATATTCCTTGTTAGCTTGAATCTAGAATTGGATCAAGTGCGAATTCAAATTCTGGGCACCAAATCTCTTCCATCCTTGGAAGAAAATGTTTCTACCGTTCGGATGGAGGAAAACAGACGAAACATCATGCTTTTTCCATCCCTTGTAGAATATGAAATATGGATTTATTTTCAAAAATGGAAAAGAAAGACATCTTATATGTATTAAAGGAGAGCACTTTTTTGTCACATATCGCAACCACGTTTATTTAAGCCCTAGATTATTTTCCAAAAGCAATTAATTAATTAGTTTTTAAATGTTAAAATTAATCCAAATCTTTTACTATAAATAACCTCCCAGATTATCTACGTATAATTTGAAAACTATTCAGTTATCAAAAGCAATTAATTAATTGGTTTTGTAACACCCCGAATTCTCAAAACTCGGGACATTACTGGCTAGGACCTCACAATGGGTCCCGACCTCAGTTTGACAACAATATTACTAGGATCTTGCAACAAGACACAAATAAGAAAAACCGGAATTCATAAAGATGTATTTTTAAAAGGATGAATGCAACAAGGTCTAACAGCCTATAGTACTTAAACAGAGGGAAAAGACTAGTTGTCTTAACAAAAGGAAAGAACAACAAAGCTACAACCCAAACCCCCCACTCTAAGGAGTACGGAGACCCGGCTGACCACTACTTCCGAATCACTCAGCTGCTGCTCTAACCTGCCGTAAATCTAAAAAAAACACAACAATACAACCATTAGCTAGTTATCTAAACATTAGAAGAATAATAACAACACACACACACACATATCAAAAGTAAACACTCATCATGCTTTCACACAATCCATTTATTATCTTCATTTAGGTCATTCATTCATACTAATGATACTTATTTTGTGACACGAGGGATTCCCAAACCTCGCCTCCGCCCCCGTGTAACCATCAGGAATGGATCCGATGCATCTCACCTTGTACATGTATGGTCTGGGTATAGAGAACCTCCCAGTCTCCTGGCAGAGCTGGGCAGTGATGTCACGGCCCGTTATACATACACTTGGGTCTTAAAACATAATAACCACGGTCGTCCTAACAAGTTGTTATTTCTATTATAACACACTTTACACACACAACCATTATCACCCAACTAATATCCAGAAACCAGCTAAGTAAGTCGCAAGGACTTACCTGAATCAAACCATAACCCTCACAATCTCAACTCGGTCTGCAACCGTAGCAACTCAAATGCCTGTCATACAAGGCACATGGATAAAAATACATCCCATAATCTTAGAAGTCTATAACTTCTAAGATGCACAAACCCATTAAGAGAAAAATTTACTAAAATGTCCTCTTAAGGTAAAATGATTATTTTACCCCCGGTCCCGAAAATTCTCAAAAGTTTATTCTTAACTCCTACTATTTTCTTTTAGAAATTGTTTCCATAATCTGATTATTCCACGATAGTTTAGTAGAGGATATAAGGTAAAACTCAAACACTCGTCAAAGAGAACCACACTATCCCTTTCCCGGTTACTCTACTCCTATACATATGTGTGTACGTATATAATGCGTTACTCTTACCCACCTATGTATATATACTTTTGTATATATACACTCTACCTATTACTATATATACACTTATATATATCTTACACTTATACTCATATCTATCTATCTATCTATCTATCTATCTATCTATCTATCTATCTATCTATCTATCTATCTATCTATCTATCTATCTATCTATCTATCTATCTATCTATCTATCTATCTATCTATCTATCTATCTATCTATCTATCTATCTATCTATCTATCTATCTATCTATCTATCTATCTATCTATCTATCTATCTATCTATATATATATATATATATCTATATATATACTCTCCTAAGCATACTACTATGACTTATATATGAAGCTTACACATCTCCAAACTTATCTATCTTTGTATTTATATATATCCACTTAGCTTATTCCTATCTAAATCTATTTATCTTTCTCAACCTTTAATATATACACTTCCTATTCTATTTTGTACATACCGTTTTCCTATCATGCTCTTATATGTATATACACATACATACTCAGTACCCTCAACTTATAACTCCGTCTCGATACATACAACAGTGCACGGGAATGGATTTACCTACACAGGCTGCCGATGGTCCGATTTTACGGCTGTCGGGCGTAGTAGGGGCTTCTTGGACCTGTTCGTACACTGACCGTCTTCACTCCCATAGGTACACTCTACTTCTTTGTTAATCCCTGCAGGAACTAGAGAGGACAAGCCTACTGTCCATTACTACACGAAACCGAAGGGAACGAAGGGAGGAAGAAGGGGGAAAGAGGAGGGAAGAAGTCGGTCGACTCACCTACTGCAGAAGCAACGACGGTGGCGGCGACTTGACCTAGCTGGAAGGGACCGGCGTTGGTGGCTTCACCCCGCTGTGCAACAACAGTGGTGTTAAGCGTGGTAGTTAACGTGCTCGGAAAGGAGGGAGGAAGGGATGTTACTCACCGGAAAGAGACGGACGACGCAGGTCCCGGCGCAAGGACGGTGGAGGGTCGTCAGTGACTCGGTTTGCGGCTGCCTGGTAGTGCCGGTTTCGAGGTTGGTCGTTGGTCCAGTTGTGCGTGCGGAGAGCAGCGGAGAAGGGAAACAACAGTGGCTGAAGGGTTAGGTTAGGCTAAGCGTTATTAGGGATGGATTAGGGCAAAATTAGAGAGGTGAGCCGGGGCTGAAGAGTTGAATTGGGTCAGCTCTCTTCACACGTATTGGGCCGGCCGAAAAACTAGGCCCATGAATTGGGCTGCTCATCAAATAAAACAAATGAGTTGAAATGATACTAGTTATTCGCCCGGAACCGTTAAAAGTACGGAATTATTTACGGAATTATTTAAGTTATTATTTTATGTGAATCAAGGTCACATAAAATGATCGAATTTAATATCGTTTTGTTTTATTTAAAAGAATTAAGGTTGGCGGATCGGAATCCGATTAAATTCAGTATTAAACGGAGTTTAAAATTTTCGGTTATTAAATCAGTGCCCTCTTAAAAGAAGTTTCGTCCCGAAACTTAGGATTATATACCTAATCACATGATTTTCTTGGTGTAACTTAGTTTTCACAGTTTCCGTTTTCTACCATGCAACTACTCAATCATCATACTTAGACACGCATCACATTAAAACATAACTACTCAATCCAATATAAAACATGAATGGTCAAACAACACAACATCCGAGTACGAACTCGTCGATACAAAAGTGACACCTAACCCCGCAAAGAACTCGGGATAATTACGTCTAATACTCTCCTCGGTCTCCCAAGTGGCCCCATCAGCTCCTCGTATAGACCATTGAATCCTCAACATAGGTATCTCCTTGGACCGCAGACGTCTGGTACTGCGCTCCAGGACAGCTACTGGGTACTCTACAAATGTATGATCGGGCTCAACTGTCAGATCCTCGTGACTGATAATGTGTCTCGGATCCGGGATGTACTCTCTCAACTGAGATATATGGAAGACCGGATGGACACCCTCTAGTCTCGGCGGTAGTGCTAATCTGTAGGCCACCTCTCCAACTCTCTCCAAGATCTCAAACGGCCCGACATATCGGGGACTCAACTTCCCCTTAATGCCGAAACGCCGGACTCCCCTCGTAGGTGACACTCTCAATCACACCTGAGCACCCACCCTAAACTCCAAGGGTCGACGCCTTTTGTCGGCGTATGACTTCTGACGACTTTGAGCTGCTAACATCCGCTCCCGGACCAGGGCAATCCGAGCGATGTCATCCTGTATCTGATATGGAGCTACTCCATCAGCTCTACTAGGCTCATCCCAGCATAATGGCGTGCGACATCTCCGCCCGTACAAAGCCTCATAAGGGGCCATCCCAATAGACGTGTGCCAACTTTTATTATACGAAAACTCTACCAGTGAGAGATGATCTGGCCATACCTGTCCCCAATCTAGTACACATGCCTGCAACATGTCCTCTAATGTCTGGATGGTCCTCTCAAACTGACCGTCTGTTTGTGGGTGATAGGCGGTGGTAAAGTGGAGACTCGTGCCCAAAGCAATATGTACCTGCTGCCAAAACCTTGAAGTGAAACGCCCATCTCTATTAGAGACGATAGTCCTCGGTATTCCATGAAATCTCACAATGTGCCTGGTGAACTCCTTAGCTAGACGACTTACCAGCCACGTTTCCTTAATCGGAATGAAACGTGCGGTCTTCGTCAGACGGTCTACCACTACCCAAATAGCATCAAAACCTCTGTTGAGTCTCAATCCTGTGACAAAATCCATAGATATATCCTCCCACTTCCAATGTGGTATTGGAAGTGGGTGGAGCTCTCCTCCGGACCTACGATGCTCAATCTTGACCTGCTGGCAGGTCGCACACTGAGCTACATACCGAGCTACGTCGGGCTTCAAACCACCCCACCAGAAGGACCGTCTCACATCCTTGTACATCTTACTCGCTCTAGGATGTACTGAGTATGGGGTAGCATGAGCCTCACCTAGTATCCTCTGTCTCAACTCACTGTCTAACGGCACACAAACACGGTCCTGACGTTTCATCACTCCATCAGCACCAATAGTGAACTGTGGGCCTCATCTCGAGACATCCTGTCTCGGATCCTGGCAAAGTCGGGCAAGTCTCCTGCTTCTGTCGGATCTCATCCAACAGATCAGGAAGTAACTCCAAGGTAGCCAACTGGCGATCTAAATCAGGAAACTGAATCTCTATCTCTAACCAAGCCAAATCCCTCTACAACTGTGGCTGTACCGTCAATCGGGCTATCACCTTCTCCCTAGGCGTCTTCCAGCTCAAAGCATCAGCTACTACATTCGCCTTTCCGGGGTGGTAGAGGATCTCAAGGTCGAAGTCCTTGATCAACTCTAGCCAGCGCCTCTGGCGGTTATTCAACTCCCGTTGAGTGAATATATACTTCAGACTCTTATGGTTTGTGAAAATCTGACATGTCGCCCATAGAGATAGTGACGCCAGATCTTAAGAGCATGGACTACTGCAGCCAACTCTAGATCATGTGTGGGGGTAGTTCTCCTTATCCGTCTTGAACTGTCGAGACGCATAGGCTATGACCTTACCCCTCTGCATCAAAACACACCCCAAGCCTAGCTTGGATGCGTCACTGTATACCACAAAGTCATCGGTACCCTCAGGCTGTGCTAAAATCGGAGCAGACGTCAATCTCCTCTTTAGCTCCTCAAAACTCTGCTGACACGGCTCAGACCAGGCAAACCGAGTAGTCTTCCTCAGAAGACAGGTAAGTGGTCGGGCAATCAGGGTGAACCCTTCCACAAACCGGCGGTAATAACTTGCCAAACCTAGAAAGCTGCGAACCTCCCTAACATTCTTAGGAGGTTGCCAAGAAGACACGGACTCGATCTTTGCCGGATCGACTTTAATACCCTCAGCAGTCACTACGTGGCCTAGGAAAGCCACCGCTGACATCCAAAACTCATACTTGGATAGCTTAGCATACAACTGGCTATCCTACAGAATCTTTAATACTGTCCTCAAGTGTCCGGCATGCTCCTCTCGGCTCCTAGAGTAAACTAGGATGACGTCAATGAAGACCACTACAAACTGGTCTAACAAGTCGATGAATTTCCCATTCATCAACTCCATGAACACTGTTGGTGTGTTAGTGAGCCCAAATGGCATCACTACGAACTCATAATGACCATACCTAGTCCGGAATGCCGTCTTAGGTATGTCCTGATCTCTCACCCTCAGCTGGTGATAACTTGACCTCAAGTCTATCCTTGAGAACACGGACGCTCCATGCAACTGGTCCAACAGATCATCTATGCACGGCAGTGGATACTTGTTCTTGATGGTGACTTTATTCAACTCTCTGTAGTCTATGCACACCGTCCTTCTTCCTCACAAATAATACTGGCGCACCCCAAGGTGACACACTAGGGCGTATGAAGCCCTTCTCTGCTAGCTCCTCTAACTGCTTCTTCAACTCAAGCAGCTCTATTGGTGCCATATGGTACGGGGCCTTCGAGATCGGTCTCGTGCCCGGCTCTAACTTAATGCTCAAGTCAACGCTCCTTTGTGGGGGTAGTCCTGGCAGGTCATCTCTGAACACCTCTGCAAACTCGCATGCAACTGGTATCTCCTCCACTGTTAGGCTCTTGCGTTCCTTCATGGCATAACACCAGAAGGCCTCGCAACCCTGTGTTATCAGTCTCGTTGCTCTCACTGCGCTGATAATATTACCGGACTTCCCGAGGTCCCAACCTCGGAATATCACTCTATGACCTGCCTCAGTGGCAATAGTCACTGTCCTCCTACCAATGTCTAAGACTGCTCCATGTCTCGTCATCCAGTCCATCCCCAAAATCACATCCTCATGAGCTAAGGGCATAACTAGAAAGTCTACTAACCAATCTCGATCTCCCATACGAATGGGACATCCATAGATCTCTCGAGTCCCTCTTACCTTACTCCCGTCAGGTAAGCCTATCATAAAAGGTATCCCCTCTACAGTAGCTAAGGACAACCTATCTACGCATGCATCAGATATGAAGGAGTGCGTAGCACCCGTATCAAATAAAACTCGTACGGGTAAGTCATGGATCTGGATCGTACCTATGGCAGTCGGTGCCTCTGGCTGATTAGCACTCCTCAGCTCAAACACCCGTGCCTGAGCTCCTTTGGTATTAGCTACACTGCCACGTCCTCTGCCACGACCTGATCCCTACATAGAGTTTTGTGAAGATGGGTGTCCTGGAGCCTTGTAAGATTGCTGCTGACTTGGGGCTCAGTACTGCTACTGTTGACTCGGAGCTCGGTACTGTGGCTGCCTTTGTACACTCCCTGATAGACCTGCAGGGGAAGAACCCTGCTGAGATGGAGCCTAGCCCTGGCGGCAAAATACAGCTCTATGTCCAACCTTGCCGCACTGGAAGCAGGTCACTAACGGCTTCGTGCAGTTCGATCGGATGTGTCCATAACCACTATAGTTGTGGCATTGTGAACCCCCAATTGAAGCCTGAACTGTAGCGGTATGTCTATGTCGCCCCTGAGTCTGTCCCCGTCCAAAAACAGCTACTCTTGTACTGCCACTAGCATAACCGGTCCTCTGCCGCTTATCCGGCCTATCTAAATGAGCAGCTCTTCTCTGGACTGGTCTATCTCTCTCATATGCAGACGCCCTATCTTGATAGTCTGACAGAGTCTCGCAGCGTAATCTTGCCAGATAGGAACGAGTACTCTCTCTCAATCTCCGTGAAAAGAGGTACACATGCTGCTCCTTAGGAGGTGCAGCTGGTCCAAGTAGAGTCACTTCCTTCTACAACTTCTTGATGGCATCAGCAATCGGAATATCCTCAAATCCCGCTTCAATGAAGTCTTGAAACCTCTCTCTCCTCAACGAGGCAGGGCAGTATCTCTCTCTAACAATGCGCCTCATTTGCTCCCAGCTGGTGACTCGGCTACGAATGGTCCACCACCAGGAATGAGCATCTTCCGTGAAACATGTCTGCACCAAATCCACCTGTCGATCCTCAAGGCAACGTATCGCCTCTAGTGAAGTCTCTACATGTCCAATCCAGTGCTCCACCTCTAACCCTATCTCTCCACTGAATAAGGGGACTTTCTGAGAGTTGAAAGCCTTCAACCACTCATCCGGTCTCGATGCTCTAGACCCAGTAGGAGCTCTATCAACCACAACTCTCCTCTTAGATACAACCGGCACCTGAGGTACTCCTTGTGCTACCTGAACAGACCTAGCCGATAACGGTGGTACCTGGGTAAGTCTCTCTGTTCTGGCAGCCTCCTCCATACGCTCGACGTATGCTCGGTACTCTCTGTACTCAGATGCTCCAATAGAAACACGTCTTGACTCAGTCGAACGTGCTCTCTATGCTCCAAACCTAGCAACGGTCTCATTGCTGACCTCGGGACCGACACTCTCAGCCACCTCCTCCACTCCAGCATCTGGCATGATCACTGCTGGTGGATCTTCTCGAGGAGCTCGACCTCGACCTCGTGCTAATAGAGGTCTACCTCCACGGCCGCGTCCTCTAACTATAGGAGTCCTATCACCCCTACCCTGTCCAACTGGAGGGAGAGGTGGACGACCTCTACCTAGACCAGTAGCTAGCGTAGCTCTAGTACGTGTCATATGCGCGAGGGATAACAACTATAATTATAAACTAGCTAATAAGTCCAACTAAAGTAAAATCTAAAGTCCACACTAAGCATACTGAGATCCGCGGTAGTAGTGGTGGTCAGCCGTACTTTTCTATTCCCGACCAGACGATGCATGCATTTGAAAACCAAAAAATTCTTTTTTAAAACTCAGATCCCTTTCGGGTTCTGCTCAAATACTTATTCGGTCTTTCAAAAGATTTCAAGTGCCGTTGTTGCCAACCTAGAGATCTGATACCATGTTGTAACACCCCGAATTCTCAGAACTCGGGACATTACTGGTTAGGACCTCACAATGGGTCCCGACCTCAGTTTGACAACAATATTACTAGGATCTTGCAACAAGACACAAATAAGAAAAACCGAAATTCATAATGATGTATTTTTAAAAGGATGTATACAAAAAGGTCTAACAGCCTATAGTACTTAAACAGAGGGAAAAGACTAACTGTCTTAACAAAAGGAAAGAACAACAAAACTACAACCCAAACCCCCCACTCTAAGGAGTACGGAGATCCGGCTGACCACTACTTCCGGATCACTCAGCTGCTGCTCTAACCTACGGTAAATCTAAAAAAAACACAACAATACAACCATTAGCTAGTTATCTAAACATTAGAAGAATAATAACAACACACACACACACACACATATCAAAAGTAAACACTCATCATGCTTTCACACAATCCATTTATTATCTTCATTTAGGTCATTCATTCATACTAATGATACTTATTTTGTGACACGAGGGATTCCCAAACCTCGCCTCCGCCCCCGTGTAACCATCAGGAATGGATCCGATGCACCTCACCTTGTACCTGTATGGTCTGGGTATAGAGAACCTTCCAGTCTCCTGGCAGAGCTGGGCAGTGATGTCACGGCCCGTTATACATACACTTGGGCCTTAAAACATAATAACCACGGTCGTCCTAACAAATTGTTATTTCTATTATAACACACTTTACACACACAACCATTATCACCTAACTAATATCCAGAAACCAGCTAAGTAAGTCGCAAGGACTTACCTGAATCAAACCACAACACTCACAATCTCAACTCGGTCTGCAACCGTAGCAACTCAAATAACTGTCATACAAGGCACATGGATCAAAATACATCCCATAATCTTAGAAGTCTATAACTTCTAAGATGCACAAACCCATCAAGAGAAAAATTTACTAAAATGTCCTCTTAAGGTAAAATGACTATTTTACCCCCGGTCCCGAAAATTCTCAAAAGTTTATTCTTAACTCCTACTATTTTTTTAGAACTTGTTTCCATAATCTGATTATTCCAAGATAGTTTACTAGAGGATATAAGGTAAAACTCAAACACTAATCAAAGAGAACCACACTATCCCTTTCCCGGTTACTCTACTCCTATACATATGTGTGTACGTATATAATGCGTTACTCTTACCCACCTATGTATATATACTTATGTATATATACACTCTACCTATTCCTATATATAAACTTATATATATATCTTACACTTATACCGATCCATATATATACTCATATATATATATATATATATATATATATATATATATATATATATATACTATAT
>BSUD01000002.1:44000133-44202415 GCA_033239045.1 Fagopyrum esculentum | reverse complement strand
ATATATATATATATATATATATATATATATATATATATATATATATACTATATTTATACCTATAGATATATATCTATATATATACTCTCCTAAGCATACTACTATGACTTATATATGAAACTTACACATCTCCAAACTTATCTATCTATGTATTTATATATATATATATATATCCACTTAGCTTATTCCTATCTAAATCTATTTATCTTTCTCAACCTTTAATATATACACTTCCTATTCTATTTTGTACATACCGTTTTCCTATCATGCTCTTATACGTATATACACATAGATACTCAGTCCCCTCAACTTATAACTCCGTCTCGATTCATACAACAGTGTACGGGAATGGATTTACCTACACAGGCTGCCGATGATCCGGTTTTACGGCTGTCGGGCGTAGCAGGGGCGTCTTGGACCGGCTCGTGCACTGACCCGTCTTCACTCCCACAGGTACACTCTACTTCTTTATTAATCCCTGCAGAAACCAGAGAGGACGAGCCTGTTGTCCATTACTACACGAAACCGAAGGGAACGAAGGGAGGAAGAAGGGGGAAAGAGGAGGGAAGAAGTCGGTCGACTCACCTACTGTAGAAGCAACGACGGTGGTGGCGACTTGACCTAGCGGGAAGGCACCGGCGCTGGTGGCTTCACCCGTTGTGCAACAGCAGTGGTGTTAAGCGTGGTGGTTAACGTGCTCGGAAAGGAGGGAGGAAGGGACGTTACTCACCGGAAAGAGACGGACGACGCAGGTCCCGGCGCAAGGACGTTGGAGGGTCGTCAGTGACTCGGTTTGTGGCTGCCTGGTAGTGCCGGCGTCGAGGTTGGTCGTTGGTCCAGTTGTGCGTGCGGAGAGCAGCGGAGAAGGGAAACAACAGTGGCTGAAGGGTTAGGTTAGGCTAAGCGTTATTAGGGATGGATTAGGGCAAAATTAGAGAGGTGGGCCGGGGCTGAATAGTTAAATTGGGCCAGCTCTCTTCTCACATATTGGGCCGGCTGAAAAACTGGGCCCATGAATTGAGCTGCTCATCAAATAAAACAAATGAGCTGAAATGATACTAGTTATTCGCCCGGAACCGTTAAAAGTACAGAATTCTTTATGGGATTATTTAAGTTATCATTTAATGTGAATCAAGGTCACATAAAATGATCAAATTTAATATCGTTTTGTTTTATTTAAAAGAATTAAGGTTGGTGGATCGGAATCCGATTTAAATTCAGTATTAAACGGAGTTTAAAATTTTCGGTTATTACATGTTTTTAAATGTTAAAATTAATCCAAATCTTTTACTGTAAATAACCTCCCATATCAGGTATCTACCAATAATTTGAAAACTAATCAGTTATCAAATCTGGACTAATAAGTTTTGAGTAAATAAAAACTTAAATTTACATATATTTCTAAAATAATTTATTGCAAAATAGGGATATAATCTTCTTAGAAATTTTTTTCCACGTAGTATAAATCCAAAAGAGAAGATTGTTTAAGTATATTTTTTAAAATCGAAGATTTGAAAGTATTTGTTGAATAAATTTTTTTTTTTATAAAAACTTAATCAATTGTTAGAACGTGATCTTTTTTTGACAGTATTAATTACTTATACCAATTTTAATTCTTAGTTTTATATTTCCAACCCTATCTACTTTGTTATCTACTACTTTATTGTTACTTTTTTTTTTATTAAAAAAATCTAAATTTCAAAAATACCCTAAATAATCAAAAATAGCCTCCTTTCAAAGTTCAATAATCTTCAAATATGGCGTCGCTCGCGTTCTTATCACAATATTTATCTGTTATCTAGATGATTTATTTATTTCATTATCACTAACTTGGTAATTTTGATTAGAAGAATAAAGATTAAAACGTTTCATAAAGTAGTTACAAGATTAGTACATTAAAAAAATAAGGTATTGTATATTCAATTAACTAAAAAAATTATAAAAATTATTCTATAATAAAATCAAACGGTTCTTCTTGACTAATATTGATAAAAAACATCACTATTAATTTTCTTTTAAGTATCACTATTTTAAAGGAAAGTACTAAAATCAAATCTATAATCACTTCAATAATTAAATAATAATGAAAATTACAATTAAAGTTTATTTTTGAAACATTAACACTTGATTGGCCAATCAACCTTTTTGGTTATGTTTTACTTTTCGATTTTTAGATTTAAAAAAATATTTATTAAAAACAAATTAATGCTCAACTTTAATTGATTAATTGTTGTTTTTTTTCTTTTAACATGCTATTGTAAATATAAAATTAAATCACATTCTCGCACAATGTGCGGGTAATACACTAGTTAATGATTTATGGTGCACCCACTGCAAAAAATCAAGGGCACACAAAGTAGAGATGTTGGAAACTTACAAGCAGACCTCCTAACCGAGATTGGGGAAAGAAGAATCCTTCACATTTCTCAGTTGAACCCTATGGTTCTCAACCAAAGGCCCATACTACTACTACAACAACTCTATCCTCTCCTATTGAAATGATTGCTAAGATAGAACACTTGCAAAGCATGTTGAAGGCTCTTCAAGCTCCTTCTGGTTCCATGAATTCCGAGACTTTGGCTCTCAAAAGTACAAAAAATTCATTTTTTGACCAAAACTGAATTCTGTACGGCGGTGCAACTGATTATATGACAAATGATCGTTCTTCTTTTACTTCATATCACCCATTTTTTTTATAAAAAGCATCTTATCATAGCAAATGGGACCTCTTCACCCATCTTAGGAAGTGGCACCATTGATATATCTTTCTCGTTTTCCTTATATGATGTTCTATTCATACCCACTCTCTCATCTAACCTGATTTCATTTAAAAAACTTATCTATGATCTTAACTGTGATGTTGTTTTCTTTGTAATAACCGGAATAATTTTATTCCGATTATTTCCGAGACAAACCGGAACTCGACCCGTTTGAACTTTTTGTCAATTTTGTCATTTTATGTGACACCGAGTTCTTCGATATTTCTATTATTTTATGAGAGAAATCTACTCACATAAAGTACGCAAATCCGATCTACCTTTTCTTAATCCGTTATTTGAGTTTTATTCGTTATGAGAAGCCAAGTTTCAGCCATGAGAACCTTGCCATCCGGGCCCGTCAGGAGCAGGTCATCTGGGCCCATTAGGGCTAATTTATGGATTTGCAGCCACCTCCTTCTCATTTGCCTCAGCCGTCACCTTCCTCTTCCCTTGTCTCTTACGTAAAACTTCTCTTCTAACCCTAGACCTCTATCACGCCAGTCTGCCTCACCTCGCCGTCGAGCCGCCATAGTCTCCTCCCCTTTGTTTTTGTCATGAACAGCAGTGACTCCAAACGACAGGTGGTGGCACCCTCCTCCACGAGCCCAGCAAGACGAAGCAAGCCTCCATAGGTCCGGTAAAGATGACCCTCAATTGGGGCTCGTAGACAGCCACGTAACTAGCCATCTGTAACTTTGCACGGCCTCAGTGCAACACAGGTCGGCGGGGGCGCCTTACCCTAGCCGCATGGGCGGCTGGGAACCCAGACCGCAGCTGCGCCACCAGCCGCCGCAGGTGCGCCTGTAGTGTTGGCCGCTGGTGCGTCTTTTCCTAGCCGTAGATGCGCCAAAGTGATAAGGGTCACAACTTCGTCTTTGCCTCCGTACACGTGAGCTCATCGAGCCTCGCTTGTCCGGTAATCACCTCCCTTCTTTTCTCTGCATTGCACTCTCTACATATGTGCTGATGAGAGGCTCATTTGTATCCTAGACCCTTTCATAGCAGCACTAGAAGATGGCTTGAAAGCTGATGCATTTTTCCGGGTTGTAAGGTGACGAACATCCGACTTGGAGTCCAAATTTGGGTATGTTAGACTCCTCTTTTGTGGCTGAATTTCGGATATGTTGTAATTAGTATTGCATAGTAGATCATACTAAAATTTGAGAGGAATCCGAGCTACTGTTTGAGAGTTATGGTGTCCCAAAGTTGGTTCCTCACGTAGTTTTTATAAGTGTGCTGAATATTGTAAGTGTTGAGAAAAACTGCTTGTGATGCAGTTTTGTGAGATAGATTTATATAGGTTATTGACCTCTGTTGGACTTGAATTTTGGATCTATAATAGTTAGGATTACATACTATAATATATCAAAATTTGAGAGGATTTCATCAAATGGTTTAGTAGTTATGATTTTTCGAAGTCGAGGCTGTAAGTAGTTTTCTGGATGTTGCTGAAATTCTCTAAGTGCTGAAAACATTTTGTGTTGTGTAGTCATGTTTGAACTTATGTTTAGATACCTTAGATATATAATCCACCGTTCAATTTTTAGTTTGTTATAAATTGCCATGCATAGGGTGATGTATCAAAAGTTGAGGTTGATCCAACGGTTAGATTTAGATTCATGAAGGTCCAAATTGGACTGATGGGTGTAGTTAGAAAATTACACAAAATTTGGCTAAGTACGTGATTTATGGATGTTGGACCCAACTTTGGGACATTATGTAGGATTCTTCACTGAGTATTTTTGGGAGATCTTTGACATTATGATTTGTATGCATATCATAGAAGACTTGGGTATTTTTCTTAGAATTTTCATAAATTTATTTGAGTCTCGTATTATAGGTTAAAGTTGGACCTTAGTGACTTTTTTAAAAGTTAAGAAAAATGTGTAATCTATAAGTTCTACCTAAACTAACTCTTAAGTCCCAAAGAAAGGTTTGGGCATATATTATAGGATTTTTGAGAGTTTCAGGACCAGGGGTAAAATGGTCATTTTACCTTAGGAGGGCATTTTAGTAATTTCTCTTGAAGGGATTGTACATCTTAGAAGTTATAGACTTCTAAGAATATGGGATGTATTTTGTACCACTTTCCCTTATGACAGGCAATTGAGTCCCAACAGTTTCGATTCAGGTAAGTCCTTCAGGCTTCCTTAGCTAGCTTCTGGATATGTGTGAATAATGATAGTGGTGTTTGAATGATGTGTGTATAATTATATTTATTATTAATTATTGACCGACCTACATATTTGGCCTAAGAGTGATGGGCGGTGACATTCTGCTCAGTTAGCCCGAGGGCGCTGGGGGTTCTTTAGGGACTAGTCCATACTTGGTTTGCAGGGACGCCACCGGTGGAGGTGTGCCAAACCATCTCCAGTTGGATTAGGAACGGAGGCGAGAAATCTTAAGATTTCTCGTGCCACAACTTTGAAAATGGAATAAAGTGAATCACCTAAGTTATCAAATAATAACCGGTTTGTGTGCTAGCATGATGATTGTTTTATTTTGCCTGAGTTGTGTTGTGCTATTCTTATTCTACTTATATTTGGACTGTTAGCTAACGGTTATTCGTGTTGTAGAGTTTGTAGAGATAGACAAATGCGGAGAGATCTGAGACGGATGGTCAGCCGGGTCCATGTACTCATTAGATGGGGAAGGGAAGTCTTCCGTTCGGCATGCATGTTATTAATATATTATGTTTGTAAGGTTGTCAGGCGTTGGTCATTCATGTAAATATTATTTAATATTTTCAAAAGTTTTTAAATACGTTTGTGCCTTGTTGAAATATCCTAGTAAAGTTGTTGTCAAACCAAGGTCGGGACCCATTGTGAGGTCTTAACTAGTAGTCCCCGAGTTCTGAAAATTTGGGGTGTTACAACATGGTATCAGAGCTCTGGGTTGGCAACAATGGCACTTGGAATCTTCCGAAAGACAGAATGTAAAAAATAACTGGAACCCGAAAGAGGTCTAAGAATTTCAAAACGGATTTTTGTTTTACACACGCACATAGTCGGGTTGTTGGGATAGTAGTACGTCGGACCACCATCGCTCTCCGCGGATCCCGACAGCTTAGTATTATTAGAAATATTTGACTTATTTTGATTACAAAGATATGTTATATAGATGAGTATAGGCAGTATGTTAGTAGCATAATGGTTATATTAAGATAGCAATACAAGATCCTCATTCCGTTGACACATCTAATTCGATTTTATAGGTGGCAACGCGAGGATAAGTAGACTCAGCTTAGGAGTATTAGGTCAGACGAACATCCGGACAACTCCTTCGAATTCGTTGAGGAACGTAGAGACGGTAGAGTGAAGACTACAAGACGACACAACGACAATAGAAAGTAAGGGGTTCTAAGCTTACAAACGGCCTAGAAGGGAAAGTTTGTTGTCAGAAGTAGGGCGGAAGATGGTCAATATTGACAACTTAAATCAACATCCCAATCAAGAGGGAACAACACCCAAACAATTCCTACAATCTTCCGAAGAACGAGTGGATAGAACGTGAAGACTACGAGAGGATTCTTAACAAAATAACAACAACAACAAAAATCAGATGAGAAATAATATCAAATTAATTCAGATAGAGGTGATAGAAAGACATCCCAAAGACTTAGCGGTATGAAGATGAGAGATGAAATTCCCGGATGCTGGTAAGAATAGATAAGAGCACGAATTGAAGATAACAATATGAGAATACAAATCAAGCAGGGTAGTATACAACCACACTTGACATGTGAAATGACAGTACAACCAGGGTGGATACCACCATAGGCAAGGATGGTCATGAGAATCTACAGAAGATAGAGTATGATACAAATACGAAGGACTAAAGGAGCACAAAGACAAACATTTACATTGAATTTAAAGACGAAAGGTAAAATCCTATAACCATTGAGAATGGTGGACTTCTTCAAGGATACGAAAATTTTTAAAGAAATCACGACACAAGTATTAAAGGGAATGGAAGTTTGTAACTGAGACAAGGAATGTCCATGAAGGAAATGCTACAATATAATGTTAGCGAAAGGAAAAGAGTGAGTGAGAATGACCTTGGTAGACTCAAGTGTCCACCACGATCTATCACTCAAGACGGGACTTAAGTTACCGACACCAACGGATCCATACAAGAGAAACCGCCAGTGGATGGAAAATTTATGTTAAAGGATTCTCGAAAAAGGCGTCTAGAAGCTATCGAAGAAGATTTGATAAGTCACAGATGGCATATGGGTAATACAACTAGACTCGGGTAAAGTGATCTTACAAAGAGGAAGAAAAGTGTTGATTGTAGAAGAAGCTAAATATGTATAAATGAGTAACCTAGTGGATAACTTTCTACTTAGTATACCCACATCGAAGGAAATAGAAGAAAAGTAAGGCTATGATCTTGTAGAAGATCAACTTTATACTAGCTAGTAACAACTGGAAATTTACACGTATGGGTGACTAGTTTACTGGGTGGCAAATAAGAAGAATAACCACAGATTTATAAAGGACTTTTATCAACATCTGGAGAAATCCTTCAAGAGATCAACTGCGACAATAGTGAAATTAAATCAAAATGAGTGTTAGTAACACGGAATAAGTTCAAGTTAGTAACTCTAATTAAATTTAAGAAGAAGATTCTGACGGTCGGATTTGACTTCTTAACCATTAAGGGTATAAAAAGAATTGTTGTGAGCAACTGTCTACCTACTAGTTAAGGAAAATTTGACCGATCACAATTAACAAGGAATGGAGACTTACAATTTAGTGTAAGGGCGAAAGGTAGACTTCACAAGCATGGAGACGTTTTGCCTTCTTCGAAGATATAAGAATTCTGAAAGAAATCACAACGCCAACATCAAAATGATAGAAGCCCTGTAGCAGAGTCAACAGAGTTTTTTTTTTTAAGGAAGTATAACAAACAACGCCGATTAAGGAACATATGTATGTGAGAATAGTGTGGTGGACTCAAGAGTCCAGGGTAACCTCCCAATTATAACAGGTCTTAAGTCATAAACACCCGCGGTCCATACAAGAAGAACGCTAAATGAAGGATAATTAAGGTCATAGGAACCGCAAGGACGTGCTTAAGAACTATCATGGAAGACTTGAAGGAACTGTTTACGCTAGATAAGTGACACAGTTGGACTCGGAAAAAAAAGTCAGCTTCTAAAGGAACCGTAAGTGTGGAATGTGGAACGCGCTAAAGGAGTGTAAAAGGAGTAACCGAGTAAGTCGTGCTCACAAGGAAACTCAATGCCAATAGAGGTATGAGAAGAGTAAGTCCGGGATGTTGGGGTAAGTCAACTATAGACTGATTGACAACATTTGAGCACATGCAAGTGTTGTTTAGTATTAACGAGTTATGTACCGATAGGAAGAGGTATCTGTGAGTGAGGATTTACGAAGGAACTTTACCGACGCCTTGGGGAGTTTCCTCACGTAGTCAACGACGATCTTCTTATACCTGCTAATGGAATAGAGAGATACTTGTTAAAGGTTGCTTACAGGTTGGTTAAGAATAGACTTTGATTGAGTCAAAGAGTTTAGATCTGTGTTAGAAGAATTAAGAAAGTACACGGAAGAAGCTGTTTTTCAATCGTTGTTTTATTTTGTTAAGGCAAGTAAAGAAGGTACTTGGTACTTCATCCGTATAAGACTCATGGTGTAATTGGAAGAAAGAGTATTGGGGACGATCATTTTAGACTTACAGAAAATGTTCTTATGATTAATGAGTTACAACAGGATAATCTGAGTAGCGCAGTGGAAACGTGGTGAATCCTAACCCACGGAGCGAGAAACTCAATGGTACAGAAAAACGACATGTCGAGCTTAAGATGATGATAGTTGGTGAAATGCATATCATTTGGAAGAAACGTGAGATAGGCTACGCGGAGTGACTGGAGATAATGTACGGGAACTATATCACTCAACAAGGTAGACAAGGAAAGCATGCACATATAAAGGTTATAGAAAGAGAGAGGTACCCTACTATGGATTCTAGCGAAGCATGACGACTTCGTCACATGTCTACATATACGTAGTTTTGGGAGTATGCTTGCAACCCAATAACCGTGCATAGAGGAAGCATAATCTCATAATATAGTATACTTTTAAGGTGATATCGTAACAAAGCCGAGGTGCGTGGTGAGTCAGTTGTATATTACCAGTCCGATAAACGGGGTGGATATAAGAGTCCAGTGCTGATGGTGTGTTATCATCTATTGAGTGGTATGATCAATGACGAGAATGTGAAATTACCTTGTGTCTAGTACCGTCGTTCCGGACACACTCTCTATCACTTTAAGATCTTGGAAATGGTGTAAGAAGCATGAGGTGGAGTTAATGATATCTTAGAGATCTAGAAGTGAATTATTTAAGGCAACCTTGTGTGGTCTTGGAAGAGGATTTGAAAGTGATTGATGGATTAGTATCCCTCACCCTATTGGAAAGTGTAACCCAGTTTTACACGGATTCAGTTGGAGAGATACCTACCAGACACGAGTTAAGTCATCAGATTAGAAGATTGGACGGTTGATCCGGATGATACCGGTAAGATATCCGGTAACTACTCTATAACGTGGTAGCCACGCTTATAATGTAAGTACATGAAAAGTTTTCAGAGTCAGTGGTTTTATGAAATGCCGACGAGGCTACCTAAGATATTGTGGATAGTATGAGATGTAACCTTTTAGAGATCTATGAAGAAGGAGTTGTAACCTCGCGAGCGCCGAGTTAGGGCATGGCCTTGTATCTGTGTGATATTGTTTGACTACGTGTTCATTTCATGCTTGAGTGCTTAGTCAGTGATGTGTGTTTTAATTGTAACATATGATGTGAGGGGTACTTATATGTAGAAACGACGAGACTTTTGTGTAGTGATTAGATACACCTGATTGGTGCCTTAAAGGTCGATCTTATGATTTTCTTACCCTAAGTTTCGGGACGAAAGGGGATTAATGTAATACCCAAAATTTTTACTTCCGGCTATTTCAGAAACAAATCAAAACTTGACTGTTGATGATTTTTTTCCCGGCGCTTTAGTTCTTTATTATGGATTCCGACCTTATGTTTTCTTCTTGTAAGTTTCGGGACAAAACTTATTTTAAGGAAGAAATGATGTAATAACCGGAATATTTTTATTCCGATTATTTCCAAGACAAACCGGAACTCGACCAGTTTGGACTTTCCGTCATTTTTGTCATTTAATGTGACACCAAGTTCTTCGATATTTCTATTATTTTATGTGAAAAATCTACTCACATAAAGTACGCAAATTCGATCTAGCTTTTCTTAATCCTTTATTTGAGTTTTATTCATTTTGAGAAGCCAAGTTTCAGCCATGAGAACCTTACCATCCGGGCCCATCAGGAGCAGGCCATCCGGGCCCATCAGGAGCAGGCCATCCGGGCCCATTAAGGCTAATTTCTGGATCTGCAACCACCTCCTTCTCATTTGCCTCAGCCGTCACCTTCCTTTTCCGTTGTCTCTTACGTAAAACTTCTCTTCTAACCCTAGACCTCTATCACGCCGGTCTGCCTCACCTCGCCGTCAAGCCGCTACAGTCTCCTCCCCTTTGTTTATGTCGTGAATAGCGGTGACTCCAAACGACAGGTGGTGGCGCCCTCCTCCACGAGCCCAGCAAGATGGAGCAAGTCTCCATAGGTCCGGTAAAGATGGCCCTCAATTAGGGCTCGTAGACAGCCACGCAACCAGCCATCTGCAACTTCAAGTGGCTGCAGTGCAACACAGGTCGGCGGGGGCGCCTTGCCCTAGCCTCTTGGGCGGCTGGGAACCCAGACCGCGGCTGCGCCACCAGCCGCCGCAAGTGCGCTGTTCGCCCAAAAGCGTGCGTGCAAATAAGTTTTAATTATAAAACTGAAACAAAAGCAAGTGAATCCGTTGTGTACGGATCGGCGTAGTTAAGCAAGTATTCCAGAGTATCGAACTCAGGGATTTGGTGAGTCAAGTTCAGTTTCGAATAATCGAGCAAGTAAAAATATAAAAGCTTTGCAAATATTGGAGAAAACAGCAATCCTAAAGATCCAGGTATTCAATTGTGGCAATCGATTCAACATATACTATAGATATAAGGACAGAGTTGAGGTTGCAAAGGTATAACTAAACTAAGGTGATGTACGGTGAAGTTCCAAAACCTTATATGTCTAACCCAAGGACTCTCTCTATAAAGGTTGTTGAGGCTGCGGTATAGAAAGGATCTAAAGGTAAGAATTAATCTCAAATACCCATGCCTAAACCCAAGGAATCAAAGACAAACTAAAATGGTTAAGGTTGTGACACTCGAAACCGAAATAAAGGATGTTGAGTCTCACTACTACCTAGAAAAGGCAAGCCAAGGCTAGGTTACAGCAAATTTGTAAATATGGATTAAAGCAAAAGCAAGGGTCGTAAAACAGAGAAAATCACGGCTGGATCTTGAGATTCCACTGCCGTGTAACTCAAGAACAAACCGTAATTTAGGGTGTCGACGAAGTTTCTCACACTCTCAGGGTCCAATCTGTTTTGGTTCAATCTATCATTATCTAAGCCACAATTATCAACCCTTCACCTTAGAATTGCTAAAGGGTTTTAGCCAATAACCATCATCATAATATCAAAAATCAATTTAAGAAGAAAGAAAGATGAAAACCCGCGAAAACTCAATAACAAATCAAAGTCAATCACAAATCCGAATAATAAAAGTAGTATGTTTACGAATTCGGAATATGGAACAATAATCCTCACATCAATCTCAAGGAACGATGAAGAACGGAGTGTCAATCCGTCTCCGAAAGCGAAACCCTAAGAAAATCTCTCAAGTACGTAATCTCCAATATCGCGTCTTTCACAAATCTCCTATCCTCCGAAATCTCCAATCCTCAAGGTAAAATGAAACCCTAAGCTTGGAACCGTATGCAGCCAACCCCGTTTTCTTCTATCTTCAGCCTTTTTATAGACAAAATTAGGGTTGCTAAAAAGCGCAATAACCGTCGCTAACGTGGCAAATATGACACGTCACCTTCGTCATGGAAATCACGGTCTCATAACTTTCCACGGCCGTGGTTTAGACCGTGTAAGTGTGTAACTTTCTTTTGTGCTTCAAACTCACTTTCCACGATCCATTGCCAAATCCACGGCCGTAATTTAGGGCGTGGAAATCCAATTCTGTGTGAAAGCCTTTATTTCGTGATGTTCTTCACTTATGCTCCTTCCTTAGCTTCTCCAAAGCATCTCCTTACCATCAAGCATGATCAAATACTCCTTTCCTTCAACATTTTGCTCCAATCCAAGCCTTTATTCACCCATAAACAAAACAAAGCTAGTGTAGATCTCTATATCGACAAAGAGGGTGAATGAGCTCACAATTGCTTCAAACTCATATCTATGTACACATAAAAGAGGGAAAAACAACTAAAACAAGTGCCTAAAATATAGGCATATTTCATGCTAATAAAATACCCCATACTTGTCACTTGCTTGTCCCCAAGCAAGGTTTTCAAAATCTTAGAACATAAGGTAGAATGAAATATGTATGCAAAACAAAACAAAACAATATTTTTGGTAATGTGCTTCTAATCAATAGATCATCCTCAAACCTTGCTTCATTCATCCTTGAAAACGTTCATGCACATGAACTAAAATATGCAAAGCAAAAGAACTTCATAAATATTCAAAAAAAAGCTCTCTACTGTAGATTCAGAGGAAACCCCTCTTCTACTCATAGAAAGGAAACCCCTTCTTCTGATCTTCCAAATCTAAGCAAAAAGAATACATATCTCCACTATAATCAACTTTCCTGAAACTAATAAAGTTAAACTTCAACAACAATGGAACTCCCGGTTTCAGAAACCTGGGAAAATCTCCCACGATCATAAACTTTAATGGAAAATCTCATAAGATCATAAATCTCTTAGCAGACAATATATTTCCTGAAACTATTTCTCTTTACAAGAATTTTGGAACTACAAAGAGGAGAGGAGATTATGTTCTCTTTTTCTGTAACACACAACGAGCAGGTCACAACAAGTTTTAAGTAC
This sequence comes from Fagopyrum esculentum, assembly GCA_033239045.1. Lineage (NCBI taxonomy): Eukaryota > Viridiplantae > Streptophyta > Magnoliopsida > Caryophyllales > Polygonaceae > Fagopyrum > Fagopyrum esculentum. The sequence goes on along the minus strand of BSUD01000002.1, from coordinate 44,189,629 downwards.
TAACCATTTCTCTATCTCGATCAGATCTACACGCTGCCAACAATCATATCTCTATCTCGATCAGATCTACACGCTGCCAAAAACCATGAGCGTGACCGGATTTGGGGGACTCGAAGCCTGTCGTCCTCTGATACGCTTGTTGAAAGCCTCCGGCTCTTCTCCACGTCTCTCAGTAATCACAGATTCGAGTCTTTGTTCGCCGGTGAAGTGTGGTGTACCTTCCTCCGGAAAACTCAAATCAATCAGGTTTTAGATCTGTGAGATCACTCAAAATTTGTCGGAGGACACAACCCACCTGAAACTTTGTGTTTCCCCCAACAACTACAACCTGGTACCGAGCTTAATGCTCTTCGCCGGAAAGATCTTCCCCACCAGAATTATACAGCAGAATAGGTTTCACTTTCAATCGGTGATTCTTTGGCCAATCTTAAACCAATCAGGAGCGAATGTGTGCAGCTGTTAGATCTTTCTCAGTTTACACACCGGAAACGTATAAAATCAGTATCTAAATCCTTAGTGGAGCAAGGATCTTAGGGAGGCCCTCACCGGAGTCACCGCCGCTACTTTCTTTCTCTTCTAGCGGCTTGTTTTCTTGTGTTGCCCTAGCAAAAGAGAAGGTTAATTAGTATATCTAATTAACATAAAACATAAGCCCATTCTCAATTCTTTGGGCCTTTCTTTGTTTTGGGCTTATTTTTTAAGCTAAAAGAAAGACAAATTAAGATATCCTTCGTTACCCACAAAAATGATCCTACCTTTACAAAATAAGCTTTTCCCTTTATCTTAGGATACAAGAGGGAAAAATAATAATATAATTAAAATTTACGATTACCAATTTATTTTTCAACCCTTTTTTTAACAATTTCCTCGTTACAAATCATTAATCTTTTAAACTAAAAGTTTTACACGTTTATATATCATGATACCCGTGTACTGCAGCCTCATCTTCTCTGTTTTGATGCTGTCTTTGGGGCGTTTCGAGTGTTCGTCGAGAAAGGAGCGTGGATGTGTGATCGACTCCTGATGGCTATGTTGCAGTCCAAATCTGAGGTGTCCACAGTTGTTCCCCAAGTTTTCTGCTTGTGTACTTCCTTCGAAGATGAACGTTCATGCTCGTCGCTTCCAGCGGACTGGATCATTATGCTTTCCCTTGAAGACGTCTCTGCTTTCGGGTTTTTTATGATATATTTTTGTGTTTTTCTTTTCTCCTTGGGTTGTGGTCATTCATGACGGTTTGTCCGTCTGCCGATCTTTTCGGCCTTTCGATCCCATAGTCAGCGCGCCGTTTATGAGATCGAACCGCTTTCCGTTATCAAAAAAAAAAAAAAAAAAAGAACTTCATAAATTGCCTAAACTTCAAGACAAACATCATAACCTTCAAGCATTGTCAAAATCAAGCATGTGAAACTTCAATTTAGATCAGCAAGTCAAATAACACTCTTATGATCTCAAGGACTTTCAAGTAAGGCTAAGAACACGGAAAGGTGGGAAACTTGTAAAGGAATGTGGTGTATGAATCCGGGAAGAAGAAACAACACAAGCTCTTTTCTTTTCACCATTTAAACTAACCACCAACTTAGAGCTTTGCTCTAGACTTTTTGCACATAATTTTTCGACTTTACTTTTGGAGTTATGGACACGGTGCACAAAAACCGAGGCCTAGGAGATTGGAGTTTCTCAATTTCGAGATGCCACAAACCCTTGATGCACATACCATAATCCGTTAGGAATATCGCTCAATCCGACTTTGGCAAGACACAAACACCCGGCTATGTGAATGGTGCCGAGTTACTCATCATCATGATTCACTTCCCCAAACCAATGTTTTCCTACACTTTGAATTCAAACAATTGCTTTCATGGCCCTCCCACATCAAATATGCCAAAATCAACTCTTCCTAAATCCCGGATAGGTAAGGGAGGCAAATATTTTCATTGAGGGGCTAAATGATCAAAGAAGGAAGTAAGAAAATCGAGGTTTCTTAATCATCTCATAAAGAAGTATAAGAACTCATATTGTGATTTCAACCTTCATTTCTCAAAATTATTTAGATAAAAATTTTCACATTATGAAACTTGAAAGAAAGGATAAACAACATACTCAATCTCTTCACAATTCATAATTCAATTCAAGCATATAGTTGTCAGCAAAAACTCATTCCACAAGTACATTTCATCATAGAAATCATCTCTAATCTTAGAAGCACAAAATCTTTTCAAATTTTTCAAAATTTTTTTTATGGGTTTTTCAAAGCCTTTTTCATGCAATGCAATAAAGAAACGTGTGACAATGAAAGGAAACATGCAAGTGTTCATAGACATAAGCAAACGAAGTGAGTAGAGTTATTACAAACGATAGTCACACCCCACCCCATACTTGAAATACACATTGTCCTCAATGTTCAAAAGAAATAAAGAAAAGAAACAAAGGAAACTCACTAATGGCGGTGGAGCGGCTCTAACCGGCGGGTCATCTCATCATCATCACTAGGAAGGCGGCGGCGGGAATGGATTGAAATCCGAGCTGAAGTTCTGCCCAAACTGCTGGCGGTAGACATCCCTCAAGATACGGGCATTCTCTTGGCACTCTACGTCATGGGCCTGCTGATGGATCTTTAGATCTCCCACTCTCCTCGAAAGATCGGTTGCCCACTCCGGTAACTGCGAATACCAACCTGGCGGTTGGCCACACCATGTAGGAGCGTCTTGAGGAGGAGTCGGTGCCACCGGTGGATGATCATACCATTGGGGAGGAGCTCCCACCCATGATGGCCGCTCTCCATACCAAGTGGGTGGAGTCTCCATCCATATCGGCCTCTCACTCACACTAGCCCTGCGTGAAGAAGAGGAACCGGAAGGTCTAGAAGGACGGGAAGATCGCCTAGGCGGCTCCGGGAAGTCGGCCGGCTAGTCCGGGAATGTACCAAAATCATGCTCAGCGCCTCCTACATCATGATAATCTCCTCCTCTCATCTCCTCATCATCATCCTCAGCTGGAACCTCATCCGGCGCATATGAAGAAGCTACAAGTCTATTGGAATGCATGAGTACAAAGGTCTCCTTCCAATTGTGGCATCCTAGCATGATGGAGTACTCGGGAAGCCATGGGATACCTCTACCACCTATCTCCTCCCAAGGCATGGCTGCGGTAGGTGAAGCTCAGTATCGGGGAAAGATGATCCCTCTAGTCATAAGTCCATTGATCTTTTGTGGGGTCTCGGCCCTAGGGAAAAGGTACTCCGAAAGAACTCTATGAGCTATCTTCAAGGCTAAGTGGTAGATGAGCTTAGCCTTTGTGTCGGCCGGTTGCCAACGACCTCACTAGCATATATCATAGCAATATCCTCCCAAAAATCCTTAGCATACACTCTCCCGGGAAACCTACCATTGAAACTCTCATGGATCCCAAAGAAGGTTCCAAACTGAATGATGGAGAACTCGTAGTTTTGCTCCATTAGCCTAAAGGAGACCGTTCAGTTTACGTTTCTATGCTCAAAGGAAGTCACAAATTCCCTTGTTATCTCTTCATATGCATCTTCTCTAATAGCGGAGAAGATGATCAATACGGCTCTATCCAAGAGCCAAGTCAAGTCATTCACCACATTGAGCTCCTCAAGCTCCTCTAGGACAAGGTATCTAGGTCCTATGATTGACCTCTTTTCAATCCTTTCTAAGGCTCCTTGATAATCTTCATAGATTCTAGGGATTCTAGGAGGTGGTGGTGATGGTGGTTCACTAGGAGGGGGTTGGGAAGAGGAGGAACTATCACCCTTTTGCTTCTTGTTCCTACTAGAATTTCTTCTAAACATTTTCACTCGACAACAGAAAAAACCACGGTCTGTTCTTGATTTTCCACGGCCGTGGAAATGTACGGAACCATGGTTTTGCTCTGTTTCTCTCAAATCTCAGCAAATGCACACCAAAATCAACAATCACAACCCTAGACTAATTCCAATTCCAATTTTGTTCAGTTCTCCTAAAATCTTGCGAAGAAATTGAACTAAATTGACAAAGAAGAGAAAAGGGAGTAAAAACCTAGGTTTGGATTTTTCAAATTCAAATTCCTTCTCCAACGTGGATTGTTCACTCATTTTGTTGCTTGGATCTTGTAGATGGTTGAAAATGCTCCACTTTAGGTTAAAGAATCGATTGAATTGGACTCCGGATGAAGAATTACGGGATGAGGAAGGGTGGCGGCGATTTGGGCGTGGTTTTGGGCGTGGAAGGTAAGAATGGTTGCGTTTTTGTGAAGGAAGGTGGTTTATATAGTGTCCGTAAAAATTTTGAAAACCACAGTCACTCGAGGCATTCCACGGCCGTTGAAATGTACGGACCCTTGTTTTTTCTCGATTTGTGTCAAATTTTGGGAAATTACGGTCACCTGTTACTTCCACGGCCGTGGTTTTGGGCGTGGAAGTCTCTATTGTGTGCCAAAATCCAAGTTTCATCAATTCCTTCCAACTTTTGCTTCCTTCCCTTGCCCATTCCTTATTCCTACATCCAAAAACATAACATACCGGGAGGTATCGAGGGGAAAACAAAACAAAAACAACTAAACTAAGCTAATCTAAGAAAGAAAAACAAAAACGTAAGTGCAATACCTTGGGTTGCCTCCCAAGAAGCGCTTGTTTTGGGTCCGTAGCTAGACTGTTCCTGTTTTTATTCGAGGACAATCGGAGCGATTTCCTCAACCGGGAGCTCCGGTGAATACTTCTTAAGTCGTTGGCCATTCACCTTGAAACTTCCGCTCTTTAGACTCCATACTTCAACTGCGCCATGGGGAAAAACACGTTTAATCAAATAAGGTTCAGTCCAACGAGATTTAAGCTTACCTAGGAAGAGCCAAAGTCTCGAATTGAAGAGGAGAACTTGATCTCCTTCTTTGAGGTCCTTTGGAATGATATGCTTATCATGTCAACGCTTCGCCCTTTCCTTGTAAATCTTTGCATTCTCATAGGCGTTCAAGCGGAGTTCTTCAAGCTCGTTAAGGTCCAAGAGGTGCTTCTCGCCCGCTTCCTTCATGCCGAAGTTCAACCACTTCACAACCCAGTACGCTTTGTGTTCTAGCTCAACCGGGAGATGACAAGACTTCCCATACGCAAGGTTGTATGGTGTTGTACCTGTGGGAGTCTTGTATGCAGTCCTATACGCCCATAACACATCATCTAATTTCAAAGACCAATCCTTCCTTGTCTTTGACACCGTCTTCTCAAGGATGCCCTTGATCTCTTTATTCGAAATTTCCACTTGCCCACTTGTTTGTGGGTGATAGGGAGTGGCGATCTTGTGAGTCACCCAATACTTAGCTAGTAGAGCTTTGAATCGTCGGGCAATGAAGTGTGAACCTCCGTCACTAATGATGGTCCGTGGTGTCCCAAACCTTGGGAAAATAGTTCTATTAAAGAACTTGACAACAACCATGGCATCATTAGTTGGATAGGCAATAGCTTTAACCCATCTCGAAACATAATCTACAACTAGAAGTATGTAGTGGTTTCCACAACATGATGGGAAAGGTCCCATGAACTCTACTCCCTAAACGTCGAAGATTTCCACCACTTGAATGTTGTTGAGAGGCATCTCGTTTCTCCTACAGATATTTCCTGTTCTTTGAAAAGCATCGCAACAAGAAACAAAGGTTTGCACATCCTTAAATAAAGTAGGCCAAAAGAATCCGGATTGCAATACCTTAGCGCTAGTTTTATTGGAACTAGCGTGTTCTCCACAAGGTAGTGAATGACAATGACGAATGACGCTTTGCATTTCGTCTTCCGGCACACATCTCCTAATGATGCCGTTGGGACCTCTCTTGAAGAGTAGAGGTTCATTCCAAAAGTATTTCCGGACATCCCTAAAGAACTTCTTCTTTTGTGCATAGGATAATCCGGGAGGTATTTCCTAACAAACCAAGTAATTTACAAAATCAGCGAACCAAGGTTCGTTACCTCTAGAGATCTTGTTGATGCACTCTTCTATGATGTGTAAGTGTTCATCCGGGTAGAGTCATCAATGGGTAGATCGTCGTCTTCAATGTGTGGTAGACGACTCAATGATCCGCAACAGAATTTTCCTAGCCTTTTTTGTCGCGGATCTCTAGATCGAATTCTTGTAGGAGAAGAATCCATCTAATCAGCCTCGGTTTTGCATCCTTCTTGGCGAGTAAATACCGGATCGCTGAATGGTCCGTGTATACAATCACCTTCGCTCCTACAAGATAAGAACGAAACTTTTCAAATGCATATACAATGGCTAAAAATTCTTTCTCCGTTGTGGCATAGTTGAGCTGCGCTTCATCTAGCGTCTTGCTAGCGTAATAGATAGCATGGGTTCGGCCTTCCTTCTTTTGACTCAGCACCGCTCCAACAGCTACATCACTTGCGTCACACATAACCTCGAATGGGAGATTTCAGTCCGGAGGTTGGAAAATCGGGGTTGAGATGAGAGCTTCCCGGATCTTATAGAAAGCGTCTAAACAATCCTGCGAAAAATAAAAAACTGCATCCTTCATCAAGAGATTAGTTAGCGGTTTTGAAATCTTAGAAAAGTTTTTGATAAATCTCCTATAAAATCAAGCATGTCCTAGAAAACTTCTTATCCCCTTCACCGAAGATGGAGGAAGTTTCTCTATAGTCTCTATCTTCGCCTTATCAACTTCGATCCCTCTACTAGAGATCAAGTGTCCTAGTACAATGTCTTCCCTAACCATGAATTGACACTTCTGCCAATTAAGAACTAGGTTAGTGTCTTCACACATTTGCAACACATGAGAGAGGTTAGAAAGACAATTATTGAATGAGGAACCATAAACAGAAAAATCGTCCATAAAAACGTCCATGATTTCCTCAACATACTCCGAGAAGATGACCATCATACACCTTTTAAAGGTGGCTGGAGCGTTGCAAAGCCCGAATGGCATCCTTCTATATGCAAACGTACCCCATGGGCACGTGAAAGTGGTCTTCTCTTGATCGTCCGGATGGATCAGAATCTGGAAGAAACCACTATAACCGTCAAGATAACAAAAATAGGAGTGTTGTGCTAACCTCTCAAGCATTTGATCTATGAATGGTAGCGGGAAGTGATCCTTCCTAGTTGCATTGTTCAGCTTGCGGTAGTCAATGCACATCCTCTATCTAGTCACGGTTCTTGTAGGAATGAGCTCATTGTTCTTGTTAGTGATAACCGTCATTCCTCCTTTTTCGGGACAACTTGAACGGGACTCACCCACTTGCTATCGGAGATAGGATAGATGATACCTGCGTCAAGTAACTTAAGAATTTCCTTCTTGACAACCTCCTTCATGATCGGATTTAACCTTCTTTGAGGTTATCTTGAAGGCTTGAAATCTTCCTCCATAAGAATCTTATGCATGCATAGAGATGGTTTAATTCCTACAAGATCCTCTATTGTATAACCTAAGGCCTTTTTATGTTTCCTTAAAATAACCATTAATTTCTCATGTTCATCTTCGCTTAAATCAAAACTAACAATTACGGGAAAAGTAGAATTAGTTCCAAGAAATGCATACCGAAGATGTGTGGGAAGTGGTTTCAATTCCATTGTTATTGATGCCTTTGATGAGTCTTGAGGTGTGTCCGACGCTTCCTTAGAAGTTTCTAAGGGTGTAGGAGTGATTGAAGAAGACTCAAGAGTAGTCGTTGAAAGACCGAAATTGTTCTCAGAATTTCCCAAAATTACGGCACCACTGTTACTTCCACGGTCGTGGTTTTGGGCGTGGAACTTAATTACGGCACCACTGTTACTTCCACGGCCGTGATTTTGGGCGTGGAACTTACTGTTGCTCTCAAAATAGCAGTTTACGGTCAGTTTGGGTGAAACCACGTCCGTGGAATAGCACGACTGACCGTGGTTTCTCACGTTTTCTGAGCCATCGTAAAGTTTTTCAAACTCTTCCTCTTGTAATTCCTTTATCTCTCCCAAGGCTTCAATCTCATCATTGCAATCGTCTTCCTCTCCCTTTTCCATGATGCTCATGATTATGACCTTTTGCAATGGATCTTTGAATAGAATCGAGCTCACCTCCTCTCTAGACGCTTCTTTGTCATAGATATTGAACATATCCTCTCCAAGAGCTGGCTCTTTCACCAAAGTTGAGAGAACAAACTCAAACTTCTCTTCTCCTATGTCGAAGGCTAGTCTAGCATTCTTGCAATCCACCATACAACTGGATGTTGCAAGAAACGGTCTTCCGAGTATGATCGGAACCGGACAATCTGCAGGAATGTCAAGCACAACAAAGTCTATTGGAATATAAAACTTACCGAGCTTATCTGGGACGTCTTCAATGATACCGACGGGACGAGTTATGGATCGATCCGCCGTGTATAACGTCATCTTCACCGGTTTAGGTTCGCCTAAACCGACCTTCCTACACAAAGCAAGCGGGATGATGCTAATGCTTGCTCCTAAGTCACAAAGGGCGTCGTATGTGACTTCTCCTACTCCAATAGGAATGCAAAATGACCCCGGATCTCTCAGCTTTGGGGGCATCTTTTCCGTCATTGTTTTGATGAGCTCCAAAGATTCCGAACTCATCTTGACTTCTCCAAGTCTTCTAGCTTCCTCTTGTTAGAGAGGAGCTCTTTCAAGAACTTCCCGTAAGCGGGCATACCTACAATAGCATCAATGAAAGGTATATTAATGTGCAGTTTACTCATTAGTTCAATGAACTTACCGAATTGCTTCTCTAGACGCGCTCTTGCTCTAAATTGCGGGAATGGTAGAGGAGGTTTATAAGCTGGATGAGGAACATAGACATCTTCCTTCTCCTTCCCCTTTTCTTTCTCCTTCTCAGCTGGGACTTCAACAAACTTGGGTTGTGGGTCGGTGGTTGTCACGCCACTCCTAGTTGTGATAGCCATCACCCTTCCTTTTGGGTTATCCTCCGTCTTCCCGGGAAGCTTCCTTTGATCTCTAGGAACTTCTCTGGCCTTGCTGAATACTTGATTTTCTAAAGCTTTATGAGCTTTATCAACCGAAGTTATGTAGCTCTACAACCCTTGTAGCTTTTCCAAGATCGTCTCCAACATAGGATCGGGCTTCTCCTTCTCCTTCTTGTTTAATCCATTTGATGTTTGCCCTTGGCTTTTCAAAGGAGTAGAAGAAGATGGAGAAGTTAGTGAATTTCTAGAATTTGGATAGGAATTACCGGAATTTTGTTGTTGGTTAGACCGCAAATTGTTGTTGGAATTTCGATTGTTGTTATTGTTATTCCAATTGTTGTTCCAATTATTGTTCCGGTTATTGTTCCTATTCCCTTGGTGGTTGTTGTTGTTGTTTCCTAAGTAGCCAACATCTTGCTCCTTTGGCTTTTGAAGGCCAGCTCTAATGATTTCCTTCAACTCCTTGATTTCGGTGTTAAGGGAGAATATTTGAGTTTGTGCAGCTTGTGTTATCTTAGCTCCCGGATCCCCTTGATTCCGGCTATTAGGATCAACCTTCCGGTGGGAGTACTTCTCAATCACTTGGGCTTGCTTCTCAATGAAGCCCCAAGCGTCATCTTCTCTCATGTCCATAAATGTACCACAAGAGAGAGATTGGAGATTGAATTGTGTTTCCACATCCAACCCTTTATAGTAGATCTCCAATAATTCCAACTTTGAAATGTCATGGTGTGGGCAATCCAATAAGAGATCCTGAAATCTTTCCCATGATTGAAACAAACTTTCGTTAGCTTTCATAGAAAATGCATTAATCTTACCTCTCAACTCCGCCGTCTTGGATGGCGGAAAGAACTTGGTGAGGAACACCGAAGATAGATCCTCCCATGTGTTAAGCCTTCCAGCTGGAAGAGCTTGATACCAAGACAAAGCCTTGTCCTTCAAAGAGAAGAAGAACGGTTTGATCTTGTAGTTGTTGTTGTTGGCCCTTTTCGGCTTCAATGTCTCCATGCGAATCTCAAAATTCTACAAATGTTGGTGTGGAGATTCAGCACTTATTCCACCAAATTGACTTTGGCGAACCATGGTAATAACTTGCGGGCTAAAACTGAATTCCTGGATATCCTCAGCTCCGAAATTCACTCCTAGACGGCGCGGTTGCTGAATTGGATCCATTCTTTGCCCAAGAGTCCGTGGTTCATCCCCTTCATGAGCAACTCTCACATCTCTAGCGGGAATGCGAGGAACAACTGGTGGTCTAGGGTTGTTTTGAACGGGATGGATCACCGGATCAATGTCTTCTAGTGGTGGCATATCCTCATCCTCATCGTCGGATGATTCAACTCTAATGGACTTTAGTTTCTTGACCTTCTTCTTCTTAGCATCATTCATCTCCAACTTCATGTCCAGCATCATAGCCTTGAGCTCATCCATTTGTAATTGATGACGCTCCAATTCTTCCATACGAGCCTTCTCACTCAACTTAAGTTGAAGTTGAACTTCATCCAACTCCGCTTGGATGTTTCTCTCATTGTTTTCAGCCATTTTTTTCTCTTTCAACTTTCTTCTCAAAGTTTTCTCAAGATCTGGATCGAAAGGAACTAGATCTTTGGTAGATCTAGTCTTTCGCATATATCTAAAGAATCTGCAAAAATCACTCAAAGAGAGATATCAAATAACAAGAGCAAAGCTCCCAAGCTCGACAACCGAGAACCGAAATTTGGTCTAGACCAAATCCCCGGCAACGGCGCCAAAAACTTGTTCGCCCAAAAGCGTGCGTGCAAATAAGTTTTAATTATAAAACTGAAACAAAAGCAAGCGAACCCACAGTGTACGGATTGGCGTAGTTAAGCAAGTATTTCAGAGTATCGAACTCAGGGATTTGGTGAGTCAAGTTCAGTTTCAAATAATCGACCAAGTAAAAATATAAAATCTTTGCAAATATTGGGGAAAACAACAATCCTAAAGATCCAGGTATTCAATTGTGGCAATAGATTCAAGATATACTATAGATATAAGGACAGAGTTGAGGTTGCAATGGTATAACTAAAGTAAGGTAATGTACGGTGAAGTTCCAAAACCTTATATGTCTAACCCAAGGACTCTCTCTATAAAGGTTGATGAGGTTGCATTATAGAAAGGATCTAAAGGTAAGAATTAATCTCAAATACCCATGCCTAAACCCAAGGAATCAAAGACAAACTAAAACGGTTAAGGTTGTGACACTCGAAACCGAAATAGAGGATGTTGAGTCTCACTACTACCTAGAAAAGACAAGCCAAGGCTAGGTTAAAGCAAATCTTTAACTTTGGATTAAAGCAAAAGCAAGGGTCGTAAAACAGAGAAAATCACGGCTGGATCTTGAGATTCCACGGCCGTGGAACTCAAGAACAGACCGTAATTTAGGGTGTCGACGAGGTTTCTCACACTCTCAGGGTCCAATCTGTTTTGGTTCAATCTATCATTATCTAAGCCACAATTATTAACCCTTCAACTTAGAATTGCTAAAGGGTTTTAGCCAGTAACCATCATCATAATATCAAAAATCAATTTAAGAAGAAAGAAAGATGAAAACCCGCAAAAACTCAATAACAAATCAAAGTCAATCACAAATCCGAATAACAAAAGTAGTATGTTTACGAATTCAAAATATGGAACAATAATCCTCACAGCAATCTCAGGGAACGATGAAGAACGGAGTGTCAATCCATCTCCGAAAGCGAAACCCTAAGAAAATCTCCCAAGTACGTAATCTCCAATATCGCGTCTTTCACAAATCTCCAATCCTCCGAAATCTCCAATCCAAAAGGTAAAATGAAACCCTAAGCTTGGAACCGTATGCAGCCAACCCCGTTTTCTTCTATCTTCAGCCTTTTTATAGACAAAATTAGGGTTGCTAAAAAGCCCAATAACCGTCGTTGACGAGGCAAATATGACACGTCACCTTCGTCATGGAAATCACGGTCTCATAACTTTCCACGGCCGTGGTTTAGACCGTGTAACTTTCTTTTGTGCTTCAAACTCACTTTGCACGATCCATTGCCAAATCCACAGCCGTAATTTAGGGCGTGGAAATCCAATTCTTTGTGAAAGCCTTTATTTCGTGATGTTCTTCACTCATGCTCCTTCCTTAGCTTTTCCAAAGCATCTCCTTGCCATCAAGCATGATCAAATACTCCTTTCCTTCCACAATTTGCTCCAATCTAAGCCTTTATTCACCTATAAACAAAACAAAGCTAGTGTAGATCTCTATATCGACAAAGTGGGTGAATGAGCTCACAATTGCTTCAAACTCATATCTATGTACACATAAAAGAGGGAAAAACAACTAAAACAAGTGCCTAAAATATAGTCATATTTCATGCTAACATGCGCCTGTAGTGTTGGCTGCTGGTGCGTCTTTTCCTAGCCGTAGATGCACCAAAGTGATAGGGGTCACAACTTCGTATTTGCCTCCGTACACGTGAGCTCATTGAGCCTCGCTTGTCCGGTAATCACCTCCCCTCCCTTCTCTGCATTGCACTCCCTACATATGTGTTGATGAGAGCCTCATTTGTATCCTAGACCCTTTCATAGTAGCCCTAGAAGATGGCTTGAAAGCTGATGCATTTTTCCGGGTTGTAAGGTGACGAACAACCGACTTGGAGTCCAGATCTGGGTAAGTTAGACTCTTCTTTTGTGGCTGAATTTCGGATACGTTGTCGTTAGTATTGCATAGTAGATCTTACTAAAATTTGAAAGGAATTTGAGCTACTATTTGAGAGTTATGGTGTTCCAAAGTTGGTTCCTCATGCAATTTTTGTAAGTGTGCTGAATATTGTAAGTGTTGAGATAAACTGCTTGTGATGCAGTTTTGTGAGATAGATTTATATAGTTTATTGACCTCTGTTGAACTTGCATTTTGGATCTGTAAAATTTAGGATTACATACTAGAATATATCAAAAATTGAGAGGATTTCATCAAAAGGTTTAGTAGTTATGATTTTTCGAAGTCGAGGTTGTAAGTAGTTTTCTGGATGTTGCTGAAATTCTCTAAGTGCTGGAAACATTTTGTGTTGTGTAGTCATGTTTGAACTTACGTTTAGATACCTTAGAAATATAATCCACCGTTCAATTTTTAGTATGTTATAAATTGCCATGCATAGGGTGATGTATCAAAAGTTGAGGTTGATCCAACGGTTAGATTTAGATTTATGAAGGTCCAAACTGGATTGATGGTGCAGCTAGGGAATCACACAAATTTTGGCTAAGTATGAGATTTATGGATGTTGGACCCAACTTTGGGAAATTATGTAGGATTCTCGACTGAGTATTTTTGTGAGATCTTTGACATTATGATTTGTATGCATATCATAAAACACTTGGATATTTTTCTTAGAATTTTTTTAAATTTATTTGAGTCTTGTATTATAGGCTAATGTTGGACCTTAGTGACCTTTTTAAAAGTTAAGAAAAATGTGTAATCTATAAGTTCTACCTAAACTAACTCTCAAGAGTTAGATTATGGAATTAAGTCCCAAAGAAAGGTTTGGGCATATAATTTTAGGATTTTTGAGAGTTTCGGGACCAGGGGTAAAATGGTCATTTACCTTAGAGGGCATTTTAGTAATTTCTCTTGAAAGGATTGTGCATCTTAGAAGTTATAGACTTCTAAGAATATGGGATGTATTTTGATCCACTTTCCCTTATGACAGGCAATTGAGTCCCAACAGTTGCGGACCAAGTTGAGATAACGGAAATCGAGTTTCGATTCAGGTAAGTCCTTCGGGCTTACTTAGCTAGCTTCTGGATATGAGTGTGAGTAATGATAGTGGTGTTTAAATGATGTGTGTATAATTGTACTTATTATTAATTATCGACCGACCTACATATTTGGCCTAAGAGTAACGGGCGGTGGCATTCTGCTCAGTTAGCCCGAAGGCGCTGGGGGTTTCTTGAGGGACTAGTTCATACTTGGTTTGTGGGGGACGCCACCGGCAGAGGTATGCCAAACCAACGCCAGTTGGATAAGGAACGAAGGTGAGAAATCTTAAGATTTCTCGTGCCACAACTTTGAAAATGGAATAAAGTGAATCACCTAAGTTATCAAATAATAACCGGTTTGTGTGCCAGCATGATGATTGTTTTATTTTGCCCGATTTGTGTTTGTGCTATTCTTATTCTACTTATATTTGGACTGTTAGCTAACGGTTATCCGTGTTGTAGAGTTTGTAGAGATAGACTGTTGTAGAGAGATCCGGGACGGATGGTCAGCTGGGTCCACATACTCATTAGATGGGGAAGGGGGAGTCTTCCGTTCGGCATGCATGTTATTAATATATTATGTTTGTAAGGCTATCAGGTGTTGATCATTCATGTAAATATTACTTAATGTTTTCAAAAGGTTTTAAATACGTTTGTGCCTTGTTGCAAGATCCTAGTAAAGTTGATGTCAAACTAAGGTCGGGACTCATTGTAAAGTCCTAACCAGTAGCCCCCGAGTTCTGAGAATTTAGGGTATTACATTCTCTTCTTCTGGTTGTGTAATACAAGAACCGGGCTCGAGTAAGACAATTGGAGTTTGTAGAGAGAACGGGGGCCTTTACTTCTAGAGAAACCTCAGGTTACTACTTACTTAAGCACCACTCTTGAATCTGCTTTTGGTTCAATATTGTCGCCTTGGTCATCCATCTATTTACCTTATGAAGTACTTATTTCCTAATCTATTCACTAGTTTAAAGTGAGAAGGTCTTGTTTGTTCTACTTGTGTGAAAGCCAAACAAAAACGAGTCTCGTTTCATATTGGAAATAAAATATGTACTCTACCTTTTGAATTAGTTCATAGTGATATTTGGAGACCTGCACCAGTGAAAAATATTAATGGGGCTTCTTTGTTTTTTACCTTAATTGATTATTGCAAAAGGGTGACTTGGTTGTTTATCCTTAAGCATAAGTCAGAAGCTAGTACCATTATCGTAGCCTTTTACACCATGATTATTAATTATTTTGGTAAATTCATCTTGCGCATTCGATCTGATAATGCTAAGGATTATTATAATCAGACCTTGTCATTTTCGTTCATTTCCAAAGGTATTATTCATGAACCTTCTTGTGTGTATGCACCTCAGCAAAATGGTCTTGCTGAACGGAAAAATTGTCACATTATTAATAGCACTAGATTTATCATGTTTCATCCAACATTCCGAAGTTTTACTAGGGAGAAGAAACCCTCACAACTGTCTTTTTTTTTTTTTATCAATCGGACGCCTTCTAAAACGATGCAATACCAAAGTCCAATAAGTCACCTTCAAACCTTCTATTCTAACCTCTTGACCAACCATGGATTAGAGCCTAGAGTTTTTGGTTGCACAACTTATGTCCATGTTCATACTCCGTGTCGAGGTAAACTCAATCCCAAGGCTCACAAATGTATCTTCATAGGTTATTCCGATACCAATAACGGTTACAAGTGTTATTGTCCTCTTTCAAAACAGACTACGTTTCCGCTAATGTTACATTAGATGAAAATAACCCATTCTACAACCCCTTAACTATTCAAGTTCAAGATCTCACATTCCTTGAATCTGTAGTTAGTACTGAACCACCATCATTGAACCATGCCAACTCATTTTTGGATCCTATCATCACTTCCTAGCTATACTACTACCCTTACTCCATCGGCTCCAGTCAACTCATCACTTTCATTGGATGAGCATAGTTCCTCTTCGGATGAAGATCATTATGACCTTAAACTCATCCAACTATCTTCATCTCCAACTGACCAAGCTTTATAAAATCAACCAATTACCTATCCAAGATTCCACAAGACGTACTTAAGAAGGCCCCCCTTCTCATCACCCTCCAATTGCCCTGAACTGGGCCCGGCGACTACTGTTGAACCAGCCCCATTACCACCATCATCTAATGTTTCAATTGCTCTAAGAAAAGGTTCAAGGGCTTGTACCAAAAATCCCCTATATCCTCTCTCTAATTATGCTTCTTTGGATCGTTTTTCTGGTCATCACAAACAATTTCTCACTAGTCTTGATCAAATTAGAATTCCAAAGAATGCTCGAGAAGATTTTGAATTACCTGAGTGGTTGCATGCAATGAATGAGAAAATGAAGGCTCTTGAAGTTAATCACACTTGGGATCTTGTGGACAAATCAGATGGGCATAGCATTGTAAGTTGTAAATAGGTATTTGTTGTTAAGTATCATGTTGATGGTTCTTTGGCTAGGTAAAAAGCTTGCCTTGTTGCCCGCGGTTGTACTCAAACTTATGGGTTGGATTAACAAGAGACATTTTCTCCAATTGCAAAGATGTCTACCGCTCGTTTGCTCTTATCTCTTGTTGTACATTTTGATTGGAAATTGTTTCAGTTTGATGTCAAGAATGCATTTTTGAATGGGTACCTCAATGAAGATACACACACACACATACACACACACACACACACACACACACACACACATATATATATATATATATATATATATATATATATATATATATATATATATATATATATATATATATATATGAGCTTGCCCCCAAGATTATCCACATCTTTTGATCATGTGTTGCAAGATGCGCAAAGCCTTGTATGGACTGAAACAATCTCCTCGTGCATGGTTTGGCCGCTTTCGTGGGGTGATGAGGCATGCAAGGTATGTTCAGAGTCAAGGTGATCATACATTGTTTACACAACACTCTAACTCCGAGAGGGTTAATGTACTTCTTGTCTATGTACATGATATTATTACGACAGAAAATGACTCTACTGAACAAACCTGGTTGAAGACCATATTGACAAGAGTTTGATGTTAAGGAGTTTGGTAAGCTAAAATACTTTTTGGGAATTGAAATATCAAGATCTAGAAAAGGTATATTTATTTTTCAACAAAAGTTTACCAAGGATGTTCTTCAAGAAGTAGGAATGCAGAATTGCAAACTTGTAAACACTCCTATTGACTATAACCAGAAAATTGGCAAGGCTGAAATTGAGGCAATAGTTGACAAGCAATTGTACCAAAATTGTGTGGAAAACTGATTTATCTTGCTCATATCAGACAAATATTGCTTTTTTTAGTAAGTGTTATTAGTAGATTTATGCAAGATCCTAGGGTTCCACATCTTCAGGCTGCATATAGGATTCTCATATATCTTAAAGACACTTCAAGAAAGGGTATCTTATTCACCAAGAGGAGCAAACTCCAACTTGAAGCTTACTCGGATGCTGACTATTTTGGGGATATTGTTACTAGGCATTCTACAACCGAATATTGTGTTTATTTAGTTAGAAATTTGGTTGCATGGAGAAGTAAGAAGAAAGGAGTTGTTGCAAGGTCAAGTGTTAAGGCTGAATTTTTGAGTTGCCGCTCACGGAATTTGTGAATTGTTGTGGATAAGAAATATCTTAAATAATTTAAGAATTGAGTAGCAAAATTCTATGAAGTTGTTTTGTGACAAAAATTTGCGGTTAATATAGCTCATGATCCAATTCAGCATGACAAGACAAAGCATGTCGAGATAGACAAACACTTTATCAAAGAAAAAATTGTTTTGGCATCATGCAAATCTCTCATGTGCCCTCCGAATACCAGTTAGTTGATCTTCTAACCAAGGGGCTTCATCCTACCCGATTAAAGATGATTACAACCAAGCTTGGTATGAACAATTTGTATAATCAAGCTTGGAGGGGGGGAGGTGTCAACTGATATTACTATTGTGTCAGCTACTAATTAATACAACTGTTGACGGTACTAATGTGTTAGCTACTAATACATCTATCAGATAAAGTTACTTTATGTATTTTAAGTTCCTACATCTAGCCGCCCTAGATTTTGTAGCCACCCTAGAAGAGTTATTATTATGTTCAAGCAAGAGTTCTTCTATTATTATATATAGAGGCTTATTGTCCTTTAATAAAATAACCACTTCTTCTCTCTTCACTATCATTTTTTTTACAAAATAATTTTGTTATGGCTTATATTATTTGGGGGGGAAAAAATAAACTTAATCTAAAAGGCTTAACATTTATAAAAGTTTATACAACAAGTAATGAAACACGATAAATGGTACAAATGGTATGAAGTTTAATTTATCAATGGACACCACATATATTTATATAAAAGTATGCTTATCAAATACAAAATCTCATGGACAACATGAGAAATTTTCCAATTTTTTAATATAAGATAACAATTTTTAATTATTAATATCTATATTCTAAGTCGATACTTATATTAAAGAAAAATAAATTAAAATCATTTTCTCACTAATTTCATCATATTTGTTAAGTATTTTTATGATATAGTTTTATTTTAAATAATTAACGATAAATACTAATATATTCTTTTTTATATCTACTCCTATAATTATCATTCACATAACTTTTTAGATGACTAAAAATGTTCTTATTAAATATTTTAATAAGACTTTTGAAAGAAATTTTTATATATAAATTAGATGATTTGTTAACCTCCTTTTGCAACGTACTTTTAAAAGTATATGTGTACCTATTAAATAAAATAAACGTACAAAGTGTTATATCATCTTTTATTTTGTTGTCATTAAAAAACATTAACTAATATTAATTTACTTTAAAATACTATCTTTAAATCAAATTTTATAAGACATAAAGTTTATATTAGTTGTTTCAATTATTGTTGTTAGGAGAAAGGTTAAAGATCATGCATATACCAAAGAAACAAATACGTATGCAGAGTAATGTTCCCATAAAACACAAAGAGAATATTGGTGAAATAGGACCCTTTTTGTTTTGTGTAGACTAACTAGGCCCCTCTATTTTCTGTCTAAATTTTTAAAAATTAAAACAATCAATTAAAGGGGTATAAGGGGAATACGTAAAATTTAAAATCCTATAAAATCATAATCAATTAGGGTTTCTTTTAGACATTTCAGATCTGAACTCTCACCCTCCTGGAGAAGCCGCCTAGCCTTCCTGAAGAAGTTGCTGCCTCGACTGCCGGAGGAGCCGCCCAACAGTTTGCCTGGAAGAGCCGGCCAACGTCTACACCAGTCCACCGCAGAGCACCACTGTTGTACACCGCAGTGCACCAGTCCACCGACAACCACAGTGCACTAGCCGACAACCGGACTGCAGCCCATCTCCTCTGGCCGACAACTGGATTGCCGCCCTCGTTGAAGCAGACAACCGGACTGCCACCCCTCGTTGAAGCCGACACCAGCCGACAACCGGACTACCGCCCAGCCTCACCGGACTGCAGCCCCTCTCCTCTGGCCGCCTTTGATGTTTCCCTTGTCGCAGGTTTCTCGCAGTCTCGAAGTGCCGCCCAGCCAATGCCAACGAAGTGCCGCCTAGCCTCACCGCCGCCCAGCCTCACTTCCAACGCTGTGCAGTCCTCGTTGAAGCCGCTGTGTAGTCCTCGTTGCAGCCGCAGGGCAATCCCAAGAAACCCTAATTTCAATATTAAAATGTTGGCATATTTACAAAAAAACTCCCTTGTTTATAATTGCATTTATGACCTATATTTTTTAATTTTGCAAAATTGCCCAAACTGGATAATTAAAAAATAAAAAACTAAAGTTTAATTTTTGTAGTTATAAATACGGGATATTGACTACATTCTTTATAGATATGAGATATTGACTACATATTTTATAAATACGGGATATTGGCTACATATTTTATAAATACGGGATATTGACTACATATTTTACAGTTATAAATGGGCTTGTGTAACTCGAATGGGCTTGAAACAAAGACGGACTTGTGTAAACGACAAGCTTGTGTAAATGAAAATTATGTATTAACATTGTGTAATTGAACTTGTGTATTAAAATTGTGTATTAAGCATTATGTACTAATACCGTGTATGAACAAGAGAATACACGAAGTTTAATTAGTCCAGCTGGTATAAGGGTGGAAGGGAGGGGCAGTCGTCCAGAGTTCGATACTCACTAGCTACAACATTTATATTTTGTAATGGACTTATGTAAGGGGTTATGTAACTCGATTGAGCTGACTTATGTAACTCGAAATGGACGACTTATGTAACTAGAATGGACCGACTTATGTAACTCGAATTGGACACGGGCTTATGTAACTCGGATTGGGCCTACTGATCTTCAATTTAAATTGGGCTTGGATTCAGTTAAGTTAAAATTACTAATTAACCCTTTCAATTAATCTTTACTAATAAATGAGAGGGGCCTAGGGCCTACTTTATACTACAATAGACAAAAAGTGCCTACTTAGCCAACTCATCCAAACACATATAGAGTCCAAATCATTTTGAACGAGTTTTAATGAGTTTTGTTATGTTGAATAATCTAGAAGTTGGTAAGTTTGGTTCGGGCTTAATTCAAATGAAGGTGTGTGTATGCTTTGGGATAAGAATAAGATCAATATTATTGAACCTAAGATTTTGAGAGACGACTTGAAAAGTTTGTAACTGACTTAATTATCCGGGTTGCTTTAGAGTGGAAGTTATGGGCTACGAAGAAGGTGTGTGATTAGACATGAGTTGAAAACCTAAACCTAAACCAGCTAGGTCAAAACCGGTGGTTTAGGTTTAACATAAACCTCCGGTTTAGCACCAATTTGTTAAAAAAAATAAATTAAAACCAACGGTACTTTAACTAAAAAAAGGGGTTTGAACTGGTTTTTTGGTTGCCTACATATCCTTTCGAGGTTAAAAGGAATCAAAGCCCGCGTAGTTCTCTTACCTTTACTTACCTTTTTTCGAACTTCTGAGTGGTTTTCGTTACCCTGGCCGCTTACCTTTGTGCCTCGAACTCGGAAGTCGTGCACGCATTATCGGAGTTGGAATCCGATTTTGAGTCATACACAGGGATATTCCATTGTTCCGCTTCTCCGCCCTTATCCAATCTTCAATACAAAATTGCGCCTCCAAATTTTTGGGCTTCAATTGGGTTCTCTTGTAACCGAGCATGTTCCCTCCTTGGCTAAATGTTTGCTCCATGACAACCGTTGATGCGGACATGGGCATGAGTCGTTGTACAATTTTGGTAAGGTTGGATATTTCGGGGCGAGTTTCTTCACCAATCCAAAATTTTACAAGAATCTTCACTATCAAAATTAAAACACGTTGTTAGATAATCTTAAAATCCCGCACTTGAGAATGAATGTCTTGGTGTTTTTGCCCTTTTATCTATAATTTGTTGTGCTTTTGAAAGAAGAAGAAGAAGAAGAAGAAGAAGAAGAAGAAGAAGTGTGGTAAAAGAAGAGTTAACACTTGTTTGAAATGAGGAAAGTAATTTTTCAATTTCGATACGAAATTTTTGCATAATATTAGAAATCATGTCATTTAAACCCAAACAATCATAATAAACAACCAACAATTCGGAAACACCCTCAAATTTAAGTTTAGGATAAAAAACGGCGGTTATAAGATAAATCAAGGGAATTTCGTTGTAATATTTTAGCCATTTTGATTTCATGTAATTTATAGCATTTATAAGAGTTGAAAAAATTTGAACCGATTTGAAAAGTCTCGAAAACGTTTACGGCTATCTCTAAAAAGCTACAAGAAGTTGGGGTGTAAATGTAACTCATGACAATAGTTGCATCACTAAAAATCTTTAAAACATTACAAATATCAATACAAGTTTGTCAAACATTTCTATCATCAAGAATTGACCAAGGAATGTTTTGTGCGGAAATATCATGTAAAAGTTCTTTGTAACGAAGGGCTTGACCAAGTAATTTGTAAGTAGAGCTCCAACGAGTTCCATTGTCTTCTGAAAATGCAATTGGATGAATATTATAAGATAAACATAATTGATACGCCCCCGGATGGTGATGCCATCCGTGTTTCCGGCTAGAAGGACCCGCACATTTTGAAGATCGTTATTATTACTCGGCTATTTAATAATAAGTCTTTTTGTATTCGGAACTTTAATTCCGGAACTTAATTCCGTGAATTAAATTCCGACCTTTCATATTTTAGGCTTTTCATATTCGGAACTTAATTCCGACTTTAATTCCGACTTTAATTCCGTCATTTATGTTTGAACCTTTTGTATGGCCTCCATCCACTATATAAGGATGGCTTGGCTCATTTGTAATTCATGTCTAAGTTGAAATCTAAGTATTGAGAAGGAAAACCCTCTTACTTAGTTTAGGCATCATCTCTTCCTCCATCCTCTTAAAAATTCTATCTTGGATCTAGTCTTTGATCCAAGCCTCCACATTCGAGGATCCTATTGAAGGATCAAACCCAACGCTTCCGCCACCCAAACTCTCAGTTTGATACCAATGATAGAAAAAGGGACGATCTAGATCGAGGAGAAACTTCAACTACTCCTTCTTGATTGTTCGAGATGGATCAAACTGAGAGTTTGGGTGGCGGAAGCGTTGGGTTTGATCCTTCAATAGGATCCTCGAATGTGGAGGCTTGGATCAAAGACTAGATCCAAGATAGAATTTTTAAGAGGATGGAGGAAGAGATGATGCCTAAACTAAGTAAGAGGGTTTTCCTTCTCAATACTTAGATTTCAACTTAGACATGAATTACAAATGAGCCAAGCCATCCTTATATAGTGGATGGAGGCCATACAAAAGGTTCAAACATAAATGACGGAATTAAAGTCGGAATTAAGTTCCGAATATGAAAAGCCTAAAATATGAAAGGTCGGAATTTAATTCACGGAATTAAGTTCCGGAATTAAAGTTCCGAATACAAAAAGACTTATTATTAAATAGCCGAGTAATAATAACGATCTTCAAAATGTGCGGGTCCTTCTAGCCGGAAACACGGATGGCATCACCATCCGGGGGCGTATCAATAATGTTCTCCATTTTTTCTCAAATCGGAGGAGTGCCAAATATGATCAATAACTTCGGTTATGGGGATTAGCATAACCGCTAAAATCTTAAGTTCATCTTGAACACAAATTTAAAATATGGCATGCACATCTTTGATGAGTAAAAGGAGTTCGCAAATATTGTCCCGCCGCCTCGACCAAATATTTTACGACGGCAGTGTTAACGGATGCATTATCAAAAGAATATGAAAAAACTCGACCCTATAAATTAAATTCTTGTAAAACTGTTTTTATCAAGTTTGAAATGTTTGTTGCATCATATCTTTGGTTGAAATGACGAAATGCAATAATATTTTTATACAAAAACATATCGTCACCAATAAAATGTAAAGTAATGCCCAGGTAAAAGTACTTTCGTGATTATGTACTCCAAATATCACTACTAAAAGAAACTTGATGCAAAAAAGATGCCAAAATCGAAAGAGTTTTTTCTTTCTTTTGTAGGTAAGATTTGAAAACTAATTTGGAAACAGTTTTGTGAGAAGTTGGTTTAAAAGAAGGTTGAAGATGTTTAGTGTTATATGCTCGAACTTCTTCATATTCCGAATAAGAAAATGGAAATGCATGAGAACATATAACATCGGCTAATCCTAAACTTTCTTCACTATGGTTATACATAAATAAAGGAGATTGAGAGGAAGAAGATGCAAATCCGTGGGACAATTATGATTGTCCCCGTGATATCCCTAGCTTATCGGGATGAATTTTTTGCATGTGCATTTGCAAAGTCCCGTAGCCGTCATTCGCCTTCCACTTGTACACCTTTGAATAATAGTTGCATGAAACTTGACAATACTCGTTCACCAACTCACCCTTCGTATATTATTTTGTAAATCTTGAATGCAAGCATTTTCGGTGAGGTACTTGTCAAAATGCGCCTTGTGACATTTCGGACATTTGAGTTTCACTTTCTTGGGTGTAAGGGAAGAATTGAAAAGGAATGTTGTCACTTGGGTTTGCCATTACGAGATTGAGAGATGAAATTCGAGAAAGACGAGAGTTATGAGAATATCAGATTGAGAGTAGTAGAGAGAGTTGAGAGTGTAGGAAGATGGTGTGAGATAAAATGGAAGAGGGGTTGAATATTTATAGGAATTAGGAAAGAATTGGAGTTTTTAAGTAGTTTTTTTTAAATAAAAAATAAAAATAAAAATCCATTGTGCAACGGCTAGTATCCGTTGCTTAAGTGGGCCCCGCCTAACGGCTCTTTAAAGGAGCTGTTGACGAGGGCACAAAGAGTCGTTGCAAAACGGCTATTTGCGACCAAACCGGCAGTTTAGCTGGCGGTTTGGTCTATTATTAAATAAAAAAGTACCTAAACCGCCGGTTTAGGTTTTGTTTAACAAACCTAAAGCTAAACCGTGGTTTGTCGGTTAACCTAAACCGGCAAACTTAAACTGCCGGTTTGAGTAAATCGGCGGTTCGACAATTTGTCTCAAACCGGACCAAGTCTATCTGTGACTGCTTTGGGATAAAGATAAGGTTAACATTACCATAGAGAGTCTAAATAATCTTTTTATTCATGCTAAAGTCAATAGGGGATTCTCCATTTTATTTAATTGTTTTGTATGCTACTCAAATATCACTCGATGTGAACGTTTTGGGAGGATATTGAAAAGGAGATTGATTTGTTAACAAAACCTCTCATCATTGAGAGAGACTTCAATTGTATTCTTCATCGGTGTGAATGTCAAGGCGGGCTTTGGAAGTTACGCAAGGATGCATATATTTTTCACAATATGGTGCAAAGAGATGAGTTAGTTGACTTAGGCTATTCAAAAACCGATTTATGGAAAAATTGCTAATAGAAGAATCTTCAAAAGACCGGATCACAGTTTTTATGAACATTAATTGTCATCTTATTTGGCTTAATGCTCATGCCCGACACCTGGCGCGCTTCTTCTCTAATCACTCTCCCCTTCTCGAGCGTGAGCCAAGTATCCATGTGCGGAAGGAGAGGAGGCCGTTTAGGTTTGAGGCTAGCTCGATGACACATATAGACTTTTACCCCTTGGTCGAGATGTGCTGTGCAAACCACCCCGATGTACATAATGCGCTCTAACGCTTTTAAAGGTTTTTTTTACTAACTTGAAATAGGTTAGTCTTTGGTAGTGTGTTTATCATGAAACGGGTCCTTATGGAACAAACTGCTAAATTGTAACATGACTCGTGGCTCCCTATGTCATGTTATCTTATGGGGAAGGAAGCGCATCTTAAGACTAAGTTAGAGGGTGTGTTGAACCACGAAGGGCTTATTTAGTTTCAAAAGTCACATGAGCAATGATTAAGTTATGGTGAGCGTAACACCGCTTTTTTCCATGCCTCAACGGTTATTAGGGGATGTTATAATAGGGGTAGCGAGTTTGATGTTAAGTGAGTTTTGTTGGGCGAAAGAGCATGGACAATTGAAATCTCATGCCGTTGAGTATTTCAGAAATCTCTATAATCTTGTTGATATCCGATATCTTCCAATATGCCGGATTGATACTTTGGGTTTCCAACACATCGAAGCCAACGAATGCACCAAACTCCAAAGCCCAATAAGCATGAATGAAGTGTGGAATGCGGTGAAAAGACCAAACTCCAAAGCCCAATATATACGGAAGAAGTGTGGAATGTGGTGCGATGAAAAGCAGGGGTGCCTATAAATCTCCACATGTTGATGACTTTTAACCGATGTTTTTACGAAATCGATATCAGGTCCAAACTGAATAGACTTTTGTAAGATTTTTTTTTTATTTTCGGTTTTGGACCTAATTCCCACAAAATACCACATCTAATATGTTGACCTCAGCAGATTCCAGAAGCTTCCAATTTCTTAATTAGTTAAGCCTGCCGAGCTTTCAAATTTCTCTAATCCACCGAGGTTCTGGATTCATCTTACATACAAACAATATGCATGTCTAATCTTTAAAATCCTCTGTTATCAAAAAGAAAAACAAAGCAACCAAGATCGGGAATGCAAAGCAGTAGAAACCTGAAAGATTCAAGCAAATTACGAGCCTAAATTGCTCATCTTCAAGATTTTGCTTCTATATATTTTAGAAAACCTTCCCTACATGAGAAACTTCTTATGAACTAGTATCAGAGTCAGAGTCTGGATTTGCATGCATATTAAATGGCATCCTCCTATTTGTATTTGATTCAAGCGGTGGGAGTCCATCATCACTTGAATCATTATCCTCTTCATCATGCTGATCCTCCATAATTTTGCTCGAGTTGTTGCTGCTAGATGGAATGAATGCTTCTGGCCTGTTGTAAGGGGGGCAGGGGAAAGAGACATCAGCCTCCAAATAACAAAAATAAATAACAAGAGTAGTCCTCAGGCATCTAACACTCCCTTGCCTTTCCAAGCAAAAAATCCTATGATCTAGCATATAAAATAATTTACAGTTTACAAGAGCGATATGAAATGGATAGTATGTCAGCTCTTAGTTGTGGACCGTTCTCTCAAAGTGCACATAGGCAAATTGAGCATCTCACTGCAAAGGCAACATTGAGTTATTATCTGAAAGAATGACAAGAGTGCAATTCTAGTTTTCTTGCTAATGAACCTGCAGGCCTTTCTAAGAGTAAAGACGTGCGTTGTTACAGAAACTGGTTCAAAGTTTGTCACAGTTAAGAACGAGTCAATAGAGAATCAAGACAAGCTAAGTTCCCATACAGTTGGTTGTTTTGCATTCCCACTATAAAACCTAAACTGAGCCTAAACACAGTTGGTAAAAAAAAGAGCAATATTAAGAAAACAACCCACAAGTTCATCCTAATCAAAACAAAAATGGTATTAATTGGTGTTTCTTGCAGCTCCAAATATGTTAAATCAAGATCTAGCAGCTAATGTAAAAGTAATTAGAGGTGAAAAATATGCACCATTTTTGAGATTTCTTGAGCTGTCGAACTTGTTCAAAGAAGAGAACTCGGGAGACAATACACGACACTTTGCTACCAGATTTAAGAACCTCCTCCCTATCACTTTCATCAACTACTACAAAGCTACCTGTAAATTATCAGGCATGGTTCATTGTGAGTTTCAAGACAGCTGCAGTATGATATCAACAAAATATGCCATAATAATGTTAAAGAACGTAGCATTTTATGATTTTGCAAGAAACCAATTGAATAGCTTAGAAACTACACATTCCATTAATACATAAATGCAAGAAAGGCGCATGATATAAAACTTCATGACAACAGATCATAATGGATTATTCACTTACAAATACTTACCCGTCTTTACCCACATGCTCTTCTGAAACTTAGCTGGAAACAATGCCAAAGATTTATCACCTTTAGGATCCCTTACCTGCAAATGCAGTTCATAAGCAAAATAACCACCACTAGAACCTCACCGAGACATGCTCAATAGAAACTAACATACATGTCCTAGTAAAAAAAAAATTATATGATGAAAAAAGGAGTGAAACAACACAATTTCCATGCTTAAAACTATAAGGGATTTTAGTAAAAATATTAGGCCAGGTAAGACCTCAACAGGCTTTTAATTACCCACTAACCTTGCCCCTAAAAGGCTAAAACTCCTCTTAATTGGGAAAGAAGCCATGATTTTGTGAGAAATATCGCCAACAAATAAGAAGATGCTTTATAGGGATTAATATGCAACAATAGAGGCGACATAGGAATTAACAATGTATAAGTACCCTATCAAATGATTAGATAGCATGTGCCATGTTTTGTGACAAACATGAGATGTGTAGGGGATCTTGTTAGAAGATCAACTGGTACAAAACCTGGAAGGATTATCTTTTACAGGTGAGGTTCTCCGTTGGTAGTTGCTTTTAATTTGGGTCATATAAGCTCTTGGTTGACTGTTTTTTTTGCTGCTATCTGATTTAAATGGCAGAGATGGTGTAAGTGAAGGCCGGTTTGCACAAGTTCTGTTACATGAGATGGATGCAATCAGAAAGGTATGTGAAGTGTATCACATTGTGGTCTTGGTTTCACTCACAACTTACAGTTCACTGAGTTTTCTTGTCACTTGGTGAAGGCTTGTGGGTCTCTAGAAGAAGGATATATGCCCCGTGTTACATTTGTGGTTGTGAAGAAAGAGGCACCACACCCGGCTGTTTCCCACTGATCGCAACATGACTGACAGGAGCGAAAACATTGTGCCAGGAACGGTTGTTGACACCAAAATCTGTCATCCGTCCCAGTTCGACTTTTATCTGTGCAGCCATGCTGGTATTCAGGTAAGCCGTCATCAATGTGTACACCCTTCTGTAATAATTTGTCACTACCTTCTCTAATCGTATCACATGATTATCTGAGGGAACCGGTCGCCCCACTCACTACCATGTTCTCTATGATGAGAACAATTTCACAGCTGATCTACTGCCAGGTTTTGTGACAAACATTGCCAACAAATAAATATATACTCAGAGGACAAAGTTGAGAAAGGTTTCAACATTCTCATAGCTTGTTTGTCTGATAACTAAGAGAAGTGAATTTGTTTCTCCTATTGATATATATACTCAGAAGAAAGGACTATTTCATGATTGAAATCGAAGGAATCACGGTTACTATCATTAGCATTAAATAAATAAGCTGACAAATAACAAAAAATTTCCACAAAACTTTTGTTTAAGCAGCCTGGCATCTAATGTGTTTCTCCTTTCTTTTCCTTTCCGTTCTTTACCTTCTTAGCTAGTGAAACATTGCAACAGTTCGTCTTTAGGTAATTTCAAGATTTCCGGAAAACAGATTTAGAATTCCACATTTATTAAGAATATAAAGTAGCAACATATTTGTAGGGGTAAACATACAAGTGATTTGTTGGTAGGTGTACCTCGATGATATTGGAACCTCTGAGGGAAACAACCTGCATTATACACTGGCCATCTTCAAAATTTATGTTCTCCTCTTCCACTTCCCTCTTCAAATTCTTTCTTCCAGCTCCCATCACCTTCCAAATAATGTTCGCTCGCCCAATTCACCAATGACAATCTTATCACTGCTGACACAAAATTAAAGGTATTGAGAGGAATTCATGTATCATTTTAAAGCTATCGACGGTGGCAAGGAAAGCTAGAAAGGTATATGCATTTTCATGCTGATATCGGTTGCTAAATTATACTTTAGTCAATTAATTTGAACTCTAATGCACGCACTTCATAATGGATTACAGAGTCATTCCGCAATTTGAAATATTTCTTCCAATAGCCATTAATCTAATAATCTATTGTATCAGTTGTATATATATACATATTCGTATGAACTAACTCGACAAACGAAGACTTGAACAAGCATTCACAAATACAGTAGTAGACGAAGCATACACTCAGTAGGAGACGAAGGCTTGGAGGAGGAGAATGGAAGGAGAATAGGAAAAATCTTACCTGAGACGAATATGGTTAGAATGAAGATCGGTTTCTGCCCTTCTGTAAACCGGATGGGGGTTACGGACTTAGGGTTAGTCGATTGGGAAAATTGGGAAGGGAGAGGGAAAGTAACGAACAGATAGTTTTAGCCTTTAAAAATAAGGATTTTAAATAATACCAACTAGTGTAGTTCCCGTGCCAAGGCACGTATATAATTCAAATTTTATAATTTTTAAAATTTTTATAAAAAATTTTATGTAACATAATGGTTTTAATTAATTAACAAAAGATTAATTAAAATTCATAATTAAATTAATTATAATTTCAGATAAACAATTAAAAATAGACTAATTTAGACAATATTACATATTTTAGTTAATGTTAGTAGACTATTTTATAAAGTTGATAAAAGTGAAATAAAAATTTTCAAAAGAAAAAATAAATTTCAAAATTAAAATATAAATGTTAAAGTAGAGAACATTTAAAATATTCAATTTCAAAATTATCTTAGGTTGTTTTAAATAATATCTATAAAAAAAGATGTAATAATTATATTATAAAAATTTATATATTTTAAAGTTAGTTATTATTTCTTAATTAATATAAAAACTATATATTTATATGTTAAAGTTAGAATAATAAATAATCTAATCATTTATAATTAAAAGTGAGAATTTTTTTTTAAAAATAATTAAAAGGATATCTTAAGAATATATTGAAGGTTGTGGTAAAATTATAAATGGAAATAATATATCTATTATCTATATCATCGCTTTTTTTTATTGATTTGTTAATTACTATAATTATAAAATTAAGATGCGCAAGAAAATAACACGTGGTGTGAAGTTTATAAGATCACAACACGTGACACAAAGTGTTTCTGCATTAATATATGTATATAAATTAATTGATAGAAGTTTAATAAAAATAATCTCTTTAATTTTTTAATAAAATTAAAATACATTAGCATATATACATAAAATAAAAAAGTATATTTAGTATAGATAAATATATGTATAACTATATATATAAAGTTATTTTTGGTATAATTTTTATCATTGAATAATAAATCTATTAGTATAATTTTAACTATGGTTATGTATATGTGTAGATATATAAAAAGATATGTATGGTAAGTAGATAAATATAACTTCTATTATAGGATAATTATACTATTACATTATTGACTAATTTAAATATGATAAATGTATATATAATTTTTTTTAAAAATCAAAATTCTAAGAAAATAACACGTGGCATAAAATAAGTTAGAATAAACCACGTTGAAGAAAATGCTTTCGCTTTATTATATGTATATAGATTACAAAAATATTTTACATAGTACAAGGTGAGAAAATTATTTTCAGGATATTTTACTCATATAACTAAAAAAATTAAAATAATTACTAAAATGAATAAATTTTACCACAATAGCAAATTTTCTGACACAATGCATGGGGGTCAAAAATTTTTTTTTTGTACAAATAAGTATAAAACTAGCTTAACACACTTTATATTTTAATATTGTTAATCCTCTCCTAATTATCTCATCTTTTTCTTTTCTAAAAAATTCCATCTAAACATGTTGTGCAGTTTTGGTCCGCCTTTTTCAAATCTTTTAAAGATATTTATGTTATTTATCAGATTTTATCATTATTATTTGATATAAATTTTAGAATTTATTTTTCAAAAATAGGAAAATGGTATAATACAAAGTTTGTCAATATAAGTTTTATGAATAATTTTTTTACAAATTCTTCAGAATTCTTATTATAGAAAACTAATTATTCAAATTATTATTCATATCATCTTCATCTTTATATTTTCGTTGTCTTTCTCCTCTTCAGAATTATCGCATAAATTTTCATTTATTTGTTGATACATTGATTAACTGAATTGTTAGAATGATAGCCTAGTTTCTGTATCAACACGAAATTGTAGACTTTTCGTTAGTTTAAATTCTTATATGTAAAATCACATTCTTATAAACCTTATATTTACGAAACTTCGCATTATAACTTTTTTCTTATTAAAATTTTAAAAATATTTTTAATTTAAGAAAAATATAACAAATAATTATTAAACCATATAATACAAATGATAAATATGTAAATATAAAAAAAAATAATAGAAAAAGAAGTATATTTATAATTTCGTGTTAATTCGGGAACTAAACTATCATTCTAGCAATTCAATTAATCAATGTATTAATAAATAACTTAAAATTTATGTGAGAATTCTAATGAGGCGGAAGACAACGAAGATATAAAGATGAAGATGATATTAATATTGATTCGGATAATTAGTATTCCTTAATAATAATTCTAAAAACAAGGTGTTGTTCAAATAAGACACATTATTCCTGTACGGCCGACATGTGTCCCGGAAAAAATAATAATTTTTTTTGGGAGAATTTGACATACTAGGCTTTTTTGAGTTTTTGTTTAAGAAAGTGTACCCCAAATTTTTTACCACTTTCATTAATAGTAGGTAAAAATTATTAACCCTTCTATTTAGAAAGAAAGGAATAAATATAGTTTGTTATTTGTTATATAAGTATAAGTTTTAATTTTTAATTACTGAATTTGTTTTTTTATTTATTATTTTGTTTTTTTTATTATTTTTTTTTCTGGACTAAATTTCTCATACCAGAATTTCTCATACCAGAATTTCACATATCAGAATTTTTATACCAGAAATTTCATACCAAAAATTTCATACCATAAATTTCATACCATAGATTTCATACCATAGATTTCATACCATAAATTTCACACCAGAAATTTCACACCAGAAATTATCATACGAAAAGTTCGTACTAGAAATTTCATACCAGAAATTTCATACCATAATTTTTCATACCATAATTTTTCATACCATAATTTTTCATACCATGATTTAAATACCAAAAATTTCATACCAGAAATTTCATACCATAAATTTCATACCAGAAGTTTCATACCATAAAATTACATACCATAAAATTACATTTTATCGTACCAGAATTTTACACTAGATTTTCATACCATAAAATTACATACCATAAAGTTACATACCATAAAATTACATTTTGTCATACTAGAATTTTGTTACACCGGATTTGCATACCATAAAATTACATACCATAAAACTGCATACCATAAAACTACATACCATAAAGTAAAACTGCATACCATAAAACTACACAGCATAGTCATAATCTAAACTTCGAATA
Source organism: Fagopyrum esculentum (assembly GCA_033239045.1). Lineage (NCBI taxonomy): Eukaryota > Viridiplantae > Streptophyta > Magnoliopsida > Caryophyllales > Polygonaceae > Fagopyrum > Fagopyrum esculentum. The sequence goes on along the minus strand of BSUD01000002.1, from coordinate 44,157,366 downwards.
AAAATGAACAATGCATCTAGGAAGTAATGGTTTTCATCAAGTACCCCATTACAACAGCTGCAGATCTGTATCAATAAATAGTCAATCAGACAGATTTGCATCAAGCAAAATACTCTTAGTAACCACCTGTTATTTCCATTCATGCAATATACAAGCAGGCACTCCCCATTCCTTTCACATTTCTCTGCCAAATAGAAAACATCAGAAATGTAAACAATGTACAAAAATATGAACTTTAGGAAGTAATGGACATACCTATGATTTGTATAGCTTCTGCCATCACTAGATGGAAGACAGTTACAGACGTTGGAATTATCTACAGGTCACAATATACAAACAATACAACAAGTCAATACCATTCAGTGTTAACCTCTACGAAGACAAACTCAAAGCAGCAAAATCATATCATAACACTAAAAGGCAAGAAAACTATTTGGTCGTGTATCTCATCTTGAAGCTATAAACCAAAGACAGCAAAACCATATCATAATGCACATTAATGAAGGAATAACCAAATAAGGATAGACGTCTTCCTATCTGAAAAGGAGACCGCATCAAAATACAAAGCATTCAATTCAGACTGCTCCAGAATAGATGCAAGCTAACTGTTCTTATCAATGCTAGCATACTCATCGTCCAAGAATGCCAGAATCACATACTAAAAACTAGATTTGAATCAATGCAGATTGAAATCATTATTCTTAGATCGAACCAAATTGAAAGGCTAGGCAAAACAAAAGCAGACAAATCGAGAGAAAAGAACATGAGAAACAAAAGAAAATTCATACTCAAATGCAGCTCATTAGAACAATCTATGAACGAATCAGCCAGATGTTCGTCCTTAATCGCTATCAGGCTCCGATTCAGTTGATGCAAGGCGGGAAAAGGTTTAAGATAACTATTTTTGTGCTCAGCCGCTATTGCCACGCCTTGACTCGCAACGTCGGCGTCGGTGTGCAGAAGAGAGAGATCGAGACTGGAGATCCATGGACGAAGATCTTCAAATGAACAGGATCCTCATCATCGATCTTCAAACGCAGATGAGATCAGAGAAGAGGATTTAGCAAATATGGCGTATCTGAATGCGGTGGTTATGGAGGGGCTAAGGCGGCATCCGCTAGGGCACCTTCTACTACCACACGCAGTAACGAGAGAAGTAGAATGAGAGGGATACAAGATCCCAAAGGATGCGATGGTGAACTTCATGGTGGCGGAGATTGGGTGCGACCCGGAAGTATGGGAGGATCCAATGGAGTTCAGGCCGGAGAGGTTTATCGGGAGTGACGTGGACATTACAGGTATCAGGGAGATGAAGATGATGCCATTTGGAGCAGGGCGTCGAATTTGTCCTGGTTTGAACTTGGGGAGGCGAGGGTGGAACGAAGAGGATGACAGAGGGAGGAAGTGAGGGCTGCGAGATTGTAGGATTTCACAGTAAAAAAAGTAATAGAGGTACACTTTGTAAACGAAAATCTCAAAAAAACCTATTTACTTAATGATTTTAAAAAAAGGCCTAGTTGCCTAATTTGCCCATTTTTTTTCTTCTGAACGAGTTTTTTTTTTTAAACGAGTAAAAGTAATAGTTCAAAACTTATTATGAAATAGTTCATAACTTATAAAAGGATAGTTCATGAATTATAATAGAATAGTTCATAGTGCAAAATTTATATAGGAATGAAAGTAATAGTTCAAAACTTATTAAGGAATAGTTCATAACTTTTAAAAGGATAGCTCATGAATTATAATAGAATAGTTTATAGTGCAAAATTTATAAAGGAGTGAAAGTAATAGTTCAAAACTTATTATGGAATAGTTCATGAATTATAATAGAATTGTTCAAAGTGCAAAATTTATAAAGGAGTGAAAGTAATAGTTCAAAACTTATAATGGGATAGTTCATGAATTATAATAGAATAGTTCATGAATTATAATAGAATAGTTCAAAGTGCAAAATTTATAAAGGATAGTGCATAACTTATAAAATGATAGTTCATGAATTACAATTGATAGTTCATAACATATAAACGATTAATTTTTGAATAATTTGATAAATTATATTAAAAAGTAATAGTTCATGGATTATATGGGAATAGTTCAAAGTTTATAGGAGAATAGTGCATAAATTATAACATGGTAGTTCAAACAAATTTTCATTCGTTTCTAGAAAAAAAAATCGTTTCGAAAAAAAAAATTTTTTTTCGGGACACGTGTCGGCCGTACCGCATTAATTGAACCGTACCTGAACAAAAGCCTCTAAAAACATTGTAAAACAGATTATTCATAAAAACTTATATTGACGAACTTTGTATTATTTTTTTCTATTTTGAAAACAAATTCTGTTTAAATAGCATATATATATTTAAAATTTTTTAAAAAACGGACCAAAACTGCCTAACATAATTATATGGAATTTTAAAGGGAAAAAAAAGAGAGGATTAGAAAAAGATTAGCAATATTAAAATATAAAGTGTGGTGTTAAACTTACAATTTTTTTGTTTTCCAATGCATTGTGTTAGAAAATTTGCTGTTGTGGTAAAATTTGTGGAGGATGTGTCATTTTAGTAATTATTTTTTTTATATGGGTAAAAGATCCTTATTTTTAAGGGTAGGAAGAAAGTTAAGGTTAGAGGCTGGGAGTTGAATTCGTAGTTTTAACTTACACTTTTTTTAAAAAATTTATTTTTTATGTAAACAGTTATTTTTACTTTCTATTTTTAAAGTTGCGGCTTATATACTTAAAAAAACATACAAAAGCAAAAAATAGATAACAAAAGAGATAATGTAAACGATTAATTCCCCTCCTGAAAAGGCAACTTTGCCACATGCTACACAATGAATTGTCTTTTCTTCTTCCTCCTTGAAATATCCTTCCCAAAAATCCAAACTTTTTTTCTTGGTTTCAAACATTCTCTTTCTTCTCTTCTCTTCTCTTCGTACTTAAAACGTTACTACAACTGGTAGGTTTCTAGGTTTAATTATACACCTTTCAATTCTAGGTTAATGCTCAACTTGCAACTTTTATGCTTTTCTAAATTTTGTTTCTTATGACTCATACATAGAAAGGATTCTTCTAAGGGACACAGAGAGTAGATAAATGTTCATATATGAAGGAGAAGGGTGCTATTATTGCTCCAAGAAGACCAATAGTCTTCTAGCTACACCTTCACCTCCGATGAACCAACACCCGGCATATTGATCGCGGAAGTTTTACCGAATGCTAGCAACCTCCCTCGCAAGTATCACGGGATCAAATCTAGTATATTGGGATATCGAATTTACAAGAATCGCGTCTGTATGGATATAAATGATAGGAATTACGCTAAATAGAGGGAGAAGAGAGAGAAAAATAGGAAGCGGAAAAATATGTCTTTGAAAAGGTAACCATATATGAGACTCATTAACATTGATATATGAACATTGTAGGTAGCCATCTAAAATAGCATTTGGTGTAGACAAACAACGACCGTGCTTTCCAACTCGCATAGCTCTCAATCCAACTATTCAACAAGTATAGGAAAACCCATTAAAAACTTAGAAATCCAGAAAATCAAAAACAAACTTCACTTTTGGCTTTTTAGTTAGAAAAAATTACAAATACCGGAACTCTCTACGATAGTTAGAAATCCTCGAGACAATGATAAAACACTACTCTCAAAACCAAGTTTTTTTAATAAATCCAATAAAAAGCCCTTCGTTTGTGGCTCTTTAGTTGTGTTATCTAAATCAGTTATAAACACTACTTCTTTCGAATGTAAATAAAAGGTGGGAATGAAGCGTTTTGAAAAGAAGCAATATCGCAATCTCAATTCACAAACATATATGCAATAATAGATAAAAAAAATTATAGGGATCTTCTAATCCTTAGTTCACGAAGAAATCAACCGCACATGATAAAAGAAAATACTTTTATAAATATCAAAATTTAAAAGTACTTACCGAACAAAGGAAAGGAATATCTAACTCTATTGTGTTGCGGCGCGGACTTGGAACCTTGAAACCTTGGAGACTCGTCAACACTAAGGTGGGATGCAACACACCTCTAATCTTACCTAGAAAGATCTATATATAATGTTTAGATCAAACCTATGACGGACTCAAGAAGCCTAACCCATAAACATAAGATAAAATAGGGTAGCATCTGATTTCAGCAAAACACCAAAGGCGAAGCAGCCACCAAACCATAAGCTGGTCGTTTGCATCAGCTTCACCTTTTGACAACTTTTTGACAGTTTAATAAAATTGACTTTTCCGCTGCTCTGTTGGAACCACGAGACCCGTGAGTACTACTTTCAAATCTCTTTCGAAGAACTACAACTTTCCAGTTGACACAGTTGTCCAAATTCAAAGGAAAGATGGTCGAAATTGGGAATCACTTAGAGGTCGTCATGAAATGTTATCCAACATCCATGATCTTCACAAGGTTCTTTAATTCTTCATTCTCCAACACGAATTCACCTTGAAACTTCAATCCTCAGTCAATATAAATGTCTTATATGATGTTATTAACCTCATGGAGGATAGAAACTCGTATTTTGACATTCTTTCATCGTTTTTGCTCATTTCTGGCCTCAAATGCCTTAACCACAAAATAAACCAAAGTAGACACCACAATATACAATAGGAAGGATTTATCCTTTGATCCAATGGATAGAGAGATTTCTAGGCCTGTTTCGGATTGAACATTCTGGAAGGGTGAAACGGCCATATGGCTATGCAATGGCCCTAGGCTGGTGGTAGGGTGGCCGTTTGGCTTGATCGTTTCGGAACCAACATACTCTACGACTAGTGAAGTAGGCTTTATGCCCGTAGGTGGTGGTGGTTGGGTGACTGTTTGAATTAAAACTCTAACTACAACTTTTTGAATCAGTTTTGAGAAACATTTTGATGAATATGAAACGGCCTCCCTACGGCTTGTGTTAAGACCATAGGTTGGTTGTTTGCATACCGTTTTTGGATACGGCTTTGTTCTTTAAATCACTCCTCGACAATTTCTTCTTGTGGGGATTCGAGGTAGGGTTCTTATAAGATATTCAATAAAATTCTTAGTACAAATAGAGTGTTCCTAAAAAAAGAAAAACAAAAATAAAAAACAAAATTCAAGAAGGGAAAGAACGATCAAACTCATAAATTGCCTCCCATGAAGCACTTGTTTAAGGTCTATAGCTTGACCTAATACTGCTCAATATGGATGTTTAACAATCAAATACTTCCAATGTCGAGACTTTTACCGTCGTGTTCTTGGCTTTCCATGACATACCTCATACTTATTCATGAAGATCGAGGGAACTTTAGCTTTATCTACACAAACTTCTCCTTTGGATGTACTTTTGAATCTTTGTTGTTAAGTTGTTGAAGATTACAAATTAAGTGGAAGGGATATACGGTTTAAGTGAAACAAATTATACAGTTTTAAGTTCGTATAAGGGTTTGACACATAAACCGTATATGTCTCTTGAGACTTGAAGTCTTCGTCTTCTTCAGCAATCTACAAAGGTAATTCAAAGTTTGTCTCATGGATAATCGGTTCTAATGATGTTATCTCGTCAAATGCTCAGTAGAAAACTCCTCATCTCTTTCTTGCTATGTGTCTTTCCATCTTGTTGATTCATTTTTTAAGATTTTGTCAACGAATGCTAGGAATTCTTCTCCAAGTTCTTCTTTTTGTTGGGAAGCTGATCAACCGTCTCTTTTGATGTGTCGTGATTCTTGATCTTTGTGTTTGTGTCTTATCCACTAGCTACACATCTAAAGATCTCTCAATTTCACAATTCTCCAAAATTGTAAAGTTTCGAGATTCTAAGAGCTTCTCTAGTTTATATGTGAGGAGTACGATGGGTCCGGGTTGTGACACCTATTTCATTTTCTAGTTGATTACCAGTTAATTAACCTTGTTTAAAGCCAAAAAACGGAAAACGTAAAATTTTAAAACTTGATCTTACAACCATATTCACAACATATATACATACTAACATACGTCATAAAACCCTATTTAACAAAACATAACTGTTTAAAACCACACAAAATATCCTAGGCGGAAGCATCCCATAACAACCCACCTGGTATGATCTCAAATCCAGGTGTTGGATCCAATGTTCTTGCCTTGATCAGGCCGAATCTGAGTAGCTGGAAAAAAAATGTGGATATAACAACAATGAGCCACACGCTCAATAAGGGTATACAAATCACACTCCCCAATATATACAAGTATCTAATATCCCATCTCCAAAGAACACTCTATACCCTTTCTTACATTCCAAAGTCGATCACTGCATACATATCCACATTCACATATAATTCCACAACCATTCATATCACATTTCATATAAACATTCAAGCATGTTATCACACATCACATATAAACATATCATCTCATATCATCTCACCACGTATAAATAATCATAACATAACATATAACATGCTAGACTCCATCGCATCGATGCATAGGTGATAATTTACTAACTAGCCCCAACTGATCGTACGATATATTTTCTCATGTACTTTCGTTTTTTTTTTTCTTTCTTTTTTTTTTCTTTCGGTTGGCCAACCCGATAGCGTCCTAGGCCCCCTGTAGATCAGGTAGCGACCTCGGCCATCTTGTTCTAAGATCCCCTGTGGATCAGGTTGGGATCTGGGACTATTTTTGTCATCTTGAGGCCCCCTGTAGATCAGGTAGCGACCTCTGAGCCCTCTGTAGATCAGGTAGCGACCTCGTCCCCAAGAAACCCGTGCGGGACCCAGTTGAGCTAATTAATCAATTATCATCCTATATTATCACTTTCATATCATAACTCAATTTCATGCTTTCATCATATTCCTTCATCATATTCTTTCCATTATTATCTCATGTACCTCATGCATGCATTCATAAATCATATCAAGTCATCATCATCATTTCACTCATATATATATAAGCATGCATAAAATCATGGTATATTAAATACATAACATATATTAAGAAAGTGTAATTCATATACACTTACCTCGCAGGTAAGAACAATAAAACCTCGCAAACCAACTATTGAGTCCGTTTCCCACTCGGACTATCCTCCTTGATCGTGCTTGGATACGCTCACAAAGAACTAAGCTATAGTTAACCAAAACCTTCAACAACACCTGCGGAGAATATCATATTCCTTGCATTAAACTCATCAGTTCAAACACCAGTTAAATTCATTCCTTTGAATTTAATTAACTTATATCCTCCTCTATAATCCCAATTTAATTAATTAACCTTCAATTAATTAATTAAATTTTGCCAGAATAACGTTTTGCCCGCAGGCAATTTCTGAACCCACCTGTCATCAAATCTCAACAAACAAACAACCCATAATCACCAGAATAATGTAACGAGCATAATGAAATTTCCAATTATCCATTTTGGCAAGCCTAAGGTCAATTTAGGCCAAATCGAAATACGGAAAACGAATAAATTCATAACTTATTCGTTACTAACCCGATTGGCGATCCGAAAGAAGATTCGGAATCACAATGACGCAGGCTACGCTCGGACACCATCAAATTCACCAGAATCTGAGCGACGGAACCTCCCTAGTATCATATATGTTGGACCAGACCTTTCCTTGCTCGGAAATGTAGAAACTCGGTACCAAAATGAAGAGAATGAAGAGAGGAATCCAAAAACTCAAACGAATTTGAAATCGGATTAGAAACAAAGAGTAGATATGAGTTTGAAGGTTGAGAGAAATCAGAGCTTTTACGAGGAAACGTGAAAGAAAAATGAATTAATAAATGTTATTTCCGCTATTTATAGCGAAGACGATAATTATCCTTTAGTGGAGTCGATAATTATCCTTTCATCGATCCGAAAGCAGTTTAAGCCCCCTTCTCCAAACTTCTCGAAATTGGAATAATAAATCTGGAATATTGTATGGATAATTATTCCGCAATTGTCTCGAAAAATGCGTATTCCTAAGCCGTCTTTCTTAGCCGCTAAGAAACGAAATAGCGACTCTTTAGGCCGTTTTGCCTTTCCATGTTTTTTTATATCTAGGACATGTCTTATGTCCTGATCATTTCTCTCAACTGTATTTTTATTAATTGAAGGTCGCAAATGCTCCAAATAACACCGGGGTGTAATATCATCTAGGAGCAGATTACCTCGAGAGGTATCTCATGTTATAACGGATTTAATTCCTTAAAATTCTCGATTAGGTCATCTTCGATTTTTGACTGTTACAAATATCTCCCACTTTAAGAAATTTCGTCCCGAAATTTAAGAAAGGACGTAGAACCAAATTCGTAGATATATCAAAAGGATGCACAACCGGATCACAATTTCTCGAGGTTTTTACTCAAAAAGATAGGGGTATCTTGCTCGCATATCTCGCTCGGTTTCCCATGTAGCCTCTCGAGCTGAATGATGTCCCCATCTGACTTTCATCATCGTAATCTCCTTGTTTCTCAATCTTCGAACCTGCCTGCCTAAAACCTCAACTAGTTCTTCTAGGTAGGACAAGTTCTCATATACTTCTATCTCAAGTTCGGGAATGATATGACTCGGATCTGTCCTATACCTCCGTAGCACCGATACGTGGAAGACGTCATGCAATCTTGATAACTCAGGTGGTAACTCCAATCTATACGCAAGTGGTCCGATCTTCTTTAAGATCTCATATGGACCAATGTATCTCGGTGCTAACTTCCCATGCCTACCAAATCTTATAACTCCCCTCCAAGGAGATTCCTTAAAAAACACTCTATCGCCTATCTCATATGTCATCTCTTGTCTATGGCGATCAAAGTAGCTTTTTTGACGATCTTGTGCTGCCTTCAAGCACTGCTTTACTACTTGTACTTTCTTTATTGTCTGTTGTACAAGTTCAGGACCCTCTATCTGTCGCATGCCCTCAAAATCCCAACATACAGGTGTGCGATACTTCCTTTCATACAAGGCCTCGTAAGGGGCCATACCAATACTCGAATGGAAACTGTTATTATACGCAAATTCAAGCAATGGCAGGTTATAATCCCAATTACCGTTAAGCTCCAAAACACAAGATCTCAACATCTCCTCCAAGGTCTAAATCGTTCTCTCTAATTGTCCGTCTATCTGAGGATGAAATGCCGTACTAAAATGCAATCTTGTACCTAAGGCATTTTGCAGACTTCCCCAGAAGTGCGATGTAAACCTCGGATCTCTATCAGATACAATCGATACAGGGACTCCGTGCAGTCGAACAATCTCTCTCACATACAACTCTGCCAACTCATCCAAGGAGTTATCTTGTCTCATCGGTAAGAAGTGGGCAGATTTCATCAATCTGTCTACAATCACCCATACCGTGTCATTCTTTCTGAAAGTGCTAGGAAGTCCAACCACAAAATCTATTGTAATCCGCTCCCACTTCCACTCAAGAATTGATAAAGATTGTAATTTTCCTGCTGGTGCTTGGTGTTCAGCCTTCACTTGCTGACACACTAGACATCGAGCTACAAAATCAGCTACCTCTCGTCTCTTCCTGGGCCACCAATAGATCTTCCTCAGGTCATTAAACATTTTCGTACTCCTAGGATGCATGGAATACCTCGAGGAATGTGCCTCTTCAAGTAGCTTCTTGTTTAACTCCTCAATGTTGGGCACGCATATCCGTGTACCTCTATATAACACTCCCTGATCAGACAACTGGAAGTGTCTAGTGGTAGCATCTCCCACTTTAGCTTTCAACTTCTTCAGTGTAGCATCCTCTTCTTGTCTAGTTGAAATCTCATCGAGAATCAACGGTCTAACCTGAATGTTCGCTATCAACTCGGATCCTCTTACATCCATCTCTACTCTCATAACTCTGAGAGCTAATAGATGCTTAACTTTGTAGTTGACCTTATTGCCTTGGTCACTACTCTTTCTGCTAAGAGCGTCGGCTACCACATTCACCTTTCCTGGATGGTACTCTATAGTGCAATCATAATCCTTGAGTAACTCCATCCATCTTCTCTGCCTCAGATTCAGATCCCTCTGAGTTGGAATATACTTCAGGCTTTTATGGTCGGTAAACACCGGAAATGTATCACCATAAAGATAGTGCCTCCAGGTCTTAAGAGCATGAACTATAATAGCAAGCTCTAGGTCGTGTGTAGGATAGTTCTGCTCATGAGGTCTCAACTGTCTAGATGTATATGCTATTACCTTCCCTTCCTGCATTAGAACTCCTCTTAAGCCACTCCCAGATGCGTCGGTGTAAACCACAAGAATAGGGAACGTAGTCAATCTTTTCTTAAGTTCTTCAAAACTCTCTTGACAACTGTTGTCCCATACAAACTGTTGATTCTTCTTTAGCAAATTAGTCAATGGACGCGTGATAATCGAGAAGTTCTTTACAAACCTCCTTTAATAACCCGCAAGTCCTAAGAAGCTGCGAATCTCCGTAATGCTCTTCGGAATTTCCCATTCTGTAATAGCCTTGATCTTGGATGGATCAGGTTGTATACCATCTCGTGATATCACATGCCCTAGAAAGGCAATCTGATCCGTCCAAAACTCGCACTTGCTGAACTTCGCATACAATTGTCTCTCTCTCAGAATCCCTAAGATACATCTTAGATGTTCTCTATGAGTATTTGCATCTCGGGAATATATCAAGATATCAGCGCCATGAATGCTGCAGGTGCATTTGTCAACCCAAAAGGCATAACTGTAAACTCATAGTGTCCATACTGAGTACGAAAAGCTGTCTTCGGTATTGAATTCTCTGCTATCCTCAACTGCCAGTATTCCGATCGAAGGTCAATCTTTGAAAACACTGTAGCACCCCTTAACTGATCAAGCAAGTCCTCTATCCTCGGTAAGGGATACTTGTTCTTGATTGTGATTTTGTTCAGCTGACGGTAGTCTATGCACAATCGTAAACTACCGTCTTTCTTCTTCACAAAAAGCACTGGTGTACCCCAAGGAGAAATACTCGGGCGTATAAAACCCTTCTCGAGCAACTCTTCTAGCTGTTTCTTTAACTCCTTTATCTCTAGCGGAGCCATCCTGTAAGGAGCAATCGATATCGGTGCTGCACCTGGTAATGTCTCAATCTCGAAGTCTACCTCTCTACTCGGAGGTAAACCAGGTAAATCATCAAGAAAAACTTCAGGAAATTCTCTGACAACATCCACCTCAGATACTCCGGGGATAACAATGGCAAAATCTGATACACTAGCCAGATAAGCCTGACACCCTTCCCGAAGTAATCTAAAAGCTGTTACTGCAGATATGAGGCAAGTAGGAATAACATTCCTCTCACCGGTGAAAATCACTTCCCTCAAGCCATCATCTCCCTGATTACATCCTTCGCATAACAATCTATCAAGGCTTTGTGGGTGGATAACCAATCCATACCCAATATCACATCAAACTCTCTCAGAGATAACGGTATAAGGTCAGCTACAAATTCTCGGTCAGCTATAACTATGGGGCAAGATCTCACACACATATCAACAGTCAAGGTCTCTCCCGTTGGCATCGAGACTCTAATGATATAACCTAAGGGTTCAGCTACCCTTCCCAATCTTAAATCAAAAGACTCAGATACAAAAGAGCATGTAGATCCAAGATCAATCAAAACATAAGATAACAAGCCAGAGACAAGAATCCTACCGGTAATGACGTCTATAGTCTTAGCTGCATCCTCGCCAGCCAAAGCATATACTCGAGCTTGTGCCTAACCCTAAGGTTGTGGTGCAGGTGGTCTGGAAGATGTTTGTTGGGAATATCCACCTCGACCATAACCTCTACCTCTACCTCGACCTGAACCAAAACCTCTCTGCGTATTGTCTCCAACGCTATTAGCTGTACTCGGTGTCGGTAATCCAGACCTATTCCGACACTCTCGGGCTATGTGCCCAGGCTGGTGGCACACATAACATATAATCGGTGGACGATAGGATCCTGAAGCTGATGTGGTAGGAGCTAGAGCACTTGATCTACTGCCTCCACTCCATGAACCTCTATATCCTTGATAACCACCTCTCTGTCCCCTAGGTGGTCCACCGTAACTTTTGGGTACAAAAGGTTGCGAGCCAGATGGTGATGCACTACTACTCTGCCCGGTCTTCTGTCTCTTTCATGTCAAAACGTTCTTCTCCAAGACCATCTCCTCCGCTCGAGTGGCGGAATCAATGAGGAGAGAATAAGACAAAGGCCGAGTAGCAAACTTCTTCCTAATCTCCAAATTCAGCCCTCTTTCAAACTTGTTTCTCTTCTTAATATCAATATCAACCTCCTCAGGAGCATATCGAGATAATCTAGTGAACTGTACCTCGTAACCGGCAATGGACATGCCTCCCTGCTTGAGTTCCATGAACTCAATCTTCTTCTTCTCTGTATAGGCAGGTGGAGTATATCTCTCTGCAAACTCCCTAAGGAAGTCTTCCCAATTCAGGAGTGGGGGTACATCTCGACTGTGTGGAACTATGTCCCACCAATCTCTCGCTGCTCCCACAAGCAATGACACAGCGTACTGAACCCTCCTCTTAGTAAGGCATATAATCCTATCAAGAATAGGCTCTGTATCCCTCAACCACTCCTCTACAACTAGGGGATCCGTAGTCCCCTCGAATGGTTTCGCCCCCTGCCAGCGAATCTTCTCAAAGTTCTTGTCCATCTAAACAGAAATAATACCATGTTGAGTTGCTGGCTGTGGTTACGGTTGTGGTGGTATGACCTCTCTCAAATAAGCCACAAGCTCTGGTATGCCTGCTATACCTGGGGGTGGTGGTACTTGTTCGCTCCAAACGGTGTGTGCAAGCTTTAAATTTATAACCCTAAACTTAAGCTTAAAACAAGGATGCGAACCCGCAGTGTACGGGTCAATCGTAGTAAAAGTAAGAAAATTCCAGGGGTCGATCACAGGGACTCGGTGAAACAAAGTCAATACGGTGTGCTTATGTCAATACTAACCACAAGAGTGATTAACACAATCAAAGATGAATAAGAAGTCAATAAAGCAAATATGCAATTCTAGGGATTAAAGCATCTAGTTGTGGTTCCAACTCAAGATCTATAGATAAGCGGACAAAGCTGAGATTTTTGCGTGGGGAAGGTGTTACTAAAGTGGAGTAGATCACCGGGTAAGTCTCACTACGCACTAATCCTAAACCGTAACTCCTATTACCGGGTAAGTCTCAAGGAATCAAGATAAAGAATTATAACCTCAAACTAACATACCATCTAAGGGAATAGAATCAACCTTTACCGGGTAAGTCTCAAGCTAACTCACAAAGATGGGATGGAAGCACACTCAAACCCCAATAAAGGATAAACCTTTATTACCTACACTTATGATCGTTAATACACAAACTAAGGAATTACTGGGTAAGTCTCATCCTAAGCTTGCATTGAACCAGGAAAGGTGTAATAAGAATAGGATTTGGCAAACTCTAACACTTAACTCTCAGTTATGGATTAGATAAGTCACCTCGGTCAGAAGAATTCCACCCCGGCCGAGATGTTCATCAACCGAACGAGATGCTTATGGTTAAGGTTAAAGACTCGAACTTTCAGGATCCTACTGGAATCTAAGATTATTCTATCATTGTTTTTCCCACAACCTTCAGCCAATCACCCTAGAATCACACAAGGAAATTAGCCACTCATCATCATAATGAAAGTATTAAATATATGGGAAGAAAGTGAATATTTGAACAAAGAAGAATTTAATGAAAAGACTTCAATAACTGAATCAAATATCACAACAAAGCGTTCCTTGGATAATAATCCAAAAAGACAAGACAACAATTGAGGGAATTGAAGACAATCTTACAAAAACCCTCCAAAAAGCTATAAAAGCTATAGACTTCAATCTTCCTTCAACCTTCAAAAAGGTTCTTCGAAAACTCCCAACTGGAGTAGGCTGCTGCTGCTACGTGCTATAAACCCTGATCGACGGTATAGCGTGATGTCGGAATTGTGGAAATCCAACCCTTTTTATAGGAAAATAACCCTCCAAAGATAATAAATCTTAGAAAGATATTTTCCCATAAATATAGGTAAAATATATGATTCTGCATATCTCCTTCCTTCCAGGAGCCAAGCCCAAAAATATAAGATCACTTTCCAAATTTAAAAGATCTCATCCAAGAATAAAAATACTCTCGCCGCGTCCTAGGTGTTCGCCTCGGTCGAGTCGGCGTCTCTGGATCACCTCGGTCGAGATGAATCTCTGGTCAACCGAGGTGAGTCATAACTGAATGTGAAATCTCTCAAAACTGGTCCAAAGTAAATCTTTAATCCATGGCTATGCTCCCTGGATGTAGCTCCAAATGACTCGTGACTCCTTTTGCTCCTTTTTGATGCAAAACGTACCGAATTACCTGCAATTACAACAAAACTAGGTGTAGACCTCGATTCTCGCAAAGGTAGATGAAATGGTAGTAAAATCACATAATGTACATACAAACATGCAGATTATGAAAGATAAAACGTCCAAACAAACCCCAAAATATAGACTATTATTCATGCTATCAAAGTACCCCATACTTAGCCCTTGCTTGTCCCCAAGCAAGTTCCTCATATAGAAGACAAGATAGAATGGATTATAAGTCAAGAAAATCAATGAAAAAGTCTTTCAAAAACATTTTATGGTGTGCAACTATCATAGATCACTCTAAGAGAGTACTTCCTAGAATTAAAAACTCAATATGATCAAAACATTTTACAAATATAAGAAAGTTGTTCATCTTTGCATAAAATCATAGAATGCATAATAAATCATAATCATCAAAATTAATCATGTATAAAAAGTCAATCAACAAGATCAAGGTCTCAAGGGCTTCCCAAAAGAAAAGGTCAAGAAACGTGTAGGGTAGGGATGTATGTAAGGTAATGTGGTGCTAGAATCCGGGAAAAGGATGAACTTCACTTTCACTTTGACTTGCAACATCTTCCACCAATAAGCTTTGCTTATCTCACACTTTTTTCTTTTTACTTTACTTTTTGGGATACATGGACAGAGGTGCACAATAACCGAAGCCTAGGAAATCTGCAATCATCAATTTCTCGAGATGCATCAAACCCTTGATGCACATACCATGACCCGTTAGGAATATCGCTCAATCCGACTTTGGCAAGACACAAACACCCGGCTATGTGAATGGTGCCGAGTTACTCATCTTCATGATTGACTTCCCCAAACCTATTATTGCTTTCTAACACTTTCACTTCCAGCCACTTCTCAACTTTAACTCCACTTGCTTTTACCACTTCGCTTGCTTCCAAATTCCCGGATAGGTAAAGGGAGGCAAAATGTATATGAGGGGCTAAGCACGATCAAGAAGAAGAAGAAGAAGAGAATGAATTGCCTTGGTCTTTCCAAGAAGAAAGTGAGAGAACTTAACCTGCGGTGTCAACCTTCAAATTCAACATAATTTGGATAAAAACAAAGTATTAAACATGCCAATAATTTCAAACAAAGCATTTAGCAACTTAAACATATTATAAAACCTTTCAAACACATAAAGAATTTAAAACCAGTCAGTAAACAAGATCTTCACTGAGATCATCCAGATAAGTAGCACAAAAAATCGTTTTTGAAAACTCTCAGTTAACACACCTCGGTCGAGGTGTTCTTGGTTCAACCGAGGTGAAATGCCTCGTTTGGCCAGAATCTCCCCGGTCGAGGTCAAAATTTTTTTTTTTTAAAACCATTTTTTTCGGTTTCGACGTTTTTCTCAATCAAATAACCTGTAGGTATGCATGTAATATCAGATAATCATATAAATGCAGAAGTGATGCATAAATAAAATATCCGATGAAATATAATACATCAAAAGTAGTCGAATAACATCAAGTAGTCATAATCGATACAAACACCCCATACTTGGGACACACTGTCCCAGTGGTCAAATAAAAAGTCTAAAAATGAGAGAATTCACCGGATAAATAGCTGAACTGCATAAAAAATATAATAAGAAAATCCTGCAGCTCCTCAGTAATCTTGATCCGGTGGTGGTGGTGGTGGCACGTACGGATACTGTGTCGGGTCGAACGGATACCCCATGACACGCTCGAACTGAAGCTGAGCCATGACGTGCTGATAGTGCTGCCTCTCCTGCATCTCGCGGATATCCAGCGATAATGCAGCATACGAGTCAATAACCCGATCCGTCAGGTCATCGATCCGTCGGTGGGCAGCTCGATCCCTCACTCCGCGCCTCCTGCGTCTAGCAGGTCTGACTGGAGAAGTCTCAGCTGGTGCAGGCTCCGTCTCCTCCTCATCATCTAAGTCGATGATCGGTGGCGCGCTCATCCCTGCAGTATCCGTCCCTGTATCCATCGGGACTCCACCATCTCTCTCGTCCATCGTCTCCTCATCGTCGTCGTCATCCTCCTCAGCCTCAGCAAGGGCAGCTGTTGCCTCTCTGTGATCCTCCATCAGTGTATCCCAAGCTGTCTGCCAGTAATGCGGATCAAAGACTGTGAACTGTGCAGACCAGCGGATCCCCTGAGGTGCAGTCCGCTCCCAAGGCATGACTACGTATGGAGTGGTCAAACCACGGGGAACTAGAATCCTCCGTGTGATCATCTCCTGTAATCCCAGCGGCTTCGGAGCCGCCGCCATCGTGCAAACACTGAGGTCCATCCCGTGGTAGGTAGCGATGTGGGTGACTAGACCTCCGCAGCAAATGTCTCCCTTCGCCTTGGCCTTGATCCTGTGCAGATCCTCTGCCAAGAGCAAGCCAAAGTCTGGGAAACCTCCTGTCACCATGCAGTAGAGGCTGAAGAGCTCGCCCTGTCTGATCTTCTAGGGCGTCTCAGTAAGCGCCAGAAGTGTCTCGCTAAAAATCCTGTGGGCTAGTCTGAAGGCCGGATGAAAGATGACCTTCTCCCTGGAATCTCCAGGGCGCCATCTGTCCGCATGCTCAGTAATATGGGCTATCTGCCCCCAGAACTCCCTAGCTACGGATCGGGAGGGGAAGTCGGTGGCGGTGGGCTCAGAAAAGCCAAAAATCTCTCTCCATATCTCTACAGGAACTATGAAGTTCCGGTTCATCAACCGGTACTTCACAGACCGGTCTGTGGGGAGGTAGGAGAAGGAGCTAACAAACTCTAAGGTCGGCTCCAAGTAAGCTGGGGCTCGGATCTCAGTAAACTGATCCAGCCCGACAGTAGCAATCATCCTCTTAAGGTCAGCATCTAACCCTAGGCAATCAAAGGCCGACACGTCCAGAAATCGTGGTGCGATAACTGGACGGCTAGCTATCCGCTCATAGTCTACCCGGCATCTCTCGTGGATAACCGGGCGGTAAGGACGGGAAGAAGAAGAAGAAGGGGAGGGTGAAGATCTGTCTCTAAGGGCTAGGCGACGATCTGAACTCATTTTCACTCAGCTTTGTCAGACTACCTCGGTCACTGACAATCTCCAAGGATCACCTCGGTCGAGATGCAGTTCGACCGGACCGAGGCGCAGCAGTTACGATTCCAAATCTCAAAAATTCAGTTCTTTTCCCCCCAAAATCACTACAATTGCTTCCTAAGGGGTACTTAAGCCTTTCCTCAGCAAAATCTGGGGCAACCAAAGCCCAAATCAAAGCGAACGAGCGAGTTAGGGTTTCGACTTGTTTTACCTCGTTTCGGTCGATTCGCTCGATTTCTTTGCAGATCTGTTGTTGCAATCGGTTCCTCTACCCTTCAATTGCAGTTTGGAAGCAGAAATCTTCGAAAACGAGCAAGATCTGAGAGGGAGCGAAGTGGAGGTCGCCGCGGTCGAGGTGGGTAAAGTAAAAAAGTGAAAAATAAAAATGTTTCCCTCTTTATACTGTTTCTGGATCTGCTGTCACCTCGGTCGAGATGGTCTCGACTGGACCGAGGTGGTACGGACCGAGGTGGTTCTGCAGAAACCCTAGTCGCCTCGGTTGCTCAAGAATCAACTCGGTCGAGGTGCTCTAACAGTAACCGAGGTGCTTCTATCTTCTCAGAATCTCGAACTTCCGTCCTTCCAGTTGTGCTCCTTCCTTAGATATTCCCTGTTGTCTGTCCAGAACGCCAAAAACAAAGCAAAGCAAAGCAAAAACAAAAACTATCTAAGCTAGACTAGAAAACGGGAAAAGAAAGCAATACCTTGGGTTGCCTCCCAAGAAGCGCTTGATTTAAGGTCGCTAGCTGGACCATGATGCGTCTCAAATGAGGTATATTGGTGCAACCTCCTCAACCGGCGTTTCCGGTTGGTATTTCTTAAGTCTATGACCGTTGACCTTGAAGCTTCCGCTAGTTTCGCCCCATATCTCAACTGCACCATGAGGGAAAACATGTTTCACAACGTAAGGCCCGGTCCATCTAGATTTCAACTTACCTGGAAAAAGGCAGAGGCGGGAGTTGAAGAGTAGAACTAAGTCTCCTTCGTTAAGCTCCTTTGGGATGATACGCTTGTCATGCCATCTCTTCGTCCTTTCCTTGTAGATTTTGGCATTCTCATAAGCGTTCAAACGCAGCTCCTCCAGCTCGTTAAGTTCCAGTAGTCGCTTCTCACCGGCCTCTTTGATATCGAAATTCAACCATTTGATAGCCCAATATGCCTTGTGTTCCAATTCAACGGGCAAGTGGCAAGACTTCCCATATACCAAATTATAAGGAGTGGTACCTATGGGAGTTTTGAATGCGGTCCTGTACGCCCAAAGAGCATCGTCCAACTTCATGGACCAATCCTTCCTCGTTCTAGAGACGGTCTTCTCCAAAATTGCCTTGATCTCTCTATTCGAGATCTCGACCTGTCCACTAGTTTGAGGGTGATAAGCAGTTGATACCTTGTGGGTTACCCCATACTTCGATAGAAGTGCTTTGAACTTCCGGTTGATGAAATGCATTCCTCCATCGCTAATGATGATGCGTGGAGTTCCAAATCGTGGAAAGATAGTTCTATTCAAGAACTTCACAACCACTTTGGCGTCGTTAGTGGGAGAAGCAATGGCTTCAACCCATCTAGAGACGTAATCAACTACAAGGAGAATGTAGAGGTTTCCTCCGGAGGATGGGAAAGGTCCCATGAAGTCAATCCCCCATACATCAAAGATTTCCACTTCTTGGATGTTATTAAGTGGCATCTCGTTCCTCCTTGATAAGTTCCCTGTTCTTTGGCATGCATCACAAGAGACAACAAAAGATTGCACATCCTTAAATAATGTAGGCCAAAAGAAACCGGAACGCAATACCTTAGCGCATGTTTTATCGGTGCTAGCATGCCCCCCACAAGGAAGTGAATGACAATGCCTTATGACGCTATTAACTTCATCCTCCGGAATGCACCTTCGAAGCATCCCATCCGGTCCGCGCTTGAATAGCAGCGGCTCGTCCCAGTAGTAATGTCGTACGTCCTTGAAGAATCTTTTCTTTTGAGAGTACGTCAATCCGGGCGGTATCTCCTGGCAAACAAGATAATTTACAATATCAGCGTACCAAGGACCTTTATTATCAGAAAGTTTGTGGACGGAATGCTCCACAAATAGTGGATGAATATCAGAGGAGGGAGTAAGAAATTTGTTATTCTCAGCAATCTCAGTTGACATCATCTCGCCATCGACCTCGGTCGAGGCGCATAGGCGTTGACCGAGATGTTCTTCGGTCACCTCGCTCAGTCCAGAAAGTGCCTCGGTCGAGGTACTGCTACTGGATCCGGGACTGGAGATCTTCGTCTCCTTGACTAGCTTCTCAGTTGTAGCTCCTAGATCCTCTTCCAGTACCTTCAAGCTCCGTATATCTGCATCACAAGAAGCATCTATACCTTCCTCCATTAAAATGAAGCTAATAACTCTTTCGAGTGGGTCGTTAATAAGGATAGAGCTCACCAATTCCCTTAATTCTTCTTCATCGTAGATGTTGAAGATATCATCAGTTAGCTGCTCCCCTTTCATGGCTGCAAGTAGTGCGAACTCCACCTCATCGCCACCAACGTTGAATTTCAACTTGGCGTTCTTGCAATCCACGTTGCAACCCGAAGTTGCTAGAAATGGCCTCCCGAGAATAATAGGAACAGGATAATCTGCGGGAATGTCAAGTACGACAAAATCTATGGGTAGATAGAAGTTACCTAGCTTGACCGGAACGTCTTCCAAAATGCCCACGGGATGGGTAATGGAGCGATCCGCCATGTAAAGTCGAATCTTGACCGGCTTGGGCTCTCCAAGACCGATCTTCGTGCATAGCTCCAGCGGGATGATGCTCACGCTGGCTCCTAGATCACAAAGGGCTTCACAAGTTACATCCCCAACTTGAATGGGAATGCAAAATGAGCCGGGATCTCTTAACTTAGGTGGCATCTTTTCCTTCATGATCTTGATAAGCTCCGAAGATTTAGATGTCATCCTAACTTCACCAACATCTTCCAGCTTCCTTTTCCTTGATAAGATTTCTTTTAAGAACTTCCCATAGGCGGGCATACCTAAAATAGCATCAAGGAAAGGAATATTAATATGTAGCTTATTCATCAAGTCAAGAAACTTACCAAAGTGCTTGTCTAGATGTGCTCTGGCTCTAGACTGAGGGAATGGAAGTGGTGGTTTGTAAGCAAGAGGTGGAACATAAGTTTCTATCGTCCCTCCTGCTTTCTGTTGCTCCGCCTCGGTTGGCATCTCGGTCGAGGTGTTCTTCGACTGGATCTGGACCGAAGTGGTCTGCGTCAAGCGAGGTACTGGATCTGCAGTTTTAAGTCCACTCCTCGTCGTTATGGCCATGCACTGGCCCTTAGGGTTAGTTTCCGTCTTTGCTGGAAGCTTCCCTGGATCTCTTGGCGCTTCATTCGCCCTATTAGAAAGTTGTTGTTCGAAGGACTTTTGGGCCCTCGAAAATGAAGTCATAGAATTCTCCATAGCGCTAAGCTTGATCAAGATTGCCTCCAGAACTGCGTCTTTCTTTTCTGGCTGAGACGAACTTGATCCTTGCCCTTGGCTTTTCAATGGAGTAGAAGAAGAAGAAGAAGGGGAAGAGAGGAAAGGGTTAGAGGAATCATTAGAATTGGAGTTTGAATGATTGTTACCGTGATTTTGGTTATTCGCCCTCCAGTTGTTGCTATTGGATCCTCTATTGTTGTTGTTGTAGTTGTTGTTTCGGGGACCGTTGTTGTTGTTACGGTACCCGTTATTGTTGTTGTTCCTTTGCCCTTGCTCTTCCTTCTTAGTTTGAGCCATCAAGAGCTCCTTCAATTGCTTCACGTCGTTCTTCAACGACGTGAGTTGATTGTTGTTGGATTGAGTTTCTTGAAAGTTGACTCTTTTAACTCCACCTTCAGCTCCTTGGTGGGTATATTTCTCCATGTGCAAGTCTTGCTTCTCAATGAAGTCCCAAGCCTCATCAATCGCCATGTCCATGAAGGTACCGGCGGAGAGTAGTTGGAGATTGAACTGGGTGCTTCCGTCCAGCCCTTTGAAGTAGATCTCCAACAACTCGATCTTTGGAATCCCATGATGTGGGCAATCCAAAAGGATATCCTTGAACCGCTCCCAAGATTTAGACAAGCTCTCCTTGTCCTTCATGATGAAAGCATTGATCTTCCCTCTCATTTCGGCGGTCTTTGAGGGGGAAAGAATTTGGTCAAGAATTCTGTGGTCATCTCCTCCCATGTGCTGATTTTTCCTGGAGGAAGAGATTGATACCAAGTAAGAGCTCTATCTTTTAAAGAAAAGTAAAAAGGTCTTAGCTTGTAGTTGTTATTCTCAATTCTGGGAGGTCTCAAGGTTTCCATCAAGATCTCGTAATTTTGAAGATGTTGATGCGGCGACTCTTTCTCTAGCCCTCCGAATTGGCATTGGCGAATCATGGCTAGAACTTGCGGTCGAAGTTCGTAGTCATGATCTGCTGGATCTCCTAAGTTCACTCCTGGACGCCTCAGCTGTTGATTAGGGTCCATCCTTTTACCTAGGGTTTGTGGGATTCCTGCAAGAAGAACATCTCGGACTGGCATCCGAGGTGGAAGTACATCGGCCGGGGCGTCAGGTACTGGAATCTACCTCGGTCGCGGGTCAACTACTGGATCCTGCATCGGTCGAGGATCAACAGGAGGATCTTCCCTCGGTCGAAGTAGAATCTGGTCTCGTATGACTGCAATCTCAGCTTCGATTGCTGCAGTCTTGGTGCGATTCTCTTCTTTCTCTTGCCTGAGTTCTTCCTTGCTGAGGCGTAGCAACTCTAGCGCCTCTTTCAATTGGGCCGCAAGATCGCGATCGTCTTGTTGGGCCATCTTTGCTTCTCTTAAGCGTCGCTTGTATGTCTTTTCTGGTTCGGGATCGTAGGGAACGATTTCCTTCCCAGCGCGGGTTCTTCGCATATGCCTAAGAAAGAACCTGCAAAAGTCACTCAAGTAGAGTGGTTAGATGAAACGGGGCAATCGCCCCAAGAGCAAACCGTACCGGCTCGGTCTAGACCAAGTCCCCGGCAACGGCGCCAAAAACTTGTTCGCTCCAAACGGTGTGTGCAAGCTTTAAATTTATAACCCTAGACTTAAGCTTAAAACAAGGATGCGAACCCGCAGTGTATGGGTCAATCGTAGTAAAAGCAAGAAAATTCCAGGGGTCGATCACAGGGACTCGGTGAAACAAAGTCAATACGGTGTGCTTATGTCAATACTAACCACAAGAGTGATTAACACAATCAAAGATGAATAAGAAGTCAATAAAGCAAATATGCAATTCTAGGGATTAAAGCATCTAGTTGTGGTTCCAACTCAAGATCTATAGATAAGCGGACAAAGCTGAGATTTTTGCGTGGGGAAGGTGTTACTAAAGTGGAGTAGATCACCGGGTAAGTCTCACTACGCACTAATCCTAAACCGTAACTCCTATTACCGGGTAAGTCTCAAGGAATCAAGATAAAGAATTATAACCTCAAACTAACATACCATCTAAGGGAATAGAATCAACCTTTACCGAGTAAGTCTCAGGCTAACTCACAAAGATGGGATGGAAGCACACTCAAACCCCAATAAAGGATAAACCTTTATTACCTACACTTATGATCGTTAATACACAAACTAAGGAATTACCGGGTAAGTCTCATCCTAAGCTTGCATTGAACCAGGAAAGGTGTAATAAGAATAGGATTTGGCAAACTCTAACACTTAACTCTCAGTTATGGATTAGATAAGTCACCTCGGTCAGAAGAATTCCACCCCGGCCGAGATGTTCATCAACCGAACGAGATGCTTAGGGTTAAGGTTAAAGACTCGAACTTTCAGGATCCTACTGGAATCTAAGATTATTCTATCATTGTTTTTCCCACAACCTTCAGCCAATCACCCTAGAATCACACAAGGAAATTAGCCACTCATCATCATAATGAAAGTATTAAATATATGGGAAGAAAGTGAATATTTGAACAAAGAAGAATTTAATGAAAAGACTTCAATAACTGAATCAAATATCACAACAAAGCGTTCCTTGGATAATAATCCAAAAAGACAAGACAACAATTGAGGGAATTGAAGACAATCTTACAAAAACCCTCCAAAAAGCTATAAAAGCTATAGACTTCAATCTTCCTTCAACCTTCAAAAAGGTTCTTCGAAAACTCCCAACTGGAGTAGGCTGCTGCTGCTGCGTGCTATAAACCCTGATCGACGGTATAGCGTGATGTCGGAATTGTGGAAATCCAACCCTTTTTATAGGAAAATAACCCTCCAAAGATAATAAATCTTAGAAAGATATTTTCCCATAAATATAGGTAAAATATATGATTCTGCATATCTCCTTCCTTCCAGGAGCCAAGCCCAAAAATATAAGGTCACTTTCCAAATTTAAAAGATCTCATCCAAGAATAAAAGTACTCTCGCCGCGTCCTAGGTGTTCGCCTCGGTCGAGTCGGCGTCTCTGGATCACCTCGGTCGAGATGAATCTCTGGTCAACCGAGGTGAGTCATAACTGAATGTGAAATCTCTCAAAACTGGTCCAAAGTAAATCTTTAATCCATGGCTATGCTCCCTGGATGTAGCTCCAAATGACTCGTGACTCCTTTTGCTCCTTTTTGATGCAAAACGTACCGAATTACCTGCAATTACAACAAAACTAGGTGTAGACCTCGATTCTCGCAAAGGTAGATGAAATGGTAATAAAATCACATAATGTACATACAAACATGCAGATTATGAAAGATAAAACGTCCAAACAAACCCCAAAATATAGACTATAATTCATGCTATCAGTACTACATGAACTGGCACCCTATCCCGGTGCTCCTGGTACCCCCTACAGACTCTGTGGACCCTTCATGGTTGTGCTCCGTCATCTAAAAGAAAATCAAAGCATAATTTTCAAAAAACTTTTTAGAAAACTTCCACACCCAAGCCAAGGAATCATATCCCCGCTCTGATACCAACCAAATGTGACACCTATTTCATTTTCTAGTTGATTACTAGTTAATTAACCTTGTTTAAAGCAAAAAAGCGGAAAACATAAAATTTTAAAACTTGATCTTACAACCATATTCAAAACATATATACATACTAACATACGTCATAAAACCTTGTTTAACAAAACATAATTGTTTAAAACCACACAAAATATCCTAGGCGGCAACATCCTATAACAACCCACCTGGTATGATCTCAAATCCAGGTGTTGGGTCCAATGTTCTTGCCTTGATCAGGCCGAGTCTGAGTAGCTGGAAAAAAAATGTGGATATAACAACAATGAGCCACACGCTTAATAAGGGTATACAAATCACACTCTCCAATATATACAAGTATCTAATATCCCATCCCCAAAGAACACTCTATACCCTTCCTTACATTCCAAAGTCGATCACTGCATACATATCCACATTCACATATAATTCCACAACCATTCATATCACATTTCATATAAACATTCAAGCATGTTATCACACATCACATATAAACATATCATCTCATATCATCTCACCACGTATAAATAATCATAACATAACATATAACATGCTAGACTCCATCACATCGATGCATAGGTGATAATTAACTAACTAGCCCCAACTGATCGTACGATATATTTTCTCATGTACTTTCGTATTTTTTTTCTTTCTTTCTTTTTTTTTTCTTTCGGTTGGCCAACCCGATAGCGTCCTAGGCCCCCTGTAGATCAGGTAGCGACCTCGGCCATCTTGTCCTAAGACCCCCTATAGATCAAGTTGCGATCTTGGACTATTTTTGTCATCTTGAGGCCCCCTGTAGATCAGGTAGCGACCTTTGAGGCCCTTTGTAGATCAGGTAGCGACCTCGTCCCCTAGAAACCCGTGCGGGACCCAGTTGGGCTAATTAATCAAT
This sequence comes from Fagopyrum esculentum, assembly GCA_033239045.1. NCBI lineage: Eukaryota > Viridiplantae > Streptophyta > Magnoliopsida > Caryophyllales > Polygonaceae > Fagopyrum > Fagopyrum esculentum. The sequence goes on along the minus strand of BSUD01000002.1, from coordinate 44,132,149 downwards.
TATCATCCTATATTATCACTTTCATATCATAACTCAATTTCATGCTTCCATCATATTCCTTAATCATATTCTTTCCATTACTATCTCATGTACCTCATGCATGCATTCATAAATCATATCAATTCATCATCATCATTTCACTCATATATATATAAGCATGCATAAAATCATGGTATATTAAATACATAACATATATTAAGCAAGTGTAATTCATATACACTTACCTCGCAGGTAAGAACAATAAAATCTCGCAAACCAACTATTGAGTCCGTTTCCCACTCGGACTATCCTCCTTGATCGTGCTTGGATACGCTCACAAAGAACTAAGCTATAGTTAACCAAAACCTTCAACAACACCTGCGGAGAATATCATATCCCTCGTACTAAACTCCTCCGTTCAAACACCAGTTAAATTCATTCCTTTGAATTTAATTAACTTATATCCTCGTCTATAATCCCAATTTAATTAATTAACCTTCAATTAATTAATTAAATTTCGCCAGAATAACGTTTTGCCCGTAGGCAATTTCTGAACCCACCTGTCATTAAATCTCAACAAACAAACAACCCATAATCATCAGAATAATGTAACGAGCATAATGGAATTTCCAATTATCCATTTTGGCAAGCCTAAGGTCAATTTAGGCCAAATCGAAATACGGAAAAAGAATAAATTCACAACTTATTCGTTACTAACCCGATTGACGATCCGAAAGAAGATTCGGAATCACAACGACGCAGGCTACGCTCAGACACCATCAAATTCACCGGAATCTGAGCGACGGAACCTCCCTAGTATCATATATGCTCGACCATACCTTCCCTTGCTCGGAAATGTAGAAACTCGGTACCAAAATGAAGAGAATGAAGAGAGGAATCCAAAAACTCAAACGGATTTGAAATCGGATTAGAAATGAAGAGTAGATCTGCGTTTGAAGGTTGAGAGATTTCAGAGCTTTTACGAGGAAACGTGAAAGAAAAATGAATTAATAAACGTTATTTCCGCTATTTATAGCGAAGATGATAATTATTCTTTAGTGGAGTCGATAATTATCCTTTCGCTGATCCGAAAGCAGTTTAAGCCCCCTTCTCCAAACTTCTCGAAATTGGAATAATAAATCTGGAGTATTGTATGGATAATTATTCCGCAATTGTCTCGAAAAACGAGTATTCCTAAGCCGTCTTTCTTAGCCGCTAAGAAACGAAATAGCGACTCTTTTGGCCGTTTTGCCTTTCCATGTTTTTCATATCTAGGACATGTCCGATATCCTGATCATTTTTCTCAACTGTATTTTTATTAATTGAAGCTTCCAAATGCTCCAAATAACACCGGGGTGTAATATCATCTAGGAGCAGGTTACCTCGAGAGGTATATCATGTTATAACGGATTTAATTCCTTAAAATTCTCGATTAGGTCATCTTCGATTTGACTGTTACACGGGTGCTGGCTACCAATATGGATAATAGTGCTCCATCTCCTTTTATCTTTCAAGGTCTCAACATAAGAGACAAAGACAAAGAGGAAAAAAGATGTAAAGTAACAAGAAACTTAGAATATCAACTATCAAACACAACCAAACTATATGCAGTCCCCAACAACAACAACAGAAACTTGATATGAAAGTTTTACCAAATGGTAACAACAACCTCCCCTACAAGTATCTTGGGATCGGATGTAGTATATATGGGTATCGAATTCAGAAAATATGTCTTTGAAAAGGATTGAGAAAACAAGAAAAACAATGATTGTTGTGGTAAAGAAAGAGGAGTGTAACAGCCAACTTTTAGCTGTCACCGCCCCTGTGGTGATAGTGGCCGCCCTAGCGGCAACTGTGCCTGCCACCGCCCCCACGATGACAGTGAGCCGCCCCTGCGGCTAGCCACGGTCGCGGGAAGGCAAACCGTCCCTGCGGGTTTGCCTCATATCGCGGAGATTTTCTTTTCTTTTTCGTTTTTATCTTATTTTCTATCTTCGAAGATATGATTTTCTTATCTTTGGCCGACTTTCCAGGATCTTCTAAACCCTAAAACGTCCTTTCTTCTATCTTTTCATTCCTTTTCTATAAATCCCCTATTTCCCCCTATTTTTCACATTTCTTGCATACATTTTCTTCACCATGAGAGCTGCAACTATTTGCCCTTGCTTTCTGTGATCTTCCTGAACGTGTAAGTTCATCTTCCTTTGTTCTTCCTCATGTTCATGAGTTGCTGCATGCCGTTTCCCTTCTATTTCGTTTTCTCCTTTCGTTCTTCCTTTTCTTCTTCTCCAACAATCATGTTTGAACCTTGATTCTTGTTGGCCTTCCCGTTGTTAATTTATTGATGTTCACAGGCCCCCTTGATTGAGTCTTGACGAGTGTGGATCAAATGATCAAGGTTTGGATCCCTTTCTATGAGTTTCTGTCGAGATAAACCCCGACAACACAATTTGTCACGCCGCCGCCCCCGTGCCCTGTCGTGCCGCCCCTGGGCCTCGTCCAACCTTCCCTGCGGTTTCGTCTGCAGTAGCTCCTGTCTTTGGGGAGTTGCTTCCTTCCTTGCTTACCTCGTTCATGTCCTTGGTTGTTGTTGATGTTGTTACCCCCGTAGGGGCGTTGTAAGACTAAGGTCGAGCCCTTAGCATGTGGAGATCTCTTAGAGATCATTGAGACTTGAAGTTATAGACTTCTAATAACCGTTCTGTTTTGATTCGTGATGCCTTGTGTGAACAGGCTTTCCTTTGCTCCTTTCCTGAGGGAAACTGAGTATTCGCTAACCCCTTTGAGTTACCTTTGAGTGAGGTAAGTCCCTTGGACTTACTTAGCTTCATTCCATATATTGGTTTGAGTGTATTGACTTATATGTGTGCTATTATTGTTATAATGGATAACCGGAATATGATTCACCTTTTATACCGTAAGTGGCCCAAGTGTATGATAATCGGGCGGTGACCACTTGTCTAGTTCTACAAGAGACTAGGAGGTGCTCTTGTAATCCAGGCTTGTAGGTAACGGATAATACTAATCTAATCCTATTGGTAGACGGAAGCGAAGGCGAGTTTCGGGAGATTCTCGTGTGACAAAAGAAGGCGAACTAGTAATGGATAACCTAATGAAAGATAATAACCGGTTGAGTGCGAGCATGCTATATGTTTACTTTATCTTATGTGTGTTTGTGCCCTTTCGTTCTTTTTGGTATCTAGAATGTTAGCTAACAGTTTATACCGATGTTGGAGATGCCTTGAGGATATAGGTGCTGCTGAGTGTTCTAGATGGTGTGGTCAGCGGGGTTCCCGTATATTATAGAACGGGATCGGGTTTATGTTTCAGTTGTTGTTTCCCTTTTGTTTTGAACTCGGCTGCGAGTCTTTTACGCTTCCCTTTGTTTAAGACTTTGGTTTTATATTGAGTTTTTGTTTTCATTTGTTTGTGCCTTGTTGTAAGATCCGTTGTGTCGTTGCTACTCTGAGGGTCGGGACCCATTGTGAGATCCTATCCCGTAACGCTTCGAGTTCCCAAAACTCGGGGTGTTACAATATGGTATCAAAGCTCTAGGTTGGCAACAATGACACTCGTAATCTTCTAAAGGTCGGATGGATAAATAAACAGAACCCACAAGGGGTTTACATTTTCAAAAGAGGGTTTTTGATTTTAAACTTGTCGGTTTGGGATAGATGTACGGGCGACCATCACTACCTCCGCGGATCTCAACCATGTAGTTTCTTATATGTTCTCCTTTATGTTCTTTTCTTGGTTTTCTACTTTAGATGTAGCATGGCCTTATATATATATATATATATATATATATATATATATATATATATATATATATATATTTATTTATTCTTATATATTTATCCTTATAGCAGATGGCGTGTACTAGAGCTACATTTGCTTTGGGGCGAGGAAGGGGTCGACCACCTCTTCCACCTACCGTCCGTGGATGAGGACGTTTAGGGAGACCTCTACTAGCTAGAGATCATTGCCAAGCCCCAGTCGTTGATCCGTCTATCGTTGAGGCGTTTGCTGAAGAAGTTGCTGAGAGTGTTGTTCTTGAGGCTGAGAACGGGAACACTGCTAGGTCCAGAGCACTGAGAGCACATTCGACGGAGTTTGGTCGAGTATCTATAGGAGTTTCTACATATCACGACTCTGTGTAGAGACTCAAGGAGGCTATCAAGACTGGAGGACTTGCACTAGCGCCGCCAGTACACGCGAGATCTGCTGAGGTTTCGCAGAGAGTTACGCAGGTTGTTGTTGCACCTACTAGAGTTGTTGAGGGTGTTAGAGCACCAGATGAGGCGAGATAACTGAGGCCCTTCTGTTGGTTGAAGGCTTTCAACCAGCCGAAGGTTCCTTCTTTCATGGGGAAGACTGAATTAGAGGTGGAGTTGTGGCTAGGACAACTGGATTCTGCTATGGAGGCAATCGGTTGCCTAGAGGGACGTCGAGTCAACATAGCACAAACATTGCTGAAGGATCATGCTCATTCCTGGTGGAGGACCATGTGTAGTAGGGTCACCAGTTATGAGTAGATGAAGACGGTAATAAGGGATCGCTATTGCCCTGCAGCTATGAGGAGAGACTGTCTTCAAGATTTTCTCGAGGTTGGATTCGAGGATATTCCGATTGCTGAGATCATCAACAAGTTTCAGGAGGAGCTATCTTTGTTGGGTCCGTCTGCACCACCCGAGGATCAACATGTTTACCTTTTCTCTCGGAGGTTGAGAGAGTCTACCCGCTCCTATCTTGTTGGTTTCCGTTGTGATTCTTTGACGAACTATTAGGATTGAGCATTTGCTTACGAGAGAGACCGACTGGGTCAGAGAAGAGCTTCTCAGACAGGAGGTCCTTAGAAGAGGCAAATGACTGGACCTGCCAGTATTAGAGTTGGAGCAGCTAGGTTCGGACGTAGTCAAACGCTGGGACGCTTTGGGTTTCAATAATCGACACAAGGTTCTGACAGAAGAAGACAATGTCATACCTACAGACGAGTTGGTCGCATCTGCACAGATTGCAAGAAGCCCGCAGTGACTTGCTTTTCTTGTGGCAAGCCAAGACACAAAGCTACGTTTTGCCGTTACCGCAAGACGCTATCTCAGTAGGGATCTTCACCTACTAGTGTTATACAAGGTGGATAGAGAACTTAGTATCATCAGTAGTAGTAGCAGAGAGTTTCCGGTTCTACTACTCCTCAGGGTTCCACTCCGGGTCAGGGCAGAGGACGAGGAGGCGGTACTTCTAACACCATAGGTGCCTCAGCTACAGTTTATGAGCTTAGGAGTGCAGTGGAGCCGACCGCTCCAACGACCACCGGTACCATTCATATTAATGGTTTTCCTGTTAGAGTTGCTTCCAATACCGGTGCTACGTATTCTTTTATATTTGATGCTTGCGTAGATAGATTGACCTTAGTTACCGTAGAGGGGAAACCCTTCTTTATAGGATTACCCGATGGGGGTAAGATTAGAGGTACACGAGAGGTTCGCAATTGCTCTATTAGATTGGGAGATCGCGATTGGCCAGCTGACTTCTTTATCATGTACTTAGTACACAAAGAAGTTATTCTAGGCATGGATTGGATGGATCAACATCGAGCAGTTTTGGACATCGGCAAGAGGATAGTGACGGTAACTACAGAGGCTGACCATGTGGTGATCTTCAGAGGATGGGATCTCGGGAAGACCGGTACAGTCATCAGTGCAGTCCGAGCTGTGAGACTTATCGATGAGGGTTGCAAGGATTTTTGGTGTTATGCCATGAATGATAGTACGAGTCCAACTTTGGAGGAGATTTCGGTAGCTTGCGAGTTTATCGACGTTTTTGGAGAGCCATCAGATTAACCTCCATAGAGGAGTGTTGACATCAACATTGATCTTGATCCCGGGACGAGACCGATCTCGAAGGCTCTTTACCGTATGACGCCTATCGAGATGCTTGAGCTTAAGAAGCAGCTCGAGGAGTTAGTTGAGAAGGGCTTCATCTGCCCTAGTGTAATTTCTTGGGGCGCACCAGTACTCTTCATCAAGAAGAAATACGTGTCGATGAGGTTATGTATTGACTACCGAGAGCTTAACAAGGTGACAATCAAGAATAAGTACCCATTGCCCCATATCGATGATCTTTTGGATCAACTGCATAGAGCTTCAGTGTTTTTGCGGATTGATTTGAGATCCGAATATCACCAACTGAGGGTGAGGGAGCAAGACATAGCCAAGACGGCATTTTGGACCAGGTATGGCTACTATGAGTTTGTAGTGATGCCATTCAAGCTCACGAATGCGCCCGCATTTTTCATGGAGTTGATGAAAAATATCTTCATTGACTTCCTAGACTAGTTTGTAGTTGTCTTCATAGACGACATTTTGGTATACTCTCGCAGTTGAGAGGAGCATGCAAGACACTTAAGGATTGTTCTTCAGGTCTTACAGGATACAAATCTTTACGCCAAGCTCTTTAAGTGTGAGTTTTGGATGTCCGAGGTAGCATTCCTAAGATTGGCGGGCTAATACTGGCGTTTTGTGGAGGGCTTTTCAGCTATTGCCTGACCTCTCACTTCCTTGCTGAGGAAGTCTATAAGATTTGTATGGTCCGAGCCGTGCCTGCAGAGCTTTGAGGAGCTGAAGAAGAGGTTGACCTCTACTCTTATCTTAGCTCAACCATAGGGCATTGAGGACATTGTGGTTTACAACGATGCATCCAAGCTTGGCATGGGATGTGTTCTGATACAGAGGGGTAAGATGATTACTTATACGTCGAGACAACTGAAGACGTTTGAGGAGAATTACCCTACCCATGATCTCGAGTTGGATGCTGTGGTTCAAGCTTTGAAGATTTGGAGGCATTATTTGTACGGAGCTACGTGTCAAATATTCACAGCCATAAGAGTCTAAAGTACATATTCACTCAGCGGGAGTTGAATAACCGCCAACGTAGATGGTTGGAGTTGATCAAGGACTTCGATCTTGAGATCTTATACCACACAGGAAGGCAAATGTGGTAGCTGATGCCCTCAGTAGGAAGACTCTCCAGGAGATGGCGATCGCTTGGCTGACAACTCAACCTTAGTTGCAGTGAGACTTGGCATGACTGGAGATGGATATCCACTTTCCGGATTCCGACGGCCAGCTATCCACATTGGAGATATTACGTGATGTGTTGGTAGAGATCCGACGGAAGTAGGAGAGTTGCCCAGTTTTGACACAGATCCGAGACCGGATGTCTCGAGGAGAGACGCCACAATTTGTAGTTGGTTCTGATGGAGTTTTGAGATGCCAGGAGTGCGTATGTGTACCCTCAAATTGAGAGTTAAGACAACGGAACCTACAGGAGGCTCATTCTTCACCTTACTTAGTGCACCCCGGTGCGAGTAAGATGTATCAAGATATCATGCACCTTTCTGGTGGGGAGGTCTGAAGCCAGACGTGACGAGATATGTAGCTCAGTGTGTGATAGGTGATGGAATCACTATCAATTAGGATAGTTTTTAGAGTCTTTTTATTGCATTAGTGTCGGTTTATGCTACTAACTCCTTGGTCCAGAAGAAGAAGATCAAAAGAAGCTAAAGAAGGAGTCATAAGCACTTAGGAGTGAAGATCGATCATGAAGCAAAGCTTCTGTTGCCTCACCATCCCTGCGGGTCCTTGCAGCCGCCCCTGCGGATGACGTTTTCACTGGAACGCTCCTTGCGCCTTCACCAGCGCCGGCCATGAAGTGTGTCACCACCCCTGCGCCACTCCTTGGCGCCCCTGCGGTGACCTGCCCTAAAGATATGAAGACCAGCTCCCCTGCGTCTCCCACTGCGCCCCTGCCTGCACCCCAACCTGGGAGTTGGAAGACGAAGAGGCTATGTTGACGCCCTTGCGTCGACATAGGGACGCCCTGGTGGCTTGACATTAGAAACGTCAGGAAGGCGAAAGGTCAGACGTTGAAGTGCATTAAAGATCCGCCCCAACGGAATTGTGTAGCCGCCCCAGCGGCCCTGAAGAAGATCAACCGATTCTGCCTAAACCGCCCCTGCGGTTCCTAAAGGCCGCCCCTGCGGTTTAACACCAGAAGCTTTACTCCGGCTGTTTACACCACCTTTATGGCATTTAAGGTGACTGTTTTGTGCCGGCCATTTACTCCTATTTAGTGCCCTTTGTAGTATAAATAGACATTGGTTGATTGCTAGAATCATCCATCTTATCATCTTGTTAATCATCAAATTATCCACTTAGATTGTCTTGCTACCTTGTAATGAGTTGCTAATTCCCTTGCTACATTGGGTTGGTTTGAAGCTGGCTTATTACTTTGGTTGTAAGTACTTTATAATATAAGTTTTCATTCAGTAATACTTTGTGTTTCCTTGATCTCCATTGTCTAATTGCATGTTTACTATTGCTTGAGATTGATCACCTTAGGTTCTAAAGTGCATGCAAATAACTAGGATTAATAGGTTCCGAGTTCGGGTCTTTAATCTAGTAGCAACTTCAAGTAATAACGGGTTGTGATTACTTAAAGAAAAGGAACACAAATATAAAGATAAGTTTAACGATTTTAATCTTCTCTTTATATCCCTTAGTCTCTGTTTGAAAGCTAACCTGTTATTTGTTCTTGTAGGTTTATGGAACTTTAATAGGTTAAGTTGTGTTGATGCCGGTTGGCTCAACACATATATACGATCGAGACGGGAGATTACTTGGAAACTTGTAAAAGGAACTCACCAAAGTAGCAATTGCATGCTTAGAATCAACCTAGTGTAGATTCATCCATTATTGTCTTACTTGTCGCATTTATCGTTTTCATAAGTTTTTGTGCATCAATTCAACCAAACCCCCCCTTTGTGTCACTTGTCATTATAATCGATAATTGCATCTAAAACACCTTAACTCTCTTGGGTTCGACCCTTACTTAATCACTATACTTGTTCTTAGTGCTAAGTCGGGATTTACTTTTGATTTGGTATAGACGACCATAGAAATACCTTCGGTCAAATTTTGGCGCCGTTGCCGGGGAGTTTTAGTGTTTTATTGTTATTATTGATTATTGGTTTGAACCATTTTTATGGTTAAAACCCGTGCTACTAATTCCGGCTTTGCTTCTTTTGATCCAGAAATTGAGAGGACGCACATCCGGCAACGAGGACAACAACAACTTCAACAAGAGATGGCTGACCGTACTCTTCGTCAACTTACGTAGCCCACCTTGGCTCAAAACCCTCTTGCGGTCGCTATACCGGCACTAGGGGAAGGAGTCAACTTTTAGCTCAACCCGGCCTCATGCACTTGCTTCCATCCTTCCATGGGCTAAGTGGTGAAGACCCATCACCCAGCTTGGGAAGTTCCATACTGTGTGTATGAGCATGAAGCCGGCCAACATTACCGAAGAACAGATCAAGATGAGGGCATTCGGCTTCACACTCAAAGATTCGGCGGATGATTGGTATTACCACCTTCCAACCGGAAGTATTGACACTTGGGAGAACCTTCACAAAGCGTTCTTGGAGAAATACTTTCCAGCTAAAAAGGCCAATAGCTTGAAGAAAGCTATAAGCAATATCGAGCAAGAGGCAACAGAAACTCTCTACGAGTACTTCGAAAGGTTTGCACACCTCCGATCCAGCTGTCCTTTTCACGGATATTCAACTCAAGATCTAGTCTTGTACTTGTACAATGGTTTGCTAAACAACGAAAGGAGGATCATCGATGCAGCTTGCGGAGGTAATATTCTTAACTCTACTCCTGACCTTGCTTTGGAAAAGATGCAGGAGCTAGCGGAAGGAACTCGGAACTTTGGAAGGACCCCGGCTAAGAAAGGAGTTCATGTTGTGAGTTCCGGGAAGAGTGAGATTTCCACCGAGCTAGCGGAGTTGAAGGAAATGGTGAAGAGGCTAACACTTATGGGAACACCGCAATAGCTCAAAGCTTGTGGAGTTTGTGCTGACCCGTATCATCCAACGGACATGTGTCCACAAGTTCAAGATGACGATGCTGAAGTAAACGCAATGGGTTATGGACAACCACAGCAGCAAAGACCTAGAAACGATCCCTATGCACAAAATTTCATGCCAAATTGGCGTGACCAACAGAATTTTCGTTGGAGGGATCAACAAAACCAACAACAGCAGCCCCGCCAAGGTAAGTATCACTCGACTGAAGATATGTTGCAGGTTTTGACTAAACACTTTGCTACTCATGTCCATACAACAAAATCTTGCATAAAAACCTTGAGAAACAGGTTAGTCAAATGGCGGAAGCTATTTCAAGGACCGAATCAAGGCTTTCCGGAGGATTGCCTTCCAGACGTTTATAAACCCCAAGGAGAATGTTAGTGCCCTAACATTAAGGAGCGGGAAGCAAATCCCACAAGAACCAACAAAAGAGTCACAAAGCGAACCTTCTGTCGTTTTTTCCGCACCCACAACCGCCCATGCGGCTGAAGCTGCGCCCATCACAAAACGAACGACGCCTCTGCGGCTGGCTGCCCCCGCCCCTGCGGTGACAACCCCTGAGCCGCCCCTGCGCTTTCAAATTGGCGCCCCTGCGGAAAACACAACAGAGGGTCTTGCTGGAAAGGATACTTACGTTTGGCCTAACTTCCCGCCACTGTACTCCGAGAAACCACCGGCTCCTTTTCCCGAAGCCTTGAAGGAGCACAGAATCATAGAGGACAAGGACCTCTTTGGGACTTTCTCTAAATGCGAGGTAAACATTCCCCTCCTTAAGTTGGTGAAAAGTATCCCTAAGTATGCTCGTTTTTTGAAGGAACTTTGCACTATCAAGAGGAATCAAAAGCTAAAGGGGAAACAAAAAGTGCAAGTGAGTGAACATGTGTCGGCATTTTTCCAACGGAGAATGCCCAAGAAGTGCAGTGATCCGGGCATGGTAAGCATTCCTTGTGTTATAGGGGAAACCCGCTTTGACAAAGCAATGCTTGATCTCGGTGCTTCTATTAATGTCTTGCCATATTCGATTTACAAATCACTTGGCCTTGGGCTACTAATGGAAACTAGGATTGTAGTACAACTTGCTGATAGATCTAATGTGTACCCGAAAGGGATAATTGAAGATGTATTAGTGATGGTAGACAACCTAATTTTTCATGTTGATTTCTTTCTAATGGATATGGAAAATGACTCGCATGCTGCACCCATTCTGTTAGGTAGACCATTTTTTAAAACGGCTAGGACTAAAATTGATTATGTTAGTGGTAATATGACCATGGAGTTTGATGGAGAAGTAGTGGAATTTGACATCTATGATGCAATGAGATTTCCTAGTGATGATCATTCTTTATGCGCTATTGATATTGTTGAACCTTTGGTGCAAGATGTTTTTGATAACTCTGACGTGGATGAATTAAGAAATGTGATTGAGCATGACATTGATGGTTTCAAATCAGATTATGTGTTAATATCTAGCATGAAAGAGGTCCTAGCCCAATTGGATGGGCATAAAAGGCTACCTATCTCCAATTTGGCCATTGGGCCCACTTTACTAACCCCAAGCGAGAAGCTTCTTCCGTCCATAGTGCAGGCACCGGAAATAGAATTGAAGGACCTTCCGTCACACCTCAAGTATGTTTTCCTTGGAGCACACAATACCTTGCCGGTGATCATCTCCAACAAGTTGACCACCGGACAAGAAGATAAGTTGGTGAACGTACTAAAGGAGCACAAGACGGCCCTTGGATGGACTATTGCTGACATCAAAAGGATAAGTCCTTCCACTTGCATGCATAGGATTTTACTTGAGGACGAAGCCAAGCCTTCTAGGCAACCTCAAAGGAGGTTGAACCCACCAATGATGGATGTGATCAAAAAGGAATTGTTGAAGCTCCTCCAAGCGGATATGATCTTTCCTATCTCGGATAGCACTTGGGTTAGCCCGACCCAAGTAGTTCCAAAGAAGGGAGGCATCACTTTGGTGGAAAATCAACATGAAGAGATGGTCCCAAGCAAAACACAAACCGGATGGATAGTTTGCATTGACTACCGCAAACTCAATAAGGTAACACGAAAAGTCCATTTCCCATTACCTTTCATTGATAAATTTTGGAACGTCTTGCAAGACATCAATACTACTGTTTCCTGGATGGATATTCGGGCTATTTCCAAATAGCCATCGTACCAGAAGATCAAGAGAAGACGACGTTCACTTGCCCATTTGGCACTTTCGCATATCGCAGAATGCCATTTGGACTTTGCAACGCACCAGACACTTTCCAACGGTGCATGATAAGCATTTTGTCCGAATACATAGAAAGTTTCATTGAAGTCTTCATGGATGATTTTACCGTCCATGGAGACAGTTTTGACGCATGTTTAGGGCATTTAAAACTTGTTCTTGAAAAATGTGTTGAAACCAATTTAGTTCTTAATTCGGAAATGTCATTTCATGGTCGAACAAGGAATTGTGCTAGGACATGCAATATCCTCAAAAGGGATAGAGGTAGATAAGGCAAAGGTTGATGTTATTCAAAACTTACCTTATCCTACTAATGTTAGGGAAATCCGGTCTTTTCTTGGTCATGCAGGTTTCTACCGACGGTTCATCAAAGATTTCTCAAAGATCTCAGCACCCCTGTGTGAATTGCTCAAGAAAGATATCACCTTCATAGTGGATGAGGATTGCAAGAAGGCTTTTGACACTTTGAAGGCATGTCTCACCACCGCACCGATCATCCGTTCTCCGGATTGGGAGAAACCTTTTGAAATCATGTGTGACGCAGTGACTATGCCGTCGGAGCTGTCTTAGGACAAAAAGACGGACAGGCCTCCCATGTGATCCATTATGCGTCTATGACACTCAATGGAGCACAAAGGAATTACTCTACCACCGAGAAGGAGACGTTAGCGGTAGTTTTTGCCCTTGAGAAATTCCGGCAGTACCTACTTGGGGTAAAGGTAATTATCTTCACGGACCATGCAGCTCTTAGGTACCTCATAGCAAAGAAGGAGGCAAAGCCACGATTGATCCGTTGGTGCTTCTTCTAAGCGAGTTTAACCTAGAGATAAGGGACAGGAAGGGAGTTGAGAACCTGGTGGCCGATCATTTGAGTAGCCTAGTGCAAGAGGAGGAAGATCCAGGAAAAAGAGAGATAGCCGGAAGTTTTCCAGACAATACATTCTACACAACTCTCTGTTGTGTAACCGCCCCCGTGCCTCACACCAGCCGCCCCTGCGGCTCAGTCTAGGCGCCCCTGCGAAATTATCGACAGAGGTTGGTCTTAAGCTTCAATCTTTTAAGCCTTGGTTTGCTGACATTGTGAATTTCATTGTCAGGAAGGAGTATCCTCCAGACTTCACCAAGGCACAACGAGAGAAAGTAAAAGCTGAAGCTCGACACTACGTTTGGGAAGATCCTTACCTTTGGAAGCATTGTAGTGACCAAGTGATCCGGCGTTTCATTCCGGACAATGAGGTACAATCCGTCCTAACTTTCTGTCATTCTGTAGCATGTGGGGGGAACTTTGGGGCAAACAAAACTGCAAGAAAAGTTTTGGATGCTGGTTTCTTTTGGCCACACATTTTTCGAGACGCTTTTGTATTTTGTAAAGTGTGTGACAGATGCCAAAGGGTAGGAAATCTTTCAAGGAGACATGAAATGCCCCAATCCTCTCTTATATTTTGTGAAATATTCGATGTTTGGGGAATTGATTTCATGGGGCCGTTTCCTACTTCATTCGGGAACACTTATATTTTGCTTGCGGTGGACTATGTTTCCAAGTGGGTGGAAGCAAAGGCCACCATAACTGATGATTCAAAAGTAGTTGCAGCTTTTCTAAAGGAAAATATCTTTGAAAGATTTGGAATCCCAAAAGCCTTAATCAGTGATATGGGTACCCATTTTTGCAACAAGACGATCACGGCTCTCCTTAAGAAGTACCATGATCACCAAAGAGTATCAACAGCTTATCATCCACAAACAAACGGCCAAGCTGAGGTGTCCAACCGGGAAATAATGACCATCCTTGAAAAGATGGTTTCTCCCGGGCGGAAGGATTGGAGTGCAAGGCTAAATGACGCCCTATGGGCATATCGGACAGCCTACAAAACTCCCATCGGAATGTCCCCTTTTAGGCTCGTGTTTGGGAAAGCTTGCCACCTACTGGTGGAGTTAGAGCACAAAGCTTGGTGGGCGGTAAAGAAGTGTAACATGAACATAGAAGAAGTGGGAGAATTCTGGAAGCTCCAATTGCAAGAGTTGGAGGAACTACGGCTAGATGCATATGACCATGCTACCACATACAAAGAAAAGACCAAAGCATGGCATGACCGGAACATCCTCCGGAAGGACATCAAGGTCGGTAATAAGGTACTTCTCTTTCAATCCCGTTTGAAACTCTTTGCAGGTAAGCTGCGTTCAAGATGGACAAGGCCGTTCATAGTAGCCGAAGTATACCCTCACGGGGCTGTGGATCTCTATGACCCCCAAACGCACAAGGAGTTTAAGGTGAACGGACAAAGGCTAAAGCTTTACCTTGAAGGAGTCAAGAACGATATGATTGACGAGATGGTACTAGAGGAGGCACAGTCAGAGAAGTAGAGATCTTACGTCGAGCCAACGACGTAAAACAAAGGCGCTTCTCGGGAGGCAACCCGAAGGAATAAAAAGAGGAGCTTTTGTCAAGGAATCCACCCCTACGGTTTTGTTTCCCGCCCCTGCGGTGACACTCAGGCCAATGCCGCCCCCGGCGCTGGGCCTGCGCCTGTAACACGCCTGTCACCGCCCCCGCGGTGACATCCCCACGCCCCTGCGGCGGCCATCCTTGACACAAATTCACAATGCCGCCCCCGGCGCTGGGTCAGCGTGCCCCTCTCCCTTGTCGCCGCCCCTACGGTGTCAAACCCTTGCCCTTGCGGGTTTACCCAAAAAAGAAAAAAATAGGATCTCGAAAAACGCCTACACCTACCACGCACCACCCACTAACCTTCTACACCAAACACAAACCCTCCAAACTCCCCTCCTTTAGAAACACCCTCAACGCCCCTGCGCCCTCTGCCCACCAACAATCTCGCCAACGCCCCTGCGCTGCCTCCAACAGCTAGCCACTAGTCAAAACAACCCTTCACCACCTTCTCCCACTACCCCCGTACTCTCTCACATCCCTATGGCCTTCCTCCTCACACATTCCACTCCAGCTACATCACCGGCGAAGCTACACCACCAAGAACGTCACCGGAGCAACCTTAACAACACCCTTTCCATCGCTCCTCGGAAATCGCCTTTGCACTTCTCCCGCACCTGCGGCTGCAAGCATCCGCCCCTGCGCCTCACCGCCCCTACGCTTGCACAGCCGCCCCTGCGGAAATCACAACAGAAAGGTCGTTTTCTTTTCCTCATTTCAACATTTGCTAATCCTTTGCTTCAAATACTTTCAAGAATGGAAGCCAAAAGAAAATACAAGATGACCGAAGCAAAGAGGAGCGTTATACGATTGTGCAGGATCGAGTTGTGTATGCAACTCGATTTCTGCATATCCCGACTTTGGAGAAACTGGGCATGCTAGAGAGCATGCAAGCGTTTTTGGCGAATACTGGGCACGGAGACTTCCTCCAGAAGAGTGCTCCAACATATCCGGAGTTCAGCAGACAGTTTATCTCCACCTTCACAATGGAGAAGGAGGACCACGTGTGTATCAGCCTCACCTTCAAGTTCAACAAGGTGAAATACACTCTCGACTACGATCTACGGGAAGCTTTTGGGGTGACTCTAAATCCCTCTGAGAACTGGTGGGATTCAGTCCCGGCCCCAGACCTGTGCGAGTTCTGGCAAACAGCTATCGGGTCGGAGTTCCATGCTGGGGGTGAGTACTCCAACAAACTCACTCACCCTAGTTTGAGGTTGATTTCAAAGACCTCATGAGTGTCTTTTGTGGGCACAAAGAGGAAAACAAGGTCGCTATCAAGGACCTCCCACTACTCTACTCTTGCCTTCCACAGAGCGAGAAGGTGATGGATTGGCCCTCTCTCTTCCTTGCCGCTTTGAAGCGGATCAGGAGGGATGAGCTGAGGGATATTGTCGGCGGTGGGGTGATCTCTTTGATCGCCTCACAAGTGATGGACCTATCCGAGTTAGAGGATGGGATGGCGGCTCCTCTCTACACTGAGGGGATGCTTAGGAGGTGCAAGCTCCTCCGGCGGGACGGGGAAAACCTAATTTGGATCTCCCTTGCAGATGGGAGCCACCTCACCTACCTCCCCCGGCCTTTACCTTTAGGAGGTGAGCTCTCCGAGCTCTTAATTCCGGCAGATCCTTTCGTGCCGAGGAGGCCACTAGTGGCCATTGTGGAGAGGCATGCTGCCAGCTCCAGCCGGGTCCATTAGGAAGAGCACCTGTCCATCCCAGATGACGAGGAGATGCCCACGGCGCCACCAGAGGAGGACCCGGCCCTTGCGAGCCTTCAGGCTCAAATGGCGGCTATGATGACTCAGCACCGGACATGGCAGTCAAATTACCAACGGACTATGCTGGAGCAGTAGCAGAGCTGACAAGACAATTTTGCCACCTCCATGACCTCACACTTCGACCAGAGGTAGGAGGCCTGGCAGGCAGCCCAACAGCAACAGCTGGAGGCTCAGCAGATGGCTTGGCAGGCCAGTTTTGAGACCTCTTTTGGTCGCCGGATGTCTGCCCAGCAAGACCGCATTGATGACATCTACCGCTGCCAGGAGCATTTCTTCCGCCACTTCCCTTACCCACCGGAGGAGGGTCCGGGTGGTCCATCCGGACCACCCCAGTGAAGGGTACATTTCTTTCCCTTCTCCCACATTTATCTTTGACTCATTTCCACTTTGAGGACAAAGTGTACTTCAAGTATGGCGGAGGGATATATCATTGCTTGTACAGTTCGTTGAGTTGTTTTTGGCATTTGTTTTCGGTTTGTTGAATTCAGTTTCATTCAAAAAAAAAAAAGAAAAAAAAAAGAAAAAAAGCCAAAGAAGTGAAAAAAGGAATGAAAATCCTTGGATAAACCGAAAACCCGAAAGGGCGGTTTAGGTAAAAAGAAGGTAGTCCGACCAACCTTAGGTTGGTGCAAAATTGGACTTGAGGGATGTGAGTTAAAATGAGAAAAGAAGAAGAGTGGCAAGGTGAAAACCCGAAAGGGCGCCTTGGCAAAATGAGCGACACCGAGTGTAGGTTTCCCTTCCGGCGTTTTGGCGACATAAGAAGGGGAGTCATAAGGAGGTTGTCCGGGTAGACCACTCTTGGAGCGATAAGGATGGTAGTATTTCTTTTTCTCACATTTCCTCTCTTTTCCTTCTATCTTTCTTGTTTTTTTCCCTTGTTTTCCATTATCTTTCTGCTTACTCATGCTTCTTGAGGCCTTTGAGTCAAATTGATGTCATTTGTTTTTACTCGGGACGAGTAAAAGGTCTAAGTATGGGGGAGTTTGATAGGTGATGGAATCACTATCAATTAGGGTAGTTTTTAGAGTCTTTTTATTGCATTAGTGTCGGTTTATGCTACTAACTCCTTGGTCCAGAAGAAGAAGATCAAAAGAAGCTAAAGAAGGAGTCATAAGCACTTAGGAGTGAAGATCGATCACGAAGCAAAGCTTCTGTTGCCTAACCGCCCCTGCGGGTCCTTGCAGCCGCCCATGCGGATGACGTTTTCACTAGAACGCTCCCTGCGCCTTCACCAACGCCGGCCATGTAGTGTGTCACCGCCCCTGCGCCACTCCTTGGCGCCCTTGCGGTGACCTACCCTGAAGATATGAAGACCAGCTCCCCTACGTCTCCCACTGTGCCCCTGCCTGCGCCCCAACCTGGGAGCTGGAAGACGAAGGGGCTATGTCGACGCCCCTGCGTCGACATAGGGACGCCCCAACGGCTTGACATCAGAAACGTCAGGAAGGCGAAAGTTCAGACGTTGAAGTGCATTAAAGATCCGCCCCAGCGGAATTGTGTAGCCGCCCCAACGGCTTTGAAGAAGATCAACCAATTCTGCCTAAAACGCCCCTGCGGTTCCTAAAGGCCGCCCTTGCGGTTTAACGCCAGAAGCTTTACTCCGGCTGTTTACACCACCTTTTTGGCATTTAAGGTGGCTGTTTTGGGCCGGCCATTTACTCCTATTTAGTGCCTTTTGTAGTATAAATAGGCCTTGGTTGATTGCTAGAATCATCCATCTTATCATCTTGTTAATCATCAAATTATCCACTTAGATTGTCTTGCTACCTTGTAATGAGTTGCTAACTCCCTTGCTACATTGGGTTGGTTTGAAGCTGCCTTGTTACTTTGGTTGTAAGTACTTTATAATATAAGTTTTCATTCAGTAATACTTTGTGTTTCCTTGATCTCCATTGTCTAATTGCATGTTTACTATTGCTTGAGATTGATCACCTTAGGTTCTAAAGTGCATGCAAACAATTAGGATTAATAGGTTCCGGGTTCGGGTCTTTAATCTAGTAGCAACTTTAAGTAATAACGGGTTGTGATTACTTAAAGAAAAGGAACACAAATATAAAGATAAGTTTAACGGTTTTAATCTTCTCTTTATGTCCCTTAGTCTCTGTTTGAAAGCTAACCTGTTATTTGTTCTTGTAGGTTTACGGAACTTTAATAGGTTAAGTTGTGTTGATTCCGGTTGGCTCAACACATATATACGATCGAGACGGGAGATTACTTGGAAACTTGTAAAAGGAACTCACCAAAGTAGAAATTGCATGCTTAGAATCAACCTAGTGTAGATTCATCCATTATTGTCTTACTTGTCGCATTTATCGTTTTTATACGTTTTTGTGCATCAATACCAAACCCCTCCCTTTGTGTCACTTGTCATTATAATCGATAATTGCATCTGAAACACCTTAACTCTCTTGGGTTCGACCCTTACTTAATCACTATACTTGTTCTTAGTGCTAAGTCGGGATTTACTTTTGATTGGGTATAGACGACCATAGAAATACCTTCGGTCAGTGTGCCACCTACCAGCAGGTCAAGATCAAGCACCATTGACCAGGAGGAGAGCTACACCCACTTTCCATCCCTCAGTGGAAGTGGGAGGACATCTCGATGGACTTTGTTACCGGTTTGAGACCGAGTCGAGGCTTTGATGCTATTTGGGTGATGGTGAATCGACTGATGAAGGCCACACGTTTCATTCCTATCAAGGAAATATGTCCGGTAAGTCGATTGGCAGAGAAGTTCACTAGATAGATAGTGCGACTTCATGAAGTACCTAGGACTATAGTCCATGATAGAGACGGACGGTTCACCTCGAGGTTCTGGCAGCAAGTGCATGACGCCCTAGGTACGAGTCTGCAGTTTACGACTGCTTATCACCTCAAACCGATGGTCAGTCAGAGCGGATCATCCAAACTTTGGAGGATACACTGAGAGCCTACGTGTTAGACTGGGGGAAGGTGTGGCTAGATCACCTTCCCTTAGGGGAGTTTTCGTATAACAAAAGCTGGCACGCTTCCATCAGGATGGCTCCTTATGAGGCTTTATGCAACTGTTATGCAGATAAGAGGCGCAGACCTCTACAGCTCAGAGTTGGAGCTCAGGTTTGGTTGAGAGTATCCCCAACACGAGGCGTCAGACGCTTCGGCGTCATGGGGAAGCTAATTCCCAGATATGTCGGACCTTTATAGATTCTTGAGGAGTTGGAGAGGCAGCATACATGCTTGCCTTGCCACCAAGGCTGGAGGACGTTCATCCAGTCTTCCATGTGTCTCAGCTACAGGAGTACCTACTAGACCCGAGACACATCGTCAGTCACGAGGATCTAGTGGTTGAGCTAGATCACACATTTGTTGAGCACCCGATAGCTGTCTTTGAGCATAGAACAAGACGTTTGCGTTCGAAGGACATATTGATAGGTGATGGAATCACTATCATTTCATTTAGTTTTTAGAGTCTTTTTAGCACAATAGTGTCGTTTTATGCTACTAACTCCTTGGTCCAGAAGAAGAAGACTAAAAGAAGATAAAAGAGGAGTTATAAGCACTTGGAGTTGAAGACCATTCACGAAGCAAAGCTTCTAGTGCCTCACCGCCCCCGCCGAGCCTTGTCACCGCCCCCGCAGGTGACACTACGCTCCGGAACGCAGCCTGCGCCTTCGCCAGCGCCCGGAACCAAGACTGTCACCGCCCCTGCGCCTCTACTTGGCGCCCCTGCGGTGACTTATCCTGAAGAAGCGAAGACCGGGGCCCCTGTGCCTCTGCCTGCGTCTCACCCTACGGAGCTGTGAAGCCAAAGAGTCAGTGTCACCGCCCCTGCGTTGACACTAGGCCGCCCCTGCGGCTCGACATCAGAAGCGACAGAAAGATGAAGAGTCAGGCGTTTGAAGAACATTAAAGATCCGCCCCTGTGGAATTGCCACTCCGCCCCTGCGGCCACAAAGAACTTCAAGCGTTTCTGCCTAAACCGCCCTTGCGGTCCTGAAGGCCGCCCCTGCGGTTCGACGACAAAGACTTTACTCCGGCTGTTTGCACCACCTTTATGGCATTAAAGGTGGTTATTTTGGCCGGCCATTTACTCCCATTTAGTGTCATTTGTAGTATAAATAGACCCATGGCTGATTTCTAGGATGATCCATCATTTTTCCCACTTTTTATTCTCTCTTGCTTCATTTGTAATGAGCTTCTAGTTTCCTTGCTACATTGGGTTAGCTTGAAGCTGCTTTATAACTTTGGTTGTAAGTACTTTTCTAATTTAAGTTTTATTCAGTAATGCTTTGTGTTTCTTGATCTTTATTTGTCTAAATTGCATTTTTTTTATCACTTAAGATTGATCACCTTAGGTTCTAAAGTACATGTAAAGAACTAGGATTAATAGATTCCGGGTTCGGATCTTTAATCTAGTAGTAACCTTCAAGTAATAACGGGTTGTAATTGCTTAAAGGAAAAGAAACACAAATATAAAGATTAGTTTAATGATTTTAATCTTCTCTTTATATCCCTTAGTCTTTGTTTGAAAGCTAACTTGTGACTTGTTCTTGTAGGTTTACGGAACACTAACTTGTTAAGTTGTGTTGATGCCGGTTGGCTCAATACATACATATGATCAAGACGGGAACATTACTTGAAAACTTGTAAAAAGGAACGCACCAAAGTAGTAATAACATGCTAAGAATCAACCTAGTGTAGATTCACTCATCATCATCATATTCATTTTATTACTTGTTTTCTAGTTTTGTGTGCATCAATTCATCCAAACACCCCCCCCCCTTTTGTTACTTTATTTGATAATCAATAATTAAATTTAATAAAAATATCACCAAACTCTCTTGGGTTTGACCCTTACTTAATCGCTATACTTGTTCTAGTGTTAAGTCGGGATTTATTTTGATAAGATAGAAACGACCTAAGGAAAAGTTCATGTGAAATTTTGGCGCCGTTGCCGGGGAGTTTAGTTTTATTTTTATTTTATTTTTTATTATTGATTATTGGTTTGGACCGTTTTTATGGTTTAAAACTGTGCTACTAACTCCGGTTTTGTTCCCTTTGATTCAGAATTAAGAGGACACACATCCGGCAGCGTAGACAACAACAACTTCAACAAGAAATGGCTGATCGTACTCTTCGTCAACTCACTCAGCCGACTTTGGCTCAACACCCTCTTGTGGTTACTATACCGGCATTAGGGAAAGGAATCAAATTTGAGCTCAAGCTTGGTCTCATTCACTTGCTCCCATCCTTCCATGGGTTAAGTGGTGAAGACCCCATCAAGCACCTTGGGAAGTTCCATACCGTGTGTATGAGCATGAAGCCGGCCAACATTACCGAAGAGCAAATCAAGATGAGGACATTCGGCTTCACACTCAAGGATGCAGCGGACGATTGGTACTACCACTTTCCATCCGGGAGCATCAACACTTGGGAGAATCTCCACAAGGCGTTTTTGGAGAAATACTTCCCAGCCAAGAAGGCCAATAGATTGAAGAAAGCTATAAGCAACATCGAGCAAGAGGCGGACAAGACTCTCTATGAGTATTTTGAGCGGTTTGCACGCCTCCGATCCAGCTGTCCTTTCCATGGATATTCAACTCAGGATCTAGTCTTATACTTGTACAATGGCTTGCTTGACACTGAAAGGAGGATCGTCGATGCGGCTTGTGGAGGTAATATTCTTAACTCTACCCCTGACTTTGCTTTTGAAAAGATACAGGAACTAGCTGAAGGAACCCGGAACTTTGGAAGGACTTCTTCCAAGAGAGGTGTTCATGCTGTGAATTCCGGGAAGAGTGAGATCTCTAATGAGCTTGCTGAACTGAAGGAGATGGTGAAGAGATTAACACTTATGGGAACCCCACAACAGCTAAAGGCATGTAAAGTTTGTGCTGACCCATATCACCCAACAGACATGTGTCCCTAAGTACAAGATGACGATGCAGAGGTAAATGCAGTAGGTTACGGACAGCCACAGCAGGAAAGGCCTAGGAACGATCCTTATGCGTAGAGTTTCATGCCAAACTGGCGTGATCAACAGAATTTTCGTTGGAGGGATTAACAAAACCAACAACAGCAGCCCCAACAAGGTAAGTATCAATCAACTGAGGATATGTTGCAGGTTTTGACTAAGCATTTTGCTACTCATGTCCAAACAACTAAATCCACCATCAAGAACCTTGAAAAACAGGTTGGGAAAATGACGGAAGCTATAACAAGGTTCGAAGCTAGATCCTCCGGAGGATTGCCTTCCCAGACGGTTATAAATCCGAAGGAGAATGTTAGTGTCCTAACATTAAGGAGTGGGAAGCAAATCCAACAGAAACCAGCAAAAGAATTACAAGACAAACCCTCTGACGAGTTTGCCGCACCCACAGCCGCCCCTGCGGCTGCAACTGCGCCTAGCTCTAAGCAGACGCCGCCCCCTGCGGCTGGATGTCCCTGCCCCTGCGGTGACATCCCCACGGATATACCCTGGGACGGAGAGTAGGCTATTAAGAGCCGAACTTCGTACACATATCCTTGTGTCAATCTTTTCAATTCCGCACCATATAGACTTTACTGTGACTAACTTTGTTTTGCAGGAGCGAGAAGTCAAGGCCCTTGAAATAGAGTTTCGAAGCCATTGAAATCAAAGTTTCACTAGAAGCAAAGATTGACATCAAGGCCCTTGAAAGTAGTTTCAAGGCCTTGAGATTTGGTTTGTGAAAAGTTCCCATACTCCATTCAACCCCCCTTCTAGAGTATTATTTATCTTATTTATTTCACCTACCGTTCTTCAATTGGTATCAGAGCTAGACTCCCGTTTATTGATTTAACCATCAGTGAAACTAATCATGGATCCTGTAGGTGATGGTGGATTTGCTCAAGGAAGATCCTCATCTTGACCACCACTTTTCTGTGGCAACAACTTCGCTCATTGGAGATCACTTATGTGTATGTTCATGATTGACCAGGATATGGAGCTTTGGAGCATTATTCAAAATGGACCAAAAGTTCCAATGACAACGGTTGAAGGCGTCCAAGTCCCGAAGCAAGAATGCGACTTCACACAGGCTGACCTGGACAGTGTGTCAAAGAATTACAAGGCAATGAGTCTACTTTACTGTGGATTAGATGCTAATGAATTCAACCGCATCTCATCATGCAAAAGTGCAAAAGAAATATGGGACAAGTTTGTTGTCACTTACGAAGGAACAAGTCAAGTCAAGGAAACAAAGATTAGCATCTTTCTCAGACAATACAAGCTGTTCAAGATGAATCCAAATGAACCAGTCAAAGAAATGTTCACTAGATTCACTGAGATCGTGAACAATCTAGACTCACTTGGAAAGACCTTAGCAAATGAAGAAAAAGTGAGAAAGGTTCTAAGAAGCTTACCTAAAGCCAAGTGGGGACCAAATATGACTGCTATTGAAGAAGCTCAAAATCTCACTACTCTTCCTCTTAATGATCTACTTGGAAAACTCATCACACATGAAATGATTCTCGGTGAAGAAGATGGTGAACTCCCATTCAACTCCAAGAATTTGGCATTAAAATCCAGAAGAGATGAGTTACCTTTCGATGAAGAAAATAGTGATGATGATAATGAAGAAGATGCTCTCGCCATGATCTCTAAAGGTCTAGCAAGAATTCTCAAGATAAAGAAACAATCTGCAAACCGAGAATTTCCACGAGCATCAAAATCCCGAGGTAAGTTTCCTAACTCTAATAAGAAAACTAAAGTACTGACTTGTTTTGAATGTGGTGAAACAGATCATTTGGTGAAGGATTGTCCACAAAAGAAGAGGGCCAACTTCAAGAAGAATGATCGAAAGAAGAAAGCTATGGTTGCTTCATGGAGTGATTCAAAATCAACAAATGAATCAGAAGATGAAAAAGAACAAGCAAATTTATGTCTTATGGTCGATCATGACGATGACTCAAATCTGTACATCGATAATATGGTAAGTACAATTTTGTCTCAACCTGAGATTGCCTTAAACAATTCCTTAAGGATATTATCTTAAGTGATAAGGAACATAGAATAAGGATAGATTCTTTCAAAGAAAAGCTTCATGAACAAGATAAACAATTGAGTGAAATGTCTCTGGAGATTGAAAATCTTAACACAGAAAAGGAAGAACTTGATGACAATGTTAAGGCCTTGGAATCAGAAAACCTGATTCTCAAGG
The DNA here is from genome assembly GCA_033239045.1 of Fagopyrum esculentum. Lineage (NCBI taxonomy): Eukaryota > Viridiplantae > Streptophyta > Magnoliopsida > Caryophyllales > Polygonaceae > Fagopyrum > Fagopyrum esculentum. Next base: position 44,107,616 of record BSUD01000002.1, on the reverse strand, counting down.
ACAACCTCTCTTCTCTACATCGAAACTATATCGATCTAGAGAAAGAGAAAGTTGATCTGACTTTAATGTGTCAAGACCAGAAGGCATCACTCATTAAGTTTACTCGTTCAAAAGCTAATCTGGAAAGAATGATGGGTGAACAACAATATTCCCTTAACAAAAATGGTATAGGATATCATAGGAGCTTTCCTACAAAACCTACCACCACTTTTGTTATGGCCAAAGGAAGCATTCATATGCCTACTTGCTTTTATTGTTGTAAAAAGGGTCATGTTAAATCTACATGTCCTTATAGAAGAAATGATCCTGATATTATCAGAAACACCTATTCTTTATGTTTAAGGAAACAGGTCAAACAAATCTGGGTTCCTAAAGGTACTAGACCACCAAACATGATCGAACCTGAGTATGAACCAAAAGATGCCATTTGGTCGACCTGAAAAGGTTGATGTTTGCTGTTTTGCAGGATATCACCAAGGTAAAGGAGCACAAATGGATATTAGATAGTGGTTGCTCAAGACACATGAGTGGAAAGAGTTCTTTATTCTCAGATTTAAAGAAGCAATCATCTGGAACTATTACTCTTGGTGATAAAGGAAAGTGTGACATAATTGACATTGGTAAAATTTGCTATAATTCATCCAACTTTATTGATGATGTTTATTTAGTTGATGGCTTGAAATATAATCCGCTAAGTATTTCTCAAATTTGTGATAAAGGTAATAAAGTCATGTTTGATTCAGAAAAATGTGAAGTTCAAGACATAAAGACAGGAGAAGTGTTGCTTACTGCTCCAAGGTGTAGTAATGTTTATTCTTTGAGTACTAACCAAGTTGCAGGAACTAAGCTAAAATGTCTAAAGGCCTAAACTGATGATCCAAGGCTTTGGCATAGAAGACTTGGCCACGTAAGTATGCACACCATGCAGAAGCTACTTACAAAAGATTTGGTACCTGGTTTACCAAACCTAAACTTCAAGGTTAATGACCTATGTAAAACTTGTACACAAGGTAAACAAACAAGAGGTTCATTCAAACCTAAGAAAACTGTAAGTTCTTCTCGACCTATTGAACTTTTACATATGGATCTTTGTGGACCTATGCGTGTCAAATCTCCCGGAGGAAAACAATACATCCTTATTATAGTAGATGATTTCTCTCGTTTTACATGGATATCTTTTCTACGAGAAAAATCTGAAGCTTTATTTGAATTTTCAAAATTGTGTAAGGAGTTACAAAGTTTGAAAACCTACCAATCGTTTCTATAAGAAGTGATCATGGTAGAGAATTTGATCAACTAAAGTTCGATATGTTTTGTGCAAAATATGGTATTTCTCATAACTTTTCAGCTCCTAGAACTCCTCAACAAAATAGAGTTGTGGAACGCAAGAACCGCACTCTTGATGATATGTCTAGGACAATGCTTTTAGAAAATGACTTGCCAAAAAGTTTTTGGGCTGAAGCAGTGAACACCGCAAATTATATTTTAAATAGATGTTTAATTCGCCCTATTTTGAAAAAGACTCCTTATGAACTCTTTAAAGGAAGAAAACCAAATATTTCATACTTCAAACCTTTTGGATGTACTTGTTTTGTTCACAACAATGGAAAAGACAATCTCGGGAAATTTGATGCACGTAGTGATGAAGCTATATTCATTGGATATGCTTCAACTAGCAAAACTTATCGAGTATATAACAAACGTACCAAAGTTGTTGAGGAAAGCATTCATATTATTTTTTATGAAAGCAATGATGGTACTTTGAGTGAGAGTTTTGCAGATTTAAATCTGAATCAAAAGAAGATCACATTTCGGATGAAGAGGAAGATCCTAAAGGTCAAGACAAGAATATGCAAGAAAAGATTCAAGATACCAAAGAAAATCCTCAAGACCTTGAAACACACCTTCAAGACCTTGAAACTGGAAACTGTGACAACAGAACTCCACTTCAAGGGCTTGAAACCCAACTTCAAGGCCTAGAGATTGGAACAACAAGTAATACACAAATGGTACCTGAATCGAGTCAGACATATACAACTCAACCTTCTGGATCTACATCATCTGTCAAAAGAAGGAAAGTTCAACACTCCTCGTATCATCCACAAGAGAATGTGATCTCAGAACCAAATACTGGAGTTCAAACTAGATCTAAAGTAAATAATCTTTGTGCCTTCTCCGCTTTTGTATCACTTGTCGAGCCAAAGAACTACATTCAAGCTCTTCAAGAACGAGACTGGATCATTGCCATGCAAAATGAATTAAATGAATTTGAGCGGAACAAGGTATAAACTCTTACTTCAAGACCAAAACATCAATCAGTTATTGGCACGAAATGGGTCTTTCGAAACAAATTGGATGAAAGTGGCAACGTCATACAAAACAAAGCACGACTTGTAGCACAAGGCTATAACCAAGAGGAAGGTATTGATTATGAGGAGACTTTTGCTCCTGTTGCCAGGTTAGAAGTCATACGTATGTTACTTGCATTTGCATTTTTCATGAGCATAAAACTTTTTCAAATGGATGTAAAATGTGCTTTTCTAAATGGCTTCTTAGAAGAAGAAGTCTACGTTTCTCAACCTCCTGGTTTTGAAAATGATGAATTTCCGAATCATGTTTTTAAATTAGATAAAGCTCTTTACGGTCTTAAGCAAGCTCCTCGAGCTTGGTATGAAAGATTGTCTAAATATCTTCTTGAAAACAATTTCAAAAGAGGTTTGATTGATAAAACATTGTTTATCAAAACTAGAGGCAACACCATTTTAGTAGTACAAATCTATGTTGATGATATTTTTTTCGGTACTAGTAATGACTCCCTCTGCAAGGAATTTTCAGATATTATTTGCAGGGAATTTGAGATGAGCTTAATGGGAGAGTTAAATTTCTTTCTTGGACTTCAAGTTACACAAACAAAGAAAGGAATTTTCCTCAATCAAAGCAAGTATACTAAAGACTTGCTTAAAAAGTACAAAATGGATCAATCTAAGGTTGCAAAGACCCCTATGAGTTCAACACTTTCGCTAGGTCATGACAAGAACGGCAAAAGTGTAGTACAAAAGGAGTATCGAGGTATGATCGGTTCATTGTTGTATCTAACTGCTAGTCGTCCTGACATTATGTTTAGCGTGTGCATGTGTGCAAGATTTCAAGTTGATCCTAAAGAGTCACACTTGATAGCTGTGAAAAGAATTTTTCGGTATCTCAATGGCACTAAGGATCTAGGGTTATGGTACCCACGTCAAAGCTCGTTTCATCTTGTTGGCTATTCAGATGCAGACTTTGCAGGTTATAAGGTTGATAGAAAAAGTACCTCTGGATGTTGTAAATTCTTAGGGTCATCCCTAATTAGTTGGCACTCCAAGAAGCAAAATTTTGTTGCCCTATTCTACAGCTGAAGCTGAATACATAGCTGTAGGAGCTTGTTGTGCTCAAATTATTTGGAATACTCAACAACTTCGTGACCTTGGTTTTGAGTTAAGAGGTATTCCTATAAGATGTGATAATACTAGTGCTATTTCTATAACCAAAAATCCTGTGCAGGATTCAAGGACTAAGCATATTGATGTAAGGCATCACTTCATACGTGATCATGTTGAGAAAGGTGATGTTTCGATTTCTTTTATCTTAAATAACTTGCAGCTTGCAGATATCTTTACCAAGCCTCTTCCCAAGGAGCAATTTAATTTTATTAGAATGGAGCTTGGTATGTTGAACAAGGAAGCATTAACGTAGGGGGAGTAAACGAGTTTTAATCATCCTACGCATGCAACCCAATTGATGTTTTCAAGGGCCTTGAAATAAAATTCAAGGGGCCTTGAAACATATTTCAAAGGGTACATAAATAAAACGGATCAATTAGAAATTCATATCTTTTAGATATTGAACTATCTAATTTTTATTCTTTAAAAGGAATTTCAAAATTTTCGTTTTCAGATCCAAAGGATTTTGAAAAGTGGTTACCAAAATTTATGGAAGGAAGTTTTATCACTCAAGATATTTAAAATCTTTTGATCTTACGTTGATTAGACTTCTTTCCATAAATACCTCTTCTCTTCCTTCTTTCTTTCTTCCGCTTCCCTTTTATTTCGAAAGAACGGTGCTTTACTCTTCCAATTTTCCAAAACCCTCTTCATCGTTTTCTCAAAATTTCTCAATGGCTCCCAAGAGATCTTCAGTCAACGAAGCATCATCCTCAGTTCCAAAACGACATAGGGTCGTTCAAGTGTCGTCCGACTCTGATTCAAGTTCTGACTCGGGGTCAAGTTCGAGTTCATCTGGGTTCTCTAGTGATGCGGATATTTTTGCTAGAATGGGGTTACCATCAAGTTGGTTCATCAACCCAACAACAGCAAAAAAGTGGGTAAAGGAGTATGATGACCGCTTTCAGTGCATGTGTGAGGGAGTACACAACAAACTGTTTACTTGCTCATCTATGCCAGGGCTTGAAGCGCTCCAAGCAAGCTCTATATGGATTATGCTGAACCCAGGAGAATCATCATATCCTCGACTGACAAGACTGTTCTGTGCCAACCTGACGGCAAGGCGTGAGAGAGGGGAGTGGATTCTAAACACGGTTATCAAAGGTAAGAAAATCACCCTCACTTCTGAAATTATAGCAGATATTTTTGGAATCCCTCTATATGATGCTTCAGAAGTCTCAAACCCTGCTGGAACTCTAAGGCTAGCTAAAGAACAACTTCTCCTTCCTAATGCCTTATCACCACCAACCATCACTTGTTTAACTCTGGAGGCTAGAATAGTTTATTCTATCATAGACAGATGCATTGTTCCTAGAGTTGCCAACAAAGAGATTATAAACAACTCTGTGCTGATTTTGACTTACAATGCTTTGAATGGGTTGAAGGTAAACCTGCCTGAAATTCTTTTGTCTCATATGGTGAATGTAATTAATTCTCCAAGTACTAGTCACCTACCTTATGAGAATCTACTTCCCATAATATTCACACATTTTTTAGTAGATTATTTTGGTGAGGTGTTAAATCTTTACAATGATGGATTAGATGAAGCATTCTTTGAGACTATAGGAATTATGAAGACTCAGGAGGGGTTTAGTACTGTGTGGGTATTGATGGAGCAGCCTGAATGGAATTTTACTACTCAATAGCGGCTAGAATTTGTGGAAGAGTCATTGACCTCTCTAAGATTGGATTTTTCACATTTTAGTGTATCAATGACTGATAAGATGGACCAAGCTCAAGACTTACTGGGCATTCTTAATCAGAAAATCAATCAATTATTCCATGTAAGTGTTATGTCTTTAACTGCTGCTAGTAGTATCAAACCAATATCAGAAGAGGATGAACAGGAAACTCATAAGGATGTTGAGAATGTTATGGATCAGTGTCATAAGGTTGTCAAAGATAAACCCATCCGTCAGCCAATGCCAGAAGATCCAGATATCTTGACAATTGAAGAATTTGGGGTCATCAAGAAGTATGCAAAGGAGTCTACACAAAGAGGAACTGACCTATCTCTCAAAGAACGTGATCTTGCTGATGCAAAGGATCGATGGAGAGATATATGTCTACGAGACTATTATGAAAAAGGAAGTTCCTCCAAATGGTACAAGGAAGACTGAAGACTCTCGGCATGTCATGATTTTTGAAAAATATTTTTTGGTTTGGAAATACATTTGGTTTGTGGGTCAGTAATCGTTTCTAAAGACTTCCTGGTTTGACTATTTTTCTCCCTTGTTGAAAGACAAAGGGGGAGAAATATGATCCGACATTTCGATATACTGTATTCTGCATTTGGTTAGTTTTGAGATTTTCATATGCATTGCTAAACTAACAAATGCAGGTACGAGAATTTGTTTTGTCTTCCATCAAGGGAGAGATTGAAAACTCCACCTTGATTAAAATGGTTTACAGGTGTTGATGATGGAAGACTTCACACAAATATAGCAGTTGGATATACTAACAATGTAATTGTTTATATTTCTAGATATTTGATTGGTTTGAATTCAGTGCAGGTTGTATATCTACATGTCAAGGGCCTTGAAGTTGGATTCAAGAACAAAGTTCAAAAGGACAAGATCAAGGGCCTTGGACTCTAAGGTGCACGGAACAAGGATTCAAATAAATTGAAGATCTTCGTTGAAGATTCTGCAACAAGAAGATCTCATCAACCAAGGATTTTGTCAACCAAAGGAAGATCTCAACCAAAGAATAGAGAATCTTTTCTAGAAGATTTTTGTTCGCTCCAAATGGTGTGTGCAAGCTTTAAATTTATAACCCAAGAAGTATGCCTAAAACAAGGATGCGAACCCGCAGTGTACGGGTCAATTGTAGTAAAAGCAAGAATTACGGGGTGTCGATCTCAGGGACTTAGGTGAAACAAAGCAAGTATAGGTTGCCAATATTGCAACTAACCCCAAAAGCGATTAAAATAATCAAAGATGATAATAAGGTCAATTAATGAAGTATGCAAATTCTAGGGATTAAAGCATCCAGTTGTGGTTCCAACTCAAGATCTCAAAGTAAGCGGACAAAGCTGAGGTTTTGCAAAAGGAAGGTGTTTCTAAAGTGGAATAGATCACCGGGTAAGTCTCACTACTCACAATCCCAAGCCAAAGAACCTATCACCGGGTAAGTCTCAAGGCACTAAGGAAAGGAACTATAATCTCAAACCAACACACCAACAAAGGGAATAGAATCAACCTTTACTGGGTAAGTCTCAGGCTAACTCACAAAGATGGAATGAAGGCACACTCAAACCCCAATAAAGGATGAACCTTTATTACCTACACTTATGATCTTGGGTAAACAAACTAAGGAATTACCGGGTATCTTCTCCTTCATGATTGACCCGTACACTGCGAGGATTCTAGGGATTAAAGCATCTAGTTGTGGTTCCGACTCAAGATCTCAAAGGATAATGCGGACAAAGTTGAGGTTTGCAAAGGGAAGGTGTTTCTAAGGTGGGAATAGATTACCGGGTAAGTCTCACTACTCACTATCCCAAACCAAAGCTCCTATTACCGGGTAAGTCTCAAATTACTAAGGAACGGAACTATAATCTCAAACCAACACACCACCGAAGGGAATAGAATCAACCTTTACCGGGTAAGTCTCAGGCTAACTCACAAAGATGGAATGAAGGCACACTCAAACCCCAGTAAAGGATAAACCTTTATTACCTACACTCATGATTTTGGGTAAACAAACAAGGGAATCACCGGGTAACTCTCATCCTAGCCTTGCATTGAACCAAGAAAGGTGCAATAAGGATAGGATTTGGCAAACTAGAACACTTAACTCTCAGTTTCGGATCAGAAAAGGTCACCTCGTTTAGTCAAGTTCCACCCCGGCCGAGATGTTCATCGACTAAGCGAGGTATGTTGGAGATTTGGGCTATGTCTTCAGTGTAACCGTTGAGCTTGTCTTGAGACAAGGTGCAATGAGTTGTTCACATGTGTGTCACTATGGTCCGGGTTGCGGGAGGCAAGCCAAGTGACCGGCACTAAGAACAACTTGTATTATAAGGGGAGTCGAATCAAAGCAAGGTGATTCACGACAAGGTCAACTTGTGCTAGCTTTTAGAAGGCCAACGTTTGGGGCTTTTTAGCCACATTTTATCGGCACACCTTTGGTTCTTAGGCCTTATATTGGCTAAAGAATATGTTGTTAAAAACTGGGAGCAATCCAAGCTCAAATGCTTAGTGAATGTCATTGAAGCAGCTAGTGAGCTTCTTAAGGAGCTACACTAGCTTGAGCTAAGATATTGAGTATTTGAGGATCTTGGAGCTTACCCTAGCTATATTAAAGTGAATGAAGCTCATTGGAAGTGTTTGGACCAAGAAAAATAAGCTAGCTCTAAGCTAGCTCCCTATGTGGGCCTCGGGCCTCGGGCTTTCTAGGGCTTCAAGGCCCATCTTCCAAGTAACTTCCACGTAACTTCCATAACCGATTTTAAACGCTTTTAACTCCCCAAAACCGTGGCCCCTTATGCCTATAAAAGGGAGAGCCATTTGCACTTGATTGGACATTCGTTTTTGCAACAATAAAGCTTTTAGTTCCATTGTATTGACATTGGATAGGCCTTCTTATAAGCTTGTTTCCAAAACTCGAAAGACCAGTATAGTTCCTTTGTCTTGACAAAGGATAGACATCCATCTTAGTTTGGTTTTATATTGACAAAACCTAGGAATACCCTTTCTACAAAGTAAGACAAGTAAGTCTCTTACTTAGTCTTTATAACGTGTAACATTTTATCCCACTAAGGTATTTGGATATTCGCGGTGTAGGGGAGAATACACTTAGAAGGAAAATTCATTTATGAATGACTCATTACATTATCCAAGTCAATGGTTTTAACATATAACAACCGGTTTATAAGACGTGTAATTGAACTTAACTTCTATTAGAGTTTTGTCTACTCCTTTTCGGAGATTACAAACTCTTGCTTGAGTTTTATCTACTCCTTTTGAGACTACAAACTCTTGATTGAGTTTTGTCTACTCCTTTGTGGAGATTATAATCTCTTGATTGAGTTTTGTCTACTCCTTTGGAGACTACAAACTCTTGATTGGGTTTTGTCTACTCCTTTGTGGAGATTACAAACTCTTGGTTGGGTTTTGTCTACTCCTTTGTGGAGATTATATACCCTTGGTTAATAACTTGTTTTTAGTTCAAGATAATTATATTAATTTGTTTGGCAATTGGGAGAACCGTCTACTCACATAAGTGAGACTACGACCCTTTGGTCTAAAACCAGACACCGAAAATCCAACAAGGTACTCTAGGGTTAAGGTAAAAGACTCGAGCTTTCAGGGTCCTGTTAGGATTAAGATCATTCTATCATTGTCCTTCCCACAACTTTCAGCCAATCACCCTAGAATCACATAAAAAGCTTAGCCAATCATCATCATGATAACAATAATCAAATAAGAGTGAAAGGAATCAATAAGTAAACCTTAAGAAAAAGGTTTCAATAACTGAATCAAAATAACAATAAATCAGCGTTCCTCAAATCATAAATCGAACAAGACAACAAACCAAAAGGGAATATAAGAAAGTCTTACAAACTCCCTCTAAAGCTAACTCCAAACTATGAATCCTTCATTCCTTGATCTTAAATCCTTCAATCCTTCCTTCAAGCTTCCAGAAAATCTTCCTAATTGCTGGGTATTCTCAGCCTCCAAGCATGGTTGAACTTGTGGAAAATCCAACCCTTTATATAGGAGAATTATCTTCCAAAGTTAATAATATCTTAAAAAGATAATTTCCTATAAAATATATCTAAATCTCTAAAATAGATCTCCCAAAAATAAGATTTTCCTTCCAAAAATCCAGCCCAAAAATATAAGATATCTTCTTTCCAAAAATAAAAGATCTCAGCCAAAAAATATATATCTCGCCGGCGGCAAGGTGTTCGCCTCGGTCGGGACGCTCCTCAAGATCACCTCGGTCGAGGTGACACTGTAGCTGACCGAGGTGAATATCAACTGAATGTGAAATCTCTCAAATCTGGTCCAAAGTAAAAGTTCTTCATTAATTCCAGGCTTCTTCATTGTAACACCCCAAATTCTGAGAACTCGGGGAGCTACTGGTTAGGACCTCACAATGGGTTCCGACCATAGTTTGACAACAATTTTACTTGGATCTTACAACAAGGCACAAAAGTATTTAAAACATTTGAAAACTGTAAACAATATATACATGGAGAATATGTATCAGCCTTACAAGAAAAGATATTAAAACGACGCATATGAAGAACAGAAGACATCCCCGTCCCCAACTAAATGAGTACGTGGACCCGGCTGACCATTTCCTCCGGATCTCTCTACAACTGTCTTAACCTGCAAGGCATCTACAAGCGGTATAAAACCGTTAGCTAACATTCTATGCATAAGCATAAAGGTAAAAGCAGAAACACACAACATACACAATCAACATGCAACAATCAATCCTTTTATTATCTTTAATTAGGTAATATGCCATTACTAATGATACTTATTTTGTGACACGAGGGATTCCCAAACCTCGCCCCTGTCCCCGTTTACCAACGCGGAATGGTACTAATGCATCTGACCGTCTACCTGACTGGGCTAGTCGCAGGGAACCTCCTAGAGTCTCGCAAGAGCTAGGCAGATGATGTCACGACCCGTTATCATACACTTGGGTCAATTATGTAAATAATAAAGTCGGCCTAATCCGGTTTCGTTATTTATAACTAACAAACACCACTCATACACATTACACTCATACAAGAAGCCAGCTAAGTAAGTCCGTGGACTTACCTGAATCAGATCTCGACTCTCTTAATCACAACTCAATCTTTAACTGTATAACTTGGTTGTCTGTCAAAGGAGGCAAGTGTGTCAGCACACTTTCTAGGTAATTAGAAGCTAAGACTTCTAAGGTAGTAGATCCTATTAGAACAGAATATAATACAGTACCAATTTATGGTAAAATGACTATTTTACCCTTTGTCCCGGAACATCCAAAAACCCGGAGTACGTACTTAAATTCTTATTTGATGCTAACTAACCATATTCTACTCCCTAGGATGATTTTAGGTAACAACTAGAGAAACTACCCACTTTTCTATTTCCCGAAAAGTCTCTAAGGTCCAACTACAACTTCAAATATGAAATTAAAATAAATTTATAAAAATTCTAAAATAAATCTCTAAATTATCTATGATATCTAATCTACTCATAGGAGCAAGAATTTCTTAAAACTGTTCAACTATCCCTTCTACAAAACTCCTTAAAGTTGGCTACTACACTACAATGTTCCTATACTTAGTCAAAAATCAATGTTGGAAAAAACAGCTCAAGGTCTCTACTTTGGGACGCCATAACTCTGAAACTGCAACTCGGATTCCTCTCAAATTTCAGTATGTTCTACTATGAAATCTTATCTATAATATATCCAAAATTCATCAGCAAAGGAGATCAAAAGCCTATTTAAAACTATCTCAGAAAATTGCATCACAAGCACCTTTCCTCAACACTTAGAAATTTCAGCACAATAGAAAAACTGCTTACGACCCAATCTTTGAAAAATCATAAATCCCAAACCACTCGCTGGATGCCTCCCAAATTTTAATATGTTCTACAGCAATATGTCGAATATATCATATCCAAAATTCAAGCCCAACGGAGATCAGGAGCTTATTCGAAACCATCTCACAAAACAGCATCACCTGCTGTTTTTCCCAACAATCAGCACATTTATAAAAACTGCATGAGACGTCAACTTTGGAACACAATAACTCTCAAACCGTAGCTCAGATTCCTCTCAAATTTTAGTATGTTAGACTATACAATATCGAATAAAACATATCCAAAAATAAGCAGTAAAGGTGGAGTCTAACCTACCCAAAACTGGGGCTGAAGTTGACTGTTCTTCACTTCCGAAAACTCATCAAACACCTCAGCTGTCCAAGTTATTCTTCTGAGGTTGTTAAGGTCGGCTTGGAGACACAACGAGTGCTCACATCAGCATATATATATATATATATATTAATGGTAACGCAAAGAGAAGGGTTAGGAAGGACGATATGGATCTTACTCGATTCCGTGTTTCGAAGGGGTGAAGGGAGCAACACCGGTTGCTGTTGTTAGAGTTCGTGACTGCGGTAGAGGAAGGAGCGGCATTGGCCCTAAAGGCACACTCACAGCCAAGGGAAGGCCGCACCAGCCATCCCTGCAGTGGAGGCTCCTGGGCGCTTGCTGTGGTCGCACGACATGGAGGATCGGAGAGAAGGCCCGTCCGCCAGCCTGTTGGAGTCGACAAAGGAGGGAAAGCAGCCTTCCTGGTGTCGCTGATGGAGTCGACAGAAGAGGGAGAGCAGCCTTCGTGGTGTCGCTGCTGGAGTCAGCTGAAGAGGAGCGCAAGCCTTCCTGCGCGGTTGGAGGTATGTTGCGCACACGAAGCCTGCTAGGACCCCTGGTGGTGGACGGTTGCACCGGCCTGGCGTGGAGGAGGAGGACGGCTGGAGCAGTGCAAGTGAGGGTAGCGGCTTGGTGTGAAGGAGGAGGAGGGCGCTGGTACATGACAACGAGAGAAGGAAGAGAGATGTTGTTAGGGTTTACGTGAGAGAGGGAGAGAGCATGGGCTGACCTATAACAACTCCTTATCGGGCCCGTATGGTAGGGTTTCAAAGGCCAAACTCAGCTTCGTAATGGGCCCGGATGGCCTTGTAATAACTTAGTCATGGGTTTGTCAAATGGGTCAATTACTATAAGGCTTGCAAGAGTGTTTTAGGAATGATTTTATATGATTAAGTTTCATATAAAATCATAGAAGTCGGGAAAAGAATATTTTATGTGATTAATTCTTCGCATAAAATGACAATATTTTTGTTGACTCAGGATTTACCGGAAATTAAATTTCCGGGTATTACATTCATTAATTCCAGGCTTGTTGAGTTCTTCTTTAAGCTCCACAATGTAGCTCCAATGACTCCTTAGCTCCATTTTAATCCAAAACATGTCATTTTACCTATAATTACAATGAAACTAGGTGTAGACCTCGATTTCCGTAAAGGTAGATGAAACAACAATACAATCACATAATATACATCCATACATGCAAATTATTGAAGATAAAAATGTCTAAACCAACCCCAAAATATAGACTGTAATACATGCTATCAATTACTAAATCAACTTATTTTGTAACACGAGAATCTCCCGAAACTCGCCTTCGCTTCCGTCGTCCTCGGTACACCATGGAGTCTCACTATTTTCCCAGTGAACTCCTCAGCCAAATGGCTCACTGGCCATGTTTCCCTAATAGGGATAAAACGTGCAGTCTTCGTCAACCTATCAACAATAACCCAAATCGCATCATCAATCCAGTGACAAAGTCCATTGAGATGTCCTCCCACTTCCACTGCAGCACTTGCATCAGATTAAACTCTCCTTAGGTCTGCAATGCTCTATCTTGACCTGTTGGCAAGTCGTACACTGAGCCACAAATCTGATCAAATCGGGCTTCAGCCCACCCCACCAGAATGAATGTATCACATCTTGATACATCTTACTTGCACTTGGGTGCATTAAGTAAGGTATGGAGTGAGCCTCCTATAGAATCCTCTATCTCAACTCCATTCTCTGATCTATCTCAACGTCGGGCAGGTCTCCTGTTCCTGTTGGATCTCGCTCCACATATTAGGTAGAACCTCTAGAACAAACAATTGATAATCCTCATCAGGGAACCGAATGTCCATCTATAGCCACACTAGATCTCTTTGCAACTGGGCTGAATCGTCAGTCGCGCAATCACCTTCTCTTGAAGCGTCTTCCTTCTACGGCATCGACAATTACATTCGTTCTACCGAATGATTCAAGAATTCAAGATTACAATCCTTAATCAACTCAAGCCATCAATTCTAGCAGTTATTCAATCCTTACTGAATAAAACTAGACTTCAGACTCTTATGGTCTCGCAAGATCAGACACATGAAACTCTAGACAGATAATGTCGTCGGGTCTTTAGAGCATGAACTACTACAACTAACTCGAGGTTGTGAATCAGGTAATTATCTTCATACGTCTTCAAATGCCGAGATACATAGGAGATTACCCTACCTCGCTCAATCAATACACATTTCAAGCCTTGCTGGAATGCATCACTATAAACTACATAATTATCAGTGCCCTCAAGTTGTGCTATGATAGAAGTAGAAGTCAATATCCTCATCAGCTCCTCAAAACTCTTGAGTACACGGCTCGGACTATACCAACTGGGTAGTCTTCCTCATCCGGTTAATAAGTGATCGGGCAATCGTAGAAAGTTCTTCCACAAAACCGGCGATAATATCCGGCTAGTCCAAAGAACTACAAACTTTCTTGATATTCGTCGGTGTCATTTATATTGTTACAGACTCACTCTTCGCCAGACCAAATTTGATCTCTTCAGCGGAAATCACATGACTTCAAAAGGTCACCTCAAACATCCAAAACTCGCACTTAAAGAGCTTGGCATACCGATCTTTACCCTGTTAAACTCGTAACCCGTCCTCAATATCTTGTGTGTTCCTCTCTGCTACGAGAGTACACCAGGATATCGTCTATGAAGACAGCCACAAACTAATCTAGGAAGTCGATGAATATGCCATTCATCAACTCCATAAAGACGGAGGGCTCATTCGTGAGCCAGAATGGAATCACCACAAACTCGTAGTGGCCATACCGAGTCCGAAATGCCGTCTTATGAACATCCTCCTCTCTCACCCTCAACTAGTGATATCCCGACCGCAAGTCTATCCTGGAGAACACAATCGCTCCTTGAAGCTGATCCAACAAGTCATCGATGTGGGGCAAATGGTACTTGTTCTTCATGGTCACCTTGTTCAGCTCTCTATAGTCGATGCATCGTCTCAACGATCCGTCTTTCTTCCGCACGAAGAGGACAGGTGCACCCCACGGGAAAACGCTAGGGAGAATGAAGCCCTTCTCAACCAAATCCTCGAGTTTCTTCTTCATCTCTAACAACTCAACAGACGCCATACAGTATGGGGCCTTCGAGATCAGTCTCGTCCCCGACTCCAACTCTATGCCGAAGTCCACGCTCTTTAGCGGAAATAGACTTGATTTCTTATCAAACGCTTCCACCAACTCGCATGCAACGAAATGTGCTCTAACATTGCATCCAAAGATGTCACAATCCTGTCCAATTAGCCTCACCACAACTCGAAATATCGATCCCTTGGATGACGAATCGACTCCAATGATGTCTCTACTTTTTCATAACAATACTCTTTAGTAATTGTAAATCTTCAACCATACATATGGCGTCGGTGTTTTTGGATTCTCTTGAGCCTTAACAATCTTTGCCATCCTCTTTCGTGTAACTAACACCGAAATCACCTTTTACAACATCTTAGTGGATTTGGTGATGCCGAAGGATATGGAACGCATCTTTCTTTCTTCGCCACTTCTGTTACACGCTAGACGTCTTCTCAAGCTTGTTACTTAATCGAGGCGCAACTTTAATATTGTACTTGGGTACTCTACAATCTAAGTAGGGTAACTATCTCATTTCTTACTGTGATACACATGTCGCCGACAGCCTTGGAAATTACATTCTCAACATCTTCCATAAGTTGGTATTCCGCCTTTGGCGAATCAGCAATGGGGACTTAACCCGACTTTTTGCGACTGGAGGTCCACCAACTCGTTCACGACTTACAATTACCGGAGATAGAGGTGGTCTACCTCTTCCTCGTCCTATAGTAGATGTTGCTCTAGTCTGATCCATCAACGATAATATCATAGCTACGTAAAAGGCTATATAATGCCATATGTATAGATATATATATATAATACTCAAATTCATACAAACATGCACATACCAACATATTATATATATATATATATATGTATATATATAGATATATATAATGCCGATATCCTCAGAAGGGGTGATGACTTCCCGTAAAATCTATCCCAAAACAGCTGTGCACACTAAACCAAAATCCTTTGGAAAAGTCAGACACCTTTCGGGTTCTATTTATTTATCTATTCAACCTTTATCGCAGATTGCAAGTGCCATTATTGTCAACCTAAGGCTCTGATACCAACTTTGTAACACCCCAAATCCGCGACTCGGGGTGCTACTAGGCTAGGATCTCACAATGGATCCTGACCCTAACATGACAACTTCATTGGATCTTACAACAAGGCACAGACATATATAAAACCAAATACATAAAACTGTAAAATATGTACATCCAAAAGGTATACAAAACACAACCGAGTACAAAACGGCAAAACATATCCAAAGGTGCACAAAACATCCCCAAAACCCACGAACGACCTAGTGTACGAAAGTCCTCGGCTGGTCACCAATCTGGCTCACTCTACAGTCTTCGTATCCTGCAGAATAACTACAACACGATATAAAACCTTTATCTAACAAATCATGAATAAGAATAAAAATAATAGCACATACCAACACATCAACATCACAATATGCAATGCTCACAACAAAACCGTTTATTATCTTCATTACGTGATACCATTACTAATTCAACTTATTTTGTAACACGAGAATATCCCGAAACTCGCCTCCGCTTCTATCTACCGACAGGAATAGATCAGTACTATCCGTTACATGTGGGCCTAGCTCGCAAGAGCACTCCTCAGTCACCTGTAGAACTGGACAAGAGGTCGACCCGTTATAATACATTTGGGTCATCTAAATATACACATATGGTCGTCCTAGTCCGGTTTAGTTTATAAATGCAACATTCATATGCACAAGCATCATTATCACAATCATTCAAATCCATAATCATGAACTAAGTAGGTCCCATGGACTTACCTGTCACAAGGTAGTCCTAAACAGTGGTCACGGTTTCCCATCGAGGAAACGATCAATACTTGTATAAACAAGGCACTCAAATATCAATCACTATCCACAAGCTAGGAGATTCCACTTCCTAGTCTTCAAGATCTTGCAAGATCATAACCATAACACAATCCACAATATCAATATCCTCAAAAATCATAATTATCAATCCATAAACTCAATATCTCACAATTCCTCAAACCTCTCAAGATATCATCTAATCAGCATTCCTCAATCTCAGTTATATTCCTAAATTCTTAATTAACCTTTAATTAGTTAAATGAACTTTCACCAAAATAACGTTTTGTCCGCATGCAATTTCTGAATTCCCTACCATCAGATTTCATCAAACAAGCAACCCATAATCACCAAGATAATATAACGAGTATAATGGAATTTCCAATTATCCATTTTGACAAGGCTAAGGTCAATTTAGGCCAAATGGCAAAACAAAAAATGAATAAATTCATAACTTATTCGTTACTAACTCGATTGACGATCCGAAAGAAGATTCAGAATCAGAACAACACATGTTACGTTCGAATAGCATCAAATTCACAAGAATCTGAGCGGCGGACCCGGCGGACCCGAACTAGTGAAATATATGCTCGACCAGGCCTTCAGTTGCTCGGAAACGCAGAAACTCGGTACTAGAATGAAGAGAATGAAGAAAGGAATCGAAAAAACTCAAACGGATTTGAAATCGGATTAGAAACGGAGTGTAGATCTTAGTTTGAATGTTGAGAGAAATCAGATCTTTTACGAGGAAACATGAAAGGAAATGAATTAATAACGATTTTCCGCTATTTATAGCGAAGACGATAATTATCCTTTAATGAAGTCGATAATTATCCTTTAACCGATCCAAGGGCGGGTTGAACCCCCTTCTCCAAACTTCTCGAAATTGGAATAATAAATCAAGAGTATTGTAGGGAGAATTATTCCGCAACTAGCTCAGAAAATGTGTATTCCCAAGTTTTCTTTTCTTAGCCGCTATGAAACCCAATAACGATTCTTTCGGCCGTTTTGTCTTTCCATGTTATTTCGTATCTAGGACAAGATTGATGTCCTGATCATTTATCTCAACTGCATTTTTATAAACTGAAGCTCCCAAATGCCCCAAATAACACCGGAGGTTAAACATAATTACCCTGGGAAAAAGTGAAAAATTCTCAATAAGTCCACAATTACGTCAGAAACATAACGGTGGGAGTCACACTCATCACTTAAGAAATCTTCGCGAGTTATGTTCCAATTGATATCAATGATTAAGTTAATCAACATTATTTAGAATTCTAAAATTCTATCTCTTACACCCGCCCCCGTGTGAAATAGTTGCCGCCCCCGCGGGTCGTTGCACCAGCGGCACCCTGTGCCGGCCCCGCAGGTAACCCTCCCAAGGCTATCCTAAAGATCCTCCAAAGAACCGGGTGTTACATCATCACCTCCTAAAAAACATGTTTCGTTCCGAAACATAGACCCAAAGATCCACACGTCTAGCACTCCTAGAAATCATAGCAGCTCACGCGGAAGTCGCAACTTCCTAACCTACTAAACCGCCAAACAACAAATCAGGATGAGGTCCAACACACAGGTACACGAGTCTAAAGAGACAACACACATGATAACATACACAAGTTAACCCATAAACAAACACTAGGTCCGAAACTAACCCGATGATCCTCTCACGATAGATGACTCAACCCAGAACTCCGGATAGTTCTTCCAGATACTATCTTCCGTCTCCCAAGTAGCCTCGCCAACTCCTCGTTGTGACCACATAACTCGCATCATCGGTATGTCCTTGGAGCGTAATCGTCTCGTACTCCTCTCCTAGACCTCTACCGGATGCTCCATAAAGGTGTTGTCTAGCTCAACCATCAAGTCCTCACAGTTGATGATGTGTCTCGGGTCCGGTATGTACTCCCTCAGCTGAGACACGTAAAAGACTTTCACCCCCTTTAGTCTAAGCGGTAAGGCTAGTCGGTACGCCACCTCCCCGATTCGCTCTAAGATCTTGAACGTTCCAACATACCGGGGGCTTAACTTCCCCTTGATGCTGAAACGTCAAACGCCTCACGTTGGTGATACCCGCAGCAAAACTTGAGTCCCTACTCTGAACTCCAAGGGTCAGCGCCTCTTATCCGCGTAGGACTTTTGATGGCATACGCTCCCGTATCAAGGCCACTCGAGCCATACAATCAAGTACCTGCTCTAGTGCGACTCTGTTATCGTTACTCAGCTCATCCCAAAAAAGTGGTGTACGGCATTTCCGCCGGTGCAAAGCCTCATATGGAGCGATATCTATCAATACATGCCAGTTGTTATCATATGAGAACTCTATCAGAGGGAGGTGGTCGGGCCACACCAATATAGAATGCATGCTCTAATCATATCCTCTAAAATCTGGATGGTTGTCTCCGTCTGTCTGTCCGTTGCTGTCGTGAAATGCAGAGTAGTGCCCAAGACGGCATGCACTTGATGACAGAACCTAAAGGTAAAATGACCGTCTTTGTCCGAGAAGATGGTCATCGGTACCCCGTGGAGTCTCACTATATGTCAAGTGAAATCTTTAGCCAACCTACTCACCGGCCACGTTTCCTTGATAGGAACAAAATGCGTGGTCCTGGTCAAGTGGTCTACCATCACCCAAATGGCATCATAACCTCAGCTCGGCCTAAGACCGGTAACAAAATCCATGGAGATGTTTTTCTATATCCACTACGGAATCGGTAATGGGTGGAGCTCTCTTCCAGAGCTGCGGTGCTCGATCTTGTCATGTTGATAGGTCACACATTGGGCCACGTATCTAGCCACGTCGGGCTTCAACCCGCCGCACCAGAAGGAGTGTCTCACATCTTGGTACATCTTACTCACACTTGGGTGTACTGAGTAAGGGGTAGAGTGTGCCTTCTCTAGAATCCTCTACCTCAACTCTCGGTCAACCGGTACACAAACGCACTTGTGGCATCTAAGTACTCCGTCGGCACCCACTTGAAACTGTGGTGCCTCTCCTCAAGACATCCGGTCTCGGATCCTCAACAATTTAGGGCAGCTATCCTATTTCTGTTGGATCTCTCTCAATAGACTAGGTAACATCTCTAGGGTAGACAAATGACCATCTGCGTCCGAGAACTAGATGACTAACTCTAACCCAGCTAGGTCTCTCTACAGCTGAGGCTGAGTGGTCAACCTAGCTATTGCCTTCTCCCGAGGCGTCTTCCGGATAAGGGCGTCGGCAACTACATTTGCCTTTCCTGGATGATACATTATCTCCAAATCGAAATCCTTAACCAGCTCCAACCATCTCATCTGGCGGTTATTAAACTCCTACTAACTAATTATATACTTAAGGATCTTATGATGAGTGAAGATCTTACACGTCGCCCATAAAGATAGTGACGCCGGATCATTAGGAGATGGACTACCGCGGCCAGCTCAAGGTCATGAGTCAGGTAGTTCTCCTCGTAGTTCTTCAATTGTCTCGATGCATATATATGCTATGACTCTACCTCGCCGCATCAGCACGCACCCCAAGCCTAGCTTGGATGCATCGTTGTAGACTACAAAATTCTCCAGTCCTTCGGGTTGTAATAGAATAGGAGGAGAGGTAAATCTCCTCTTCAGCTCCTCAAAATTGTGCTAACATTGCTCCGACCATGCAAACTGGATGGTCTTCCTCAGAAGGCCGGTGAGCGGTCAAGCTATCACTAAAAACTCCTCTATAAACCTGCGGTAGTACCCTGCTAGTCCCAAGAAACTCCGTATCTCCTCAACATTCGTCGGAGGCGGCCAAGTAGCTACAGACTCAATCTTGGCCGGATAAACCTTGATCCCTTCGGCGGTCACCACATGACCCAAAAATGCTACGTCGGACATCCAGAACTCACACTTAGAGAACTTAGCATACAATTCTCTATCCTGTAGGACTCTGAGCACCGTCCTCAGATGACCGGTGTGCTCCTCTCATCTCCGAGAGTATACTAGGATGTTGTCGATAAACACTACCACAAAATGGTTTAGAAAATCGATGAAAATTCCATTCATCAACTCCATAAACACGACAGGCGCATTCGTTAGTCCGAATGGCATTACTACGAACTCATAGTGACCGTATCTGGTCCGGAACGCCGTCTTCAGCACATCCTAATCTCTCACCCTAAGCTGATGATACCCTGACCTCAAGTCAATCCGGGAGAACACGGTCGCTCCCAGAAGGTGGTCTAACAAGTCATCAATGTGAGGTAGTGAATACTTGTTCTTGATTGTCACCTTATTCAGCTCCCGGTAGTCGATGCATAACCTCATCGACCCGTCCTTCTTCCTCACAAACAAGACTGGCACTCCCCAAGGTGAAATACTAGGCGAATGAAGCCCTTCTCTGCTAGCTCCTCGAGCTGCTTCTTCAACTCCAACATCTCGATAGGCACCATGCGGTAAGGTGCCTTTCGAGATTGGTCTCGTCGCTCGCTCCAGCTTGATGCTGAAATCTACATCCCTCTGTGGTGGTAACCCTGGTAGTTCCCCAAACACATCCGCTAACTCACTCACAACGGGGATCTCCTCAATAGTCGGATTCTTACTCTCCTTCATGGCATAACACCAGAAGGTCTCGCAGCCCTGTCCGATCAACCTCGCCGCTAGGACGGCGCTGGTAATCGTGCCGGTTTTTCTGAGGTCCCAGTCTCGGAATATCTCCTCATGTCCTGCCTCAGTAGTAACCTTCACGGTCTTCCTACCTATGTCTAGAACTGCTTCATGCCTGTCTATCCAGTCCATACCCAGAATGACTTCTTCATGTGTAGCACCCGTATCAAATAAAACTCTAATAGGCATGCCATGAATCTGAATGGTACATGTAGTCACCGGTGCTGCCAGATCCTCGGTGTTCCTCATCTCGAACACCCTAGCCTTTGAACCTTTGGTCTTTAATTACCTCCACTACGACCTCGACGCCGACATATACCCAGTACGGAACCCTGTGGAGTAGAATGCCTAGGGGCTCTGACCTGCTGTTGTCCTTGGGTCGGATACGGTGCTAATATCTATTCACCACTCTATGCTCCTGCATGGGATGATCCCTAATGTGAAGAAGCCTTGCCTTGACGGAAAAAGCTAGCTCGATGACCCGTCTTGCCGTAGGTGAAGCAATTCACCTGCGGTCTTGTGCAAGTGGGCCTGATGTGACCCCACTCTCCATAGTTAAAACACTGTCATTCACCCTTAGGAAGAGGTGCCGACGACCTAGAAATCTATCTGCTACGGGCCGGAACTCGTCCATATCCCGAAGCTCTTACTCCTATACTAGCCTGCTCAATCTTCTGCCTCTTTTCAGGCCCACTAGACTATGCAGCTCTCCTAGACCCGATCGGTCCCTCTCATAAGTTGAGGCTCGATCCAGGTAATATGCCAGGGAGTCACAGCGGAAACCCGTCAGATAGGCGCAGGCAGACTCCCTCAATCTCCGAGAGAACAAGTACACATTCTGGTCCACTGGAGGTGCGGCGGGTCTTAGTAGTGCTAGCTCCTCTCTGAACCTCCTAATCACCTCTACCACCAGGACATCCTAAAACCCGACCTTAAGGAAATCTTGTACCTTGTCCCTCCTCAATGATGCAGGGAAAAAACTCTCTCGTACCAAACTCAACAGTCGATCCATCCCGACAACTCCACTCCTGACTGTCCTCCACCAGTGTTGTGCCTCATCTCAGAACAAGGTATGAACTACCTCTACCTGCCGCTCCTCTAGGTAGTGGATCGTTTCGAAGGAGGACTCCACGTGGCCGATCCAGTGCTCCACCTCTAGCCTCACCTTCCCGTCGAAAGTGGGTGCCCGCTGCTGGTTGAAAGCCATCAACCAGGTGTTCGGTCCTGGCGACCTCAGCACACCTCACCCTCTATCTCCATCATCAAAAATCACCGGTGCAGCTCTCTCTGGTGTAGCCTTAACCTGGGTAACTCTTTGTGAGACCTCATCCAATATCGCAGGTATTGGCGGTGTTGGGGGTGGTACGCCAGCCCTGTAAGCTTCCTCAACCTCTTGTGCGTATTCTCGGTACATATACGCACCTAACGACACTCAGGCAGACTCAGCCAATGGTGAAATCCTCACTCAGGACCTATCAGCGGTCCTCTCTCTAACCTCGGACATAACACTTTCTACAACGTCCTCTACAAGCACGTCAACAACTGGCGGAGGGTCCGCAATGGGGACATGTCCCCGACCTCTCCCTAGCGGAGGTCTACCCCCTTGTCCTTGGCCTCAAACAACAGGAGTCCTATCAACGTCATCACATCTAGCTGGAGGAAGAGGTGGACGACCTTTCCCTCGTCTTGAAGTTGTTCCTGTCCTAGTACGTGCCATCTGCACGAGATACATATACTCTAATCATGTCCAGCTAATGTATATATATACTATAAAGTAAGTCATAACTATCATGCAAAAGGCCAACTACACTATTCTACCGAGATATACGGAGATGGTGGTGGTTCTCGTACTTCTATCCCAAACCGACTATGCGTATGAATTTGGAAACCAAAAATCCTTCTTAAAATTCTGACCCCTTTTGGGTTCCTTTTAAACATTCGACCTTTAGAAGAATTACAATGCCATTGTCGCCAAACTAGGTTTTGACACCATATTGTAACACCCCAAAACTCAAACTCAGGGCGCTACGGGCTAGAACCTCACAATGGGTCCCGACCCTAGCTCGACAACAATATTACTGGATCTTACAACAAGGCACGATGATAAAACATAGAAATCTAATGTAAAAGTATGCAATGTCAAATAAGGAAACCGACTCTCAACCGAGGTACAAAGGCGTAAATAAAATCCGTGGATAAACTATCTTGTAACGACCCAATTGCAAGAGCGGAGCTCGAGTCTACTAAACATAACAAAGAAAACCAATCCGTCCTATCACGTACGGGAACCCCGATTGACCACCTCCTCCGAATCACTCGGCAACTTCCTTATCTTGCACTGCATCTAACAACACGGATGAACCATTACCTAACTATAACATAGAGGGAAATGCCAAAGCACAAACACATATAAGAATAAAGGTAAACACAGATCATGCTATCACGAAAACTCTGTTATTATTATCTACTTCATTAAATTTATTAACCTTATTCAATTATAAGTTTGACATGAGGAGTCTCAAACTCTCTTCCTCAGACTTTTATTCAGCCGGAGTGGTTCAGCACACCGATCTGTATACCATATGGAGTGGATTGGTACCCTCTCCGTATATCCAAATCTGGTCTAGTCACAAAGCACCTCCTAGACTCCCTCAGGAGAACTAGACAAGTGATCACCGCCCGTTACCCGTGGGCCAATATATAAGTCGGTATATGTATGATACAAAAGGTCATAACACAACAACATATACCACTCAAGAATCAACCAATATCTCATAGAAAGCTAAGTAAGTCATATGGACTTACCAAAATCGACTACTCTCAGCTATCTACACATGTCGATCTAAACTCACTCCTCAGAGCCTGATATAAGTCAAGGAAATGTGTTACAACTTCAGTACGTCCATAAGAAACTTCATTCTAGCAGTTCCCTCTCTAAAGTAAACCTCAACGTAACTCGGAAATCATTCTAAAACTAACCCACTACATGGGATTTGCTCAAGATATGCTAGGTCACCTATCATGATACTACATCATTCTCAAAGGGTACAAGGCAGAAGGGAAGACATACCAAAATCCCACACTTAAGTCAAAACTTAAGTGTCTCACTGGAGGAAAACCACAGTCGTGGCTATGAATAGGCGTAAGGGCAACAAAGACACAACGGCCACACCCGCGGCAGGAGTGAGGCGGGGTCGCGGGGGCTTGCAGGCGCGGTCGTGGCACTAGCGATTGCAAACTCCGATTTCTCCTCTTCATGTCCGAGCTTCTCTCTTCTTCAACACTGGCTACAACCCCGTGTATACTCAGTCCACTCCCCTGAAGTCATAAAGCTACTCAAAGGAACGAAAGGGAAGACACTTACCCTTACTCTTCAATGAAAATGAAGGTGGCGGGAAGTTCTTCCGGAATTCACAAGGAAGGCTCCTGACCAAAGGTGTTTTTATGGTCGTCTATACCCAATTAAAAGTAAATCCCGACTTAGCACTAAGAACAAGTATAGTGATTAAGTAAGGGTCGAACCCAAGACAGTTAAGGTGTTTCAGATGCGATTATCGATTATAGTGACAAGTAACACAAGGGGGGTTTGGTTGAATTGATGCACAAAAACTTATGAAAACGATTAATGCGACAAGTAAGACAATAAGGATGAATCTACACTAGGTTGATTCTAAGCATGCAATTGCTACTTTGGTGAGTTCCTTTTACAAGTTTTCAAGTAATCTCCCGTCTCGATCATATATATGTGTTGAGCCAACCGGCATCAACACAACTTAACAGGTTAGATTTCCGTAAACCTACAAGAACAAATAACAAGTTAGCTTTCAAACAAAGACTAAGGGATATAAAGAGAAGATTAAAACCGTTAAACTTATCTTTATATTTGTGTTACTTTTCTTTAAGTAATCACAACCCGTTATTACTTAAAGTTGCTACTAGATTAAAGACCCGAACCCGGAACCTATTAATCCTAGTTGTTTACATGCACTTTAGAACCAAAGGTGATCAATCTTAAGCAATAGTAAACATGCAATTAGACAATAGAGATCAAGGAGACACAAAGTATTACTGAATCAAAACTTATATTATAAAGAACTTATAACCAAAGTAACAATGCAGCTTCAAACCAACTCAATGTAGCAAGGGAGTTAGCAACTCATTACAAGGTAGCAAGACAATCTAAGTGGATAATTTATTGACTAACAAGATGATAAGATGGATCATTCTAGCAATCAACCAAGGACTATTTATACTACAAAAGGCACTAAATAGGAGTAAATGGCGGGCCCAAAACAGCCACATTTAATGCCATAAAGGTGGTGTAAACAGCCGGAGTAAAGCTTCTGACGTTAAGCCGCAGGGGCGCCCTTCAGCTCCGCAGGGGTGGTGGAGGCGGAAACGCTTGATCTTCTTCAAGGCCGCAGGGGCGGCAAGGCAATTCCGCTGGGGCGGATCTTCAATGCTCTTCAAACGTCAGACCCTTCGACTTCCTGACGTTTCTGATGCCAAGCTGCCGGGGCATCCCTATGTCGACGCAGGGGCGGTGACACAACCTCTTCGCCTTCCAACTCCCAGGTTGAGGCGCAGGCATGGCGTAGTGAGAGACGCAGGGGAGCTGGTCTTCATTTCTTCAGGGTAGGTCACCGCAGGGGCGGGAGTGGCGCAGGGGCGGTAACACACTTCATGGTTGGCGCTGGTGAAGGCGCAGGGAGCGCTCCGGTGTAAGGCGTCACCCGCAGGGGCGGTGGCAGGACTCCACAGGGGCGGTGAGGCAACAGAAGCTTTGCTTCGTGAACGATCTTCACTCCTAAGTGCCTATAACTCCTTCCTTAGCTTCTTTTAGTCTTCTTCTTCTAGACTAAGGAGTTAGTAGCATAAACCGACACAAATGCAATCAAAAGACTCTAAAAACTATCCTAAATGATAGTGATTTCATCACCTATCAAACTCCCCCGTACTTAGACTTTTTACTCGTCCCGAGTAAAACAAATGACAGCAACTAGACTCAAAGGCCTCAGGAAGCATGGGTAAGCAAGAAAAGACAATGAAAACAAGAAAAAAACCAAGAAAGAAAGAATGAAAAGGGAGGAAAAATGAGAAAAAGAGAGAAACTACCATCCTTATTGCTCCAAGAGTGGCCTACCCGGACAACCTCCTTATGACTCCCCTTCTTATGTCGCCAAACGCCGGAAGGGAAACCTACACTCGGTGTCACTCATTTTGCCAAGGCGCCCTTTTGGGTTTTCACCTTGCCACTCTTCTTCTTTTCTCACTTGAACTCACTTCCCTCAAGTCCAATTTTGCACAAACCTAAGGTTGGTCGGACTACCTTCTTTTCCCTAAACCGCCCTTTCGGGTTTTCGGTTTATCCAAGGTTTTTCATGTCTTTTTTCATTTTCTTTGGCTTTTTCTTTTCTTTTTTTTTGTGAATTTCAATCTGAATTCAAAAGGTGCAAAACAAATTCAAAACAAATCAATGAACTGTACAAGCAATGATATATCCCTCCCCCATACTTGAAGTACACTTTGTCCTCAAAGTGGAAATGAGTCAAAGATAAATGTGGGAGAAAGGAAAAGAAATGTACCCCTCAGTGGGGTGGTCCGGATGGACCACCTGGACCCTCCTCCGGTGGGTAAGGAAAATGGCGGAAGAAGTGCTCCTGCCGGCGGTGAAGGGTGTCGATACGGCCCTCCTGAGCCTCCATACTCTCTGTTCGCTCCAAATGGTGTGTGCAAGCTTTAAATTTATAACCCTAGATGTATGCCTAAAACAAGGATGTGAACCCGCAATGTACGGGTCAATCGTAGTAAAAGCAAGAATTCCGGGGTGTCGATCTCAGGGACTTAGGTGAAACAAAACCAATATAAGTAGTCAATATTGCAAATAACCACTAAAGCAATCAAAGATGATAATATAATCAATTAAGGAAATATGCAAATTCTAGGGATTAAAGCATCTAGTTGTGGTTCCAACTCAAGATCTCAAGATAAGCGGACAAAGCTAAGATTTTGCAAAGGGAAGGTGTTACTAAAGTGGAATAGATCACCGAGTAAGTCTCACTACTCACAATCCCAAACCAAAGAACCTATTACCGGGTAAGTCTCAAGGTACTAAGGAAAGGAACTATAATCTCAAAACAAACCAAATAAGGGAATAGATTCAACCTTTACCGGGTAAGTCTCAGGCTAACTCACAACAATGGGATGAAGGCACACACAAACCCCAATAAAGGATAAACCTTTATTACCTACACTTATGATCATGGGTAAACAAACAAAAGAATTACCGGGTAAGTCTCATCCTAAGCTTGCATTGAACCAGGAAAGGTGTAATAAGAATAGGATTTGGCAAACTCTAACACTTAACTCTTAGTTTCGGATCAGAAAGGCCACCTCGGTCAGACGAATTCCACCCCGGCCGAGATGTTCATCGACTGAGCGAGATGCTCTAAGGTTAAGGATAAAGACTCGAACTTTCAGGGTCCTACTGGAATTTAAGATTATTCTATCATTGTTTTTCCCACAACCTTCGGCCAATCACCCTAGAATCGCACAAAGAAATTAGCCACTCATCATCATGAAAGCAATAATCAAATATACGGGAAGGGAATGAATATTTGAACACAAAAACCTTAAGAACAAGGCTTCAATAACTGAATCAAATATCAAACAAATAAGCGTTCCTTGGATCACAAATCCAACAAGACAAATCAACAAGAAGGGAATCTAAGAAAGTCTTACAAAACCCTTCACAAAAGCTATAATAAGCTATTAATCCTTCCTAAATTGATCTTCAATCTTCCTTCCTTCAAAACCCTGGAGAAAATCCCTTAATTGCTGGATGCTATCAGCCCTCTAGGCTAGTATAAGCATGGTTGAATTTGTGTTAAATCCAACCCTTTATATAGGAAAACTATCTTCCAAAGATAAAATATCTTGAAAAGATATTTTCCTAATAAAATATATCTTAATCTCTAAAATAGATCTCCAAAATATATAATCTTCCTTCCAAAAATCCATCCCAAAAATATACGATCTCTCCTTCCAAAAATAAAAGATCTCAGCCAAGAATAAACGATCTCGCCGCATCAGGGTAAATCGCCTCGGTCGGGGAGCTCCTCAAGATCACCTCGGCCGAGATGGTATTGTAGCTAACCGAGGTGACTCTAAACTGAATGTGAAATCTCTCAAATCTGGTCCAAAGTAAATCTCTAATTCACATGCTTCCTGGATTCTTCCTTAAGCTCCTGAATGTAGCTCCAATGGTTCCTTAGCTCCTTTAGCTCCATTTTGAAGCAAAACGTGCCATTTTACCTATGATTACAACGAAACTTGGTGTAGACCTCAATTCCCGCAAAGATAGATGAAACGACAATATAATCATATAATATACATTCAAACATGCATATTATTGAAGATAAAACGTCTAAACAGGTTCTAAATTATAGACTATAATTCATGCTAATAAAATACCCCATACTTGTCCCTTGCTTGTCCCCAAGCAAGTTCCAACTCTTAAGTACAAGATAGAATGGATTATAAGTCATAAAGATCAATGAAAAGTCATTCAAAACATTTTTGGTGGTGTACTCCGCTCATAGATCACTCTAAGAGAATGCTTCATGGTGTTTAAAATCAAAACATGCTCAAAACATTTTATAAATATGAGAAAGTTGTTCATCTTTGCATAAAATCATAGAATGTATAATAAATCATAATTATCGAAATTAATCATGTATAATCCAGTTTAAACCACCAAGTCAATCAACAAGCTCGATGTCTCAAGGGCTTTTCAAGAGAAGGTCAAGAAACGTGTGAGGGTGGGATGTATATAAGGAATGTGGTGCTAGAATCCGGGAAAAGGATCTTACTTCACTTTCACTTGAACTTCAACATCTTCCACCAATAAGCTTTGCTTATAATTTTTTACTTTACTTTTTGGGATGCATGGACAGAGGTGCACAATAACCGAAGCCTAGGATATCAGCAATCATCAATTTCTCGAGATGCCTCAAACCCTTGATGCACATACCATGACCCGTTAGAAATATCGCTCAATCTGACTTTGGCAAGACACAAACACCCGGCTATGTGAATGGTGCTGAGTTACGCATCATCATGATTGACTTCCCCAAACCTATTTGTTTCTCTCTAACTTCCAGCCAACATCTCAACTTTTCTTTCACTTGCTTTTAACTTGCTTGCTTCCAAATTCCCGGATATGTAAAGGGAGGCAAATATGTATATGAGAGGCTAAGCATGATCAAGAAGAAAGAGAGAAGAGAATGAATTGCCTTGGTCTTTCCAGGAAGAAAGTGAGAGAACTCATCATGTGGTGTCAACCTTCAAATTCAACATAATTTAGATAAAACCAAAGTATTAAACATGCCATAATTTCAAACAAAGCATTTAACAACTTAAACATATCAAAAAACCTTTCAAACATATAAAGATTTCAAAATCAATCTACAAATAAAATCTTCACTGAGGTCATCTCCAGATAAGAAGCACAAAATCGTTTCGAAAACTATTCCAGTTAAACCACCTCGGTCGAGATGTTCTAAGTCAACCGAGGTAAAGTACCTCGATCGGTCAGAATCACTTCGGTCGAGGTCATAAAAAAAATTTTTAAACTAATTTTTGACGGTTTTCTTAATCAAATAACCTGTATGCATGCATGTAGTCTCAGATAAGCACATAGAGCATAAGAGAATCATAAATATCCAAATCAAGTCATACATCAAGTGTCAAATACATATCCGCATACCCCATACTTGGGACACATTGTCCCAATGGGTCAAATAAGTCTAAAGAAACAGGAAACTCACCAGACATAAGCTGAGCTGCATAATAAATAAAGAAAGAAATCTTGCAAGCTCTAATCCCAATCCGGTGGTGGTGGTGGTGGCACGTACGGGTACTGAGAAGGGTCAAACGGGTAGCCCATGACCTGCTGAAACTGAATCTCAGCCATCCTGCGCTGGTAGTGTTGGATCTCCCGTATCTCCATCATCTCTAGGGACAAGGCGGCGTAGGAGTTAATCATCTGATCCGTCTGATCGTCAATCCGGCGATGAACGACGGGATCCCTCTGCCTGCGTACTCTACGCCTAGCAGGACGTGCTGGTGTTGTAGCTGGCTCGTCCTCTGTCTCCTCGTCGTCTAGATGGACGACTGGTATATTGTTACCAGCTGTATCTATCCCAGTGTCCATGGCAGCACCGCCATCATCCTCCTCATCAGCCTCCTCCTCATCCTACTCCTGGGCTACTGCTGCTGCGTCTCTAGCATCCTCAATAAGAGGAATCCACGCAGTGGACCAATATTGAGGGTCATAAACTGAAAACTGAGATGACCATCTAATACCCTGAGGTGCAGTCTGCTCCCAAGGCATCGCCACATATGGCGTAGTAAGTCCACGAGGAACCAGAATCCTCCTCATGATCATCTCCTGTAGACCAAGCGGCTTGGCAGCCGCCACCATAGTACAAGCACTGAAATCTAACCCCATCGCAGTAGCTAAATGAGTCACTAACCCTCCACAACAGATATCTCCCCTTGCCTTCGCCTTTATCTTGTGCAAATCCTCGGCCAGCCTCACTCCGAAGTCAGGAACTCCTCCGGTAACCATAAAATATAGACTCAGAAGCTGACCCTGTCTAATCTTCTGAGGCGTCTCAGTACGCGTCAGAAGTGTCTCGCTAAAAATACGGTGAGCAAGTCTGAAGGCAAGGTGGAAGATGATCCTCTCCTTGGAATCTCCAGGTCTCCACCTGTCAACATGCTCAACTACGTGAGCTATCTGTCCCCAAAACTCTCGAGCCACGGCTCGAGAAGGAAAATCATAAATTGTGGGGGTCGGGAAGCCGAAGATCTCCCTCCAATGATCCATTGGGACTAAGTAGTTCCGATTCAGCAACCAGTACTTGATGGCTTGCTCTGTAGGCAAGTAGGTCACGGAGCTCACAAACTCCAAAGTCGGCTCAAGGTAGGCTGGAGCTCTAATCTCAGTAAACTGCTCCAGCCCTACCATAGTAATCATCCGCCTCAAATCATCATCCACGTAGAGGCAATCAAAAGCAGCAATATCTAGGAACCGCGGCGCAATCACTGGACGCGCTGCAATGCGGTCATAATCTACCCGGTGACGCTCATGGATCACCGGTATGGATCGGCGGGAAGAAGAAGAAGGAGAAGGGGAGGACCTATCCCTTAGAATAAGCTGGCGATCTGAACTCATTTTTCTCTCTGTCAGACCACCTCGGTCGGTTGTCAAATCAAGAACACCTCGGTCAAGATGCAGGTCGACTGGACCGAGGCGATGTGTTGTTCGATCTTAACTCTCAGAAATCTAGTTATTTTACCCCAATATCACTACCAATTGTTCCTATGGGGTACTTAAGCCTTTTTCAACACAATGCAAGGGCAACCAAAGCCCAATTTGACCGAAATAGTGGAAGAAGAGGGAGTTAGGGTTTTTTTTCAATTTACCCCAGATTCTGTCGATTCGGAGCGTTTTTGTTGCAGATTGTCGCTTGTAAACCGATCCTCTACTCTTTCCTTGCAGTTTGGAAGCAAGAATCATCGAAAACGATCGAGAATCAGGGAACGAGGTAATTCTGAGCGCCGCGGTCGAGAAGGTGAGAGAGGGAAGAGAGAGAATTTGAACCCCCTTTTATTCCCTTTTCTGAAACTGTTGTCACCTCGGTCGAGATGGTCTCGACTGGACCGAGGTGGATCGTCATAAACCCTAGTCGCCTCGGTTGCTCAAGAATCATCTCGGTCGAGGTATTGTGACAGCAACCGAGATGTGTCGCAGTCGAACTTCATCTTCTCGATTTCTCGAACTTCTGTCCTTCCAGTGTTGCTCCTGAGTTGTATTCCCTCCTTAGAGATTACCTATTGTCTGTCTTGGGTTGCCTCCCAAGAAGCGCTTTGTTTTAAGGTCGCTAGCTAGACCGTACGGTGTCTCTAAACATGCTGGAAAGTATCCTCACCCCATACTTCACCTTCATCATGGGGTGAGATAATGAAGTCTATCAAACGTTCCAGCAAGTGCAAGTGCTCATTGGGGAATGAATCATCTATGGGTGGTTCGTCCTTCTTGCGTGAAGAGGGAGGTAGCCGGCTGAGGTGATCCGCAACAGAATTTTCGGATCCCTTCTTGTCGCGGATCTGTAGGTCAAACTCTTGAAGCAAGAGAATCCATCGAATAAGACGTGGCTTGGCATCCTTCTTAGCAAGCAAGTAATGAATAGCTGCATGGTCAGTGTAAACAATAACTTTCGCCCCTACTAAGTAAGAACGAAATTTCTCAAAAGCATATACAACCGCCAATAGCTCCTTTTCGGTGGTGGCGTAGTTACGATGGACTTCGTCTAGTGTCTTGCTAGCATAGTAAATGGCGGTGGTCCGGCCATCCTTCTTTTGTCCAAGTACCTCTCCTATCGCCACATCACTCGCATCGCACATGATCTCAAAGGGCAAGGTCCAGTCCGGAGGTTGGATAATGGGAGCGGAGATCAACGCCTCCTTAATCCTGTAGAATGCATCGAGACACTCCTGCGAAAACTCAAAATAACATCTTTATTCAAAAGTTTAGTTAGTGGTTTAAAGATTTTCGAGAAGTCCTTGATGAATCTCCTATAGAAACCTGCATGCCCGAGAAAACTCCGCACACCCTTGACAGAACAAGGGGGAGGAAGTTTCTCAATAGTCTCGATCTTAGCTCGATCGACCTCAATGCCTCGGTTGGAAACGAGGTGTCCTAGTACGATGCCTTCATTAACCATAAAGTGACACTTCTCCCAATTCAAGACGAGATTAGTGTCTTCACATCTTTGTAGCACTAGAGAAAGGTTAGACAGGCAATCATCAAAAGAAGAACCATATACCAAAAAATCATACATAAATACCTCCATGATCTCCTCTATATACTCGGAGAAAATAGCCATCATGCATCGCTGGAAGGTAGCGGGTGCATTATATAATCCAAATGGCATCCTCCTATAAGCAAATGTCCCCATGGACAAGTGAAAGTGGTCTTCTCTTGATCATCCGGATGGATAGGAATATGAAAGAAGCCACTATAGCCATCTAAATAGCAAAAATGTGAATGATGGGCCAACCGTTCGAGCATTTGATCGATGAAGGGAAGTGAAAAATGGTCCTTCCGAGTGGCCACGTTCAGCTTCCTATAATCGATGCATGTGACGGTCCTAGTTGGGATTAACTCGTTATTTTTATTTGTCACAACGGTCATCCCTCCTTTCTTCGGAACTACGTGCACTGGGCCCACCCACTTGTTGTCCGAGATAGGAAATATGATACCTGCATCCAACAACTTAAGAATTTCTTTCTTCACAACCTCTTTCATGATCGGATTTAACCGTCTTTGAGGTTCCCGTGAAGTCTTATGATCGTCCTCCATTAGTATTCTATGCATGCAGAAAGAAGGCTTAATGCCAATAAGATCATCAATAGTATAACCCAAAGCCTTTTGATGCTTCCTCGGGACATGCATTAGTTTAGATAATTCAGATTCGGAGAGGGAAGCACTAACGATGACGGGATAAGTAGAATCCGGTCCAAGAAAACATACCTCAAGTGACTTGGGAGTTGTTTAAGCTCCACAACTGGGATGCTTTCTGAGGTGGATCTTTGCTTCTTCCTTCCAGTGGAGTAGACTTAGATCGAAGAACTGGACTTTCAGAAGTCTCAGTTGACATCATCTCGCTTTTGACCTCGGTCGAGGTGCAGAGAGGGTGACCGAGATGTTCTTCAGTCAAGAACACCTCGCTTGGTCCAGAAAGTGCCTCGGTCGAGGTACTGCAACTGGGACCGAAACTGGAGATTCTCTTCTCCTGGATTAATTTTCAACTTTAGCTCCTGGATCTTCTTCCAATGCCTTTAAGCTCCGTATATCTGCATCATAAGAAACATCTATACCTTCCTCCATTAAACTAAAACTAATAACTCTCTCAAGTGGATCATTAATAAGGATAGAGATCACCAATTCTCTTGATTCCTCTTCATCATAGATGTTGAAGATATCATCTCCCAACGGCTCTCCTTTCATTGCCGCAAGCAAAGCAAACTCAACTTGATCACCACCAATGTTGTACTGCAACTTGGCGTTCTTACAATCCACATTGCAACCCGAAGTTGCTAGAAATGATCTCCCGAGAATGATAGGAACGGGATAATCTGCGGGAATGTCAAGCACAACAAAGTCTATAGGTAAATAGAAGTTACCTAACTTAACCGGAACGTCTTCCAAAATGCCCACGGGATGGGTAATGGAGCGGTCCGCCATGTACAACCGTATCTTCACCGGCTTGGGCTCTCCAAGTCCAATCTTCACGCATAGCTCCAGCGGGATGATGCTCACGCTGGCTCCTAGATCACACAACGCCTCACAAGTGACATCCCCAACTTGAATTGGAATGCAAAATGAGCCGGGATCTCTCAACTTGGGTGGCATCTTCTCCTTCATGCTTTGAATGAGCTCCGAGGATGTGCTAGATGTGCTTTGGCCCTTGACTGGGGGAATCGAAGTGGTGGTTTATATGCAGGAGGTGGGACATAAACTTCAGTTTTGTCCGACCCTCTCTGAGGCTCAACCTCGGTTGGCACCTTGGCCGAAGTGTTCTTCGACTGTGCTTGGACCGAGGTGTTCTTCGTCTGTACTGGCATCGACCGAGGCACTGGATCTGCAGTTTTCAGTCCACTTCTCTTCGTTATTGCCATGATCTATCCTTTAGGGTTGCTTTCCGTCCTTGTTGGAAGTTTCCCTGGATCTCTTGGCGCTTCATTCGCCTTATTAAAGAATTGTTGTTCTAAGGCTTTTTGTGCCTTCGAAAATGAAGTCATGGATGTTTCCATAGCATTGAGCTTGATCAAGATAGCCTCCAGCACTCCATCTTTCTTTTCTGGTTGGGATGAGCTTGATCCAGGCTCTTGGCTCTTCAATGGAGTAGAAAAAGAAGAAGAAGAGAGAAAAGGATTAGAAGAGTTGTTTGAATTGCAGTTAGAGTAAGAGTTACCCGAATTTTGATTGTTTGGCCTCCAATTATTGCTGTTGGATCCTCTATTGTTGTTGTAGTTGTTGTTCCGAGAACCGTTGTTATTCCGGTAACCATTGTTGTTCCTTGAGCTTTGATATCCTTCATCTTATTTCTTGGTTTGAGCAACCAAAAGGTCTTTCAATTGCTTCACATCATTCTTCAAAGAGGTGAGTTGATCATTGTTTGATGGCGCTTCTTGGAAGTTGACTCTTTTAACTCCACCTTCAGCTCCTTGGTAAGAGTATTTCTCCATGTGCAAAGCTTGCTTCTCTATGAACTCCTAAGCTTCGAATCGGCATATCCATGAACGTGCCGGCGGATAGTAGTTGAAGGTTGAACTGGGTGTTTCCGTCCAGTCCCTTGAAGTATATCTCCAACAACTCTATCTATGGAATCCCATGATGTGGGCAATCCAAAAGGATGTCTTTAAATCTCTCTCATGACTTGGACAAACTCTCCTTGTTCTTCATGATGAATGCATTGATTTTCCCTCTCATTTCAGCGGTCTTAGAGGGGGGAAAGAATTTAGTCAAGAACTCCGTCGTCATCTCCTCCCAAGTGTTGATTTTTCCTGGAGGGAGAGATTGATACCAAGTAAGCGCCCTATCTTTCAAAGAGAAATAGAAAGACCTTAGCTTGTAATTGTTGTTTTCCAGCCTTGAAGGTCTCAAGGTCTCCATCAAGATCTCATAGTTTTGTAGATATTGATGCGGAGACTCCCTTTCTAAATTTATAACCCTAGATGTATGCTTAAAACAAGGATGCGAACCCGCAGTGTACGGGTCAATCGTAGTAAAAGCAAGAATTCCGGGGTGTCGATCTCAGGGACTTAGGTGAAACAAAACCAATATAGGTAGTCAATACTGCAAATAACCACTAAAGCAATTAAAGCAATCAAAGATGATAATGTAGTCAATTAAGGAAATATGCAAATTCTAGGGATTAAAGCATCTAGTTGTGGTTCCAACACAAGATCTCAAGATAAGCGGACAAAGCTAAGATTTTGCAAAGGGAAGGTGTTACTAAAGTGGAATAGATCACCGGGTAAGTCTCACTACTCACAATCCCAAACCAAAGAACCTATTACCGGGTAAGTCTCAAGATACTAAGGAAAGGAACTATAATCTCAAACCAACAAACCAACTAAGGGAATAGAATCAACCTTTACCGGGTAAGTCTCAGGCTAACTCACAAAGATGGGATGAAGGCACACTCATACCCCAATAAAGGATAAACCTTTATTACCTACATTTATGATCATGGGTAAAAACACAAAAGAATTATCGGGTAAGTCTCATCCTAAGCTTGCATTGAACCAGGAAAGGTGTAATAAGAATAGGATTTGGCAAACTCTAACACTTAACTCTCAGTTTCGGATCAGAAAGGCCACCTCGGTTAGACAAATTCCACCCCGGCCGAGATGTTCATCGACTGAGCGAGATGTTCTAAGGTTAAGGATAAAGACTCGAACTTTCAGGGTCCTACTGGAATTTAAGATTATTCTATCATTGTTTTTCCCACAACCTTCGGCCAATCACCCTAGAATCGCACAAAGAAATTAGCCACTCATCATCATGAAAGCAATAAACAAATATACGGGAAGGGAATGAATATTTGAACATAAAAACCTTAAGAACAAGGCTTCAATAACTGAATCAAATATCAAACAAATAAGCGTTCCTTGGATCACAAATCCAACAAGACAAATCAACAAGTAGGGAATTGTAACGACCAGTTTTTTTTCGTTACGCTTTGATAAGGTTAGAGAAGTTTAGAAAAGGAAATTAAATTTTAGTGAGACTAGGACATACCAGTTTATTTATGGAAGTCGTTTAATTAAGTACCTTGTCCAAAGTTTCGGGACGAAACTTATTTTAAGGGGGTACTGATGTAATATCCGGAATTTTTATTCCGTTTAATTCATAATCAAATCGGACTTCGAGCCGTTGACGGTTTCCCATTCTATCTAGTACTTCTTTCTTCACAAATTTTATTATTTTATGTAGAATTTAATTCACATAAAATGATAAAATTTTATCAAGCTCTAATTCTTATATTTATCTATTATTTTATGTAGAATTTAATTCACATAAAATGATAGATTTATATCAAACCCTAGTTATTATAATTCATTCTTATCGATGACTTTAGACGAGATCATGACAAGCTGTGACGAGACCATGACTAAGCTGAGACGAAGCCATGACAAAGCCCGACAAATCTGTGACAAACTCATTCATGGGCCTGACAAGGCCATGACGAGTTTTGACAGATTTTTGACAAACAATTCAGCCCATCCTTCTTGCAATTATTTCAGCCATCTTTCTTGTATTTTCCAGCCCACTATTCCTACCTTAATCTCAGCCCAGTTTGACTTCGAGCCAAGCCAGCAGTAGCCCAGAAGAGGCTGGTTACGAGCCCATTAACAGCCCCTTCAGGCGGGCCATACAGCTCCTCTCCAGCCCAGTGATTTACGTGTGCAACAGCCAACATTGCGTTCAGCAGGAAGGTTTAACAACCGGCCCTTCTCTTTCCTTCTCTTCACCTTGTAACAGCTGCATAAATGAGATAATTAAGGAGTTGTAACAGCCCTATAATCATGCCAGAAGAGAGGAAACTGCAACGTCTTCTTTGCTCTAGATTCACGCCCAGAAGAGAGGAAACTACAACGTCTTCTTTGCTCCAAATTCACGCCCAGAAGAGAGGAAATTGCAACGTCCTTCCTTGCTCCAGATTCATGCAGCCAGATCGCCCTCCCTTGCTTATAGATTCACGCAGCAAGCCGCCCTTCTGTTGCCCATGTTCTGCACACATTCCTTCACGCAGCGGCTGTGGTGAGTTTAATCCTTCAACCCTCTCTTCACCTACTATTATGTCGTCCCTAACCAACCAAACGAGACCTTATACAGTGGTAGTCGAAGGCTGGTTGTGGACGGCCTTCAGCACAACAGTGAGGACGTTCTGCACACCCCAGTCGACTCTAGGAGCACCTTTACATCATACGTTTCTGCATACGTTCGGTTGGTCTCTCACTCCCTAGTTGTTCTCTTCCTATTCCGTCCAGTAAGTAAAATCGCTATGATGATAAGCTGGCACAGCAGATAGATTAATCATGTATGCATACAAGGATGACTGTACTAGAAAAGACCTTAGGATGTTAAATTTAGGTCGATATTTAGATGGTGCCTTGAAAGATACGAACTAAGGACTTAGGGGTAGTGTAAAGGATGAGTTATATTGATGAGTGAATTCGAACTAGAGACCTATAGGAGTGTGTTGTGGCTGTAAAGGAATTATTCTAATTGTTTCTTTCAGTTTTGAAGTTGAAAATTACCCACTGTTGTGAATCAATGTTAAAGAGTTTCGTAGAAGATCCACCGTTGAAATTTTAATAGATTATAGGTAGATATAATTAGTTTACAGTGGTAAAATTTGAGAAGAAATGAACGGTCGGATTGAGAGTTATACGGTCTCAAAGTGGAAGAGTTGAGCTGAGTTTTTCAGCATTGAATTTTGACTAAGTATAGGAACGTTTTAGCGTTATAGCCAACTTTAAAGATTTTTGTAGGATTAACGATTGAACAGTTTTTAGAAATTCTTTCTCCTATGAGTAGATTAGACATCATAGATAATTTAGAAATTTATTTTAGAATTTTTACAAGTTTATTTTAATTTCATATTTGAACCTGTAGTCGGACCTTAGTGACTTTTCGGGAAATAGAAAATGGGTAGTTTTTATAGTTGTCACCTAAAATCATCCTAGGGAGTAAAACATGATTAGTTAGCCTCAAGTAAGAATTTAAGTACATATTACGGGTTTTTGGAAGTCTCGGGACCAAGGGTAAAATAGTCAATTTACCTTAAATGAACACTGTAATAACTTCTGCACATAGAATCGTACTTCTTAGGAGTTTTAGACTTCTAAGTGTCCAAGGAAAAGTGTTAACCCACGTGCCTCCTTTGACAGGCAACTGAGTTCTTGCAGTTACTGATTGAGTGTTGTTAAGAGAGACGAGATTTGATTCGGTAAGTCCACTGACTTACTTAGCTAGCTCCTTGCATGTGTGTGATGTGTATGAGTGGTGTGTGGTAGTTATGATAAATAACGAAACCGGAATAGGCCGACTGTAGTATATTGTATAATTGACCCAAGTGTATGATAACGGGTCGTGACATCATCTGCCTAGCTCTTGCGAGAGTCTAGGAAGTTCCTTGCGACCAGCCCAGTCCGGTAGACGGTCACATGCATTAGTACCATTCCGCGTTGGTAAACGGGGGCAGGAGCGAGGTTAGGGAATCCCTCGTGTCACAAAATAAGTATCATTAGAAATGACGTATTACTTAATTAAAGATAATAAAAATGAATGAGTGTTGCATGCTGATTGCGTATGTTGTGTGTTTGTGCTTTTACCTTTATACTTATGCATAGAATGTTAGCTAACGGTTTTATACCGCTTGTAGATGCCTTGCAGGTTAGGGAGGCGATCGAGTGATCCGGCAGTAGTGAGCAGCCGGGGTTCCGTGCATTATAGGACGGGACTATTATATTTTATTTTATGACTATTGAGACTGATGTTGGTATTTTCGGTTTTTAGACTTGGTTGTATTGTTTTTAGATTTGGATTGTTATTTCGCTCATGTTATAAAACTCTATGTTTTGCCTTTTTATTTGTGCCGTGTTGTAAGGTCCGATGAAGTTGTTGCCATGCTAAGGGCCGGGACCCATTGTGAGGTCCCAGCTCGTAGCATTTCGAGTCCTCTAGGATTCGGGGTGTTATAGGAATCTAAGAAAGTCTTACAAAACCCTTCACAAAAGCTATAATAAGCCATCAATCCTTCCTAGATTGATCTTCAATTTTCCTTCCTTCAAAACCCTGGAGAAAATCCCTTAATTGCTGGATGCTATCAGCCCTCTAGGCTTGTATAAGCATGGTTGAACTTGTGGAAAATCCAACCCTTTATATAGGAAAACTATCTTCCAAAGATAAAATATCTTGAAAATATATTTTCCTAATAAAATATATCTTAATCTCTAAAATAGATCTCTAAAATATATAATCTTCCTTCCAAAAATCCAGCCCAAAAATATAAGATCTCTCCTTCTAAAAATAAAAGATCTCAGCCAAGAATAAACGATCTTGCCGCATCAAGGTATTCGCCTCGGTCGGGGCGCTCCTCAAGATCACCTCGGTCGAGATGGTACTGTAGTTGACCGAGGTGACTCTAAATTGAATGTGAAATCTCTCAAATCTGGTCCAAAGTAAATCTCTAATTCACATGCTTCTTGGATTCTTCCTTAAGCTCCTGAATGTAGCTCCAATGGCTCCTTAGCTCCTTTAGCTCCATTTTGATGCAAAATGTGCCATTTTACATATGATTACAACGAAACTTGGTGTAGACCTCGATTCCCGCAAAGATAGATGAAACGACAATATAATCATATAATATACATTCAAACATGCAGATTATTGAAGATAAAACGTCTAAACAGGTCCCAAAATATAGACTATAATTCATGCTATCACTCTCTCTAAATGAAGTCTCATAGCTAGCTTGCCAAGCCAGCTGCTGAGTCTCCAACTGCTGTTGATGAGCCGCCTGCCAAGCATCTTGACGGCGGTCAAAGTGAGTGGTCATGGAGGAGGCGAAACTGGACTGCCACGCCTGTTGCTGCTCAAGCATGGACCGCTGGTACTCGGTCTGCCATGCCTGGTGTTGTGTAGTCAAGGCGCCATCTAAGCCTGCAGGCTCTCCATGGCCTGTATATCGTGTGCTGCCGTCGGCATCTCCTCATCAGTGGTGGGGCCTCGGCTGGAGCCGGCTGCGTATCTCCCAACAATATCTCCTTGAGGTCGTCTCGGAGGAACTGGGTCAGCTGGTACATATAGATCGGAGAGCTTGTCTCCC
Organism: Fagopyrum esculentum; assembly: GCA_033239045.1. Taxonomy (NCBI): domain Eukaryota; kingdom Viridiplantae; phylum Streptophyta; class Magnoliopsida; order Caryophyllales; family Polygonaceae; genus Fagopyrum; species Fagopyrum esculentum. The sequence continues at coordinate 44,066,668 of BSUD01000002.1, read as the reverse complement.
AATGGAAGTCATCGGGGGAGGTATGTGATGTGACTCCCATCTGCTAAAGAGAGCCAAAAACGATGTTCCCCTTCTCTCTTGAGGAGCCTGCACCTCCTCAACATACCCTCTTTATAAAGTGGGGCTTCTAATCCGTCCTCTAAAGTAGAGAGATCCATCACCTGTGCAGCCAACAAGGAGATGATCCCTCCTCCCACACTATCACGTGGCTCATTCTTCCTAATCCGCTTCAAAGCGGTAAGGAAGAGGTATGGCCAATCCGGCACCCACTCATTCGTGGAGAGGAAGGCGTATAGCAGTGGAAGGTCCTTAAGAGCGACCTTATTCTCCTCCTTGTGTCCACAGAAGACACTCATGAATACCTTTGAGATGAGCCTCAAACAGGGGTGAGTGAATTTATTGGAGTACTCACCCCCTACATGAAATTCAGACTTGGTGGCGGCCTACCAGAACTCCATCAAATCAGGTGTCGGAATAGGTTCCCACCAGTCGTCGGAAGCGGCTATGGTCACCCCTAATGCCTCCTGTAGCTAGGTGTAGTCTAATGTGTACTTCCTTTTGTTGAACTTTAATGTAAGTCCAACACACCCATGGTCCAACGTTTCCATTTTGAAGGTGGCAATAAACTGGTGGTTGAGCTCGGGGTATGTTGGAGTACTTTTTGTCAAAAAATCCCCGAGCCCGGCATTGTTGAGAAGCTCCTGCATGCTTTCCAACAAACCCAATTTTTCCAAGGTAAGAACGTCTAGAAATCGGGTTGCATACACATCCCGACTTTGTGCAATCCTATACCGCGTTGTCTCGGCTTCCGAAAACTTATACTTCTTCTGATTCTCCATCTCTTGCAATTGAGACAATGAAAGGAATTAGAAATTTCAGAAAGTCGAGTAAGAAACGAACCCTCTGTTGTGTTTTCCGCAGGGGCGGCTGCAACAGGTGCAAGGGCGGCTCGACGCAGGGGCGGGAGCTTGCAGGCACTGGGGTTGGCAAAGAGCATAGGGCGATTTGGGTGTTCAACGAAGGTGGTGGCGATGGGGCTTTTCCGGCGTCTTCCTTGTTGTCGCAGACGTCGCCGGAGGTGGGACAGTGGAGTTGGGAGAGTGAAAGGGCTGAGTGTGTGTGTGGTGGAGATGGTTGGTGTTGCAAAGGGGCGGCGATACTAGGTTGCCGGAGGCGGCGCAACAGCGTCTAGACAGGGCGGTGCGAGATCTTCCGGAGGGCGCGAGGGCGTTGGAGGCGAGTCGGCTAGGTTTTTGAAGGATGAATGGAGAGGGAGTAAAGAGGGCGGTAGATGTAGGTTTATTTTTGGAAAGTATATTTATTTTTCTTTCCTTAGTTGGTCAACGCAGGGGCAGTGACAAGGAAGAGGGGGTACGCAGCCTCAGCACCGGGGGCGGAGCTGAGGATGTGTGTCAAGGGTTTCCGCCGCAGGGGCGTAGGGGTGTCACCGCGGGGGCGGTGGCCTACGTGAGCAGACGTTGGCCCAGCGCCGGGGGCGGCGCTGGCCAAGGGTGTCACCGCAGGGGCGGGGAATTCGAGCCGCCGGGGCGGTTTTCTTGACAGAAACTCCTCTTCTTATTTCTTCGGGTTGCCTCCCGAGCAGCGCCTTTGTTTTACGTCGTTGGCTCGACGTAGGGATTCTTCCTCTATGATTGAGCCTCTTCCAACATCACCTTTGGGTTTATAACCGTTTGAGAGGGTAATCCGCCTGAGGCCCTAGTTTCAATTCATGTAATGGCTTCCGCCATTTGACCGACCTGTTTCTCAATGTTCTTAATGCTAGATTCTGTTGTGTGGACATGAGTACCAAAGTGTTTAGTCAAAACCTGCATCATATCTTCAGTTGAGTGATACTTACCTTGGCGGGGCTGTTGTTGTTGGTTTTGTTGATCCCTCCAACGAAAATTTTGTTGTTCATGCCAATTTGGCATGAAATTCTGTGCATAGGGATCGTTCCAAGGTTTTTGCTGTTGTGATTGTCCATAACCCATTGCGTTTACCTCAGCTTCGTCATCTTGGACTTGTGGACACATGTCCGTTGGATGTTATGGGTCAGCACAAACTCCACAAGCTTTGAGCTGCTGCGGTGTTCCCATAAGTGTTAGCCTCTTCACCATTTCCTTCAATTCCACGAGCTCGGTGGAAATCTCACTCTTCCCGGAACTCACAGCATGAACTCCTTTCTTAGCCGGGGTCCTTCCAAAGTTCCGAGTACCTTCCGCTTATTCCTGTATCTTTTCCAAAGCAAGGTCAGGAGTAGAGTTAAGAATATTACCTCCGCAAGCCGCATCGACGATCCTCCTTTCATTGTCTAGCAAGCCATTGTACAAGTACAAGACTAGATCTTGAGTTGAATATCCGTGAAAAGGACAGCTGGATCGGAGGCGCCAAAATTTGACCGAAGGTATTTCTATGGTCGTCTATACCCAATCAAAAGTAAATCCTGACTTAACACTAAGAACAAGTATAGTGATTAAGTAAGGGTCGAACCCAAGAGAGTTAAGGTGTTTTATATGCGATTATCGATTATAGTAACAAGTAACACAAGGGGGGGTTGGTTGAAATGATGCACAAAAACTTATGAAAACGGTTAATGCAACAAGTAAGACAATAAGGATGAATCTACATTAGGTTGATTCTAAGCATGCAATTGCTACTTTGGTGAGTTCCTTTTACAAGTTTTCAAGTAATCTCCCGTCTCGATCATATATGTGTTGAGCCAACCGGCATCAACACAACTTAACAGGTTAGAGTTCTGTAAACCTACAAGAACAAATAACAAGTTAGCTTTCAAATAAAGACTAAGGGATATAAAGAGAAGATTAAAACCGTTAAACTTATCTTTATATTTGTGTTCCTTTTCTTTAAGTAATCACAACCCGTTATTACTTAAAGTTGCTACTAGATTAAAGACCCGAACCCGGAACCTATTAATCCTAGTTGTTTACATGCACTTTAGAACCTAAGGTGATCAATCTTAAGCAATAGTAAACATTCAATTAGACAATGGAGATCAAGGAGACACAAAGTATTACTGAATCAAAACTTATATTATAAAGAACTTACAACCAAAGTAACAATGCAGCTTCAAACCAACCCAATGTAGCAAGGGAGTTAGCAACTCATTACAAGGTAGCAAGACAATCTAAGTGGATAATTTGTTGACTAACAAGATGATAAGATGGATCATTCTAACAATCAACCAAGGACTATTTATACTACAAAAGGCACTAAATAGGAGTAAAATGGCCGGCTCAAAACAGCCACCTTTAATGCCATAAAGGTGGTGTAAATAGCCGGAGTAAAGCTTCTGACGTTAAGCCGCAGGGGCGCCCTTCAGCTCCGCAGGGGCGGTGGAGGCAAAAACGCTTGATCTTCTTCAAGACCGCAGGGGCGGCTAGGCAATTCCGCTGGGGCGGATCTTCAATGCTCTTCAAACGTCTAACACTTCGACTTCTTGACGTTTCTGATGCCAAGCCGCCGGGGCGTCCCTATGTCGACATAGAGGCGGTGACACAGCCTCTTCGCCTTCCAGCTCCCAGGTTAAGGCGCAGGCAGGGCGCAGTGAGAGACGCAGGGGAGCTGGTCTTCATTTCTTCAAGGTAGGTCACCGCAGGGGCGCCAGGGAGTGGCGCAGGGGCGGTGACTGATAGCATGAATTATAGTCTATATTTTGGGATTTGTTTGGACGTTTTATCTTCAATAATCTGCATGTTTGTATGTATATTATGTGATTATATTACCATTTCATCTACCTTTGCGGGAATCGAGGTCTACACCTAGTTTTGTTGTAATCGTAGGTAAAATGGCACGTTTTGCATCAAAAGGGAGCCAAAGGAGCTATGGAATCATTGGAGCTACATTCAGGAACATAAGGAACCATTCAGGAAGCATAACCATGGATTAGAGATTCACTTTGGACCAGATTTGAGAGATTTCACATTCAGTTGTGACTCACCTTGGTTGACTACAGATTCATCTCGACCGAGGTGATCCAAAGAAGTTGACTCGGCCGAGGCGAACACGTGGGACGCGGCGAGAATATTTAATTCTTGGCTGAGATCTTTTATCTTTGGAAAGAGATCTTATATTTTTGGGCTTGGCTCCTAGAAGGAAGAAGATTTGCTAGATCATATATTTTACCTATTCTTATGGGAAGAGATCTTTCTAAAATATCTTATCTTTGGAGAGTAATTTTCCTATAAAAAGGGTCGGATTTCCCACAAATCCAGATCATGCTATACCACCGATCAGGGTTTATACACCCCAGCAGCCATACTCCAGTTGGGAGATTTGAAGAACCTTTTTGAAGGTTGAAGGAAGATTGTAGCTTTTATAGCTTTTGAAGGGTTTTTGTAAGATTAACTTAGATTCCCTTCCTTGTTGTCTTGTCTTGTCTTGTTGGATTTCTATCCAAGGAACGCTTTGTTGTGATATTTGATTCAGTTATTGAAGTCTTTGCATTAAATTCTTCTTGTTCAAATATTCACTTTCTTCCCATATACTTGATTAATACTTTCATGATGATGAGTGGCTAATCTCTTTGTGTTATTCTAGGGTGATTGGCTGAATGTTGTGGGAAAAACAATGATAGAATGATCTTAATCACAGTAGGACCCTGAAAGTTCGAGTCTTTAATCTTAACCCTAAGCATCTCGTTCAGTCGATGAACATCTCGGCCGGGGTGGAATTTGGCTGACCGAGGTGACTTATCTGATCCGAAACTGAGAGTTAAGTGTTAGAGTTTGCCAAATCCTATTCTTATTACACCTTTCCTGGTTCAATGCAAGCCTAGGATGAGACTTATCCGGTAATTCCTTAGTTTGTTTACCTAAGATCATAAGTGTAGGTAATAAAGGTTTATCCTTTATTGGGGTTTGAATGTGCTTTCATCCCATCTTTGTGAGTTAGCTTGAGACTTACCCGGTAAAGGTTGATTCTATCCCCTTAGATGGTGTGTTAGTTTGAGGTTATAGTTCTTTATCTTAATTCCTTGAGACTTACCCGGTAATAGGAGTTACGGTTTAGGATTAGTGAGTAGTGAGACTTACCCGGTGATCTATTCCACTTTAGTAACACCTTCCCTATGCAAAAACCTCAGCTTTGTCCGTTTATCTTTAGATCTTGAGTTGGAACCACAACTAGATGCTTTAATCCCTAGAATTGCATATTTCCTTTATTGACTTTTATCATCTTTGATTGTTTTAATTACTTGTGGTTAGTGATTGCTTAAGCATACCGTAATTGGACTTTGTTTCACTAAGTCCCTGTGATCGACCCCTGGAATTTCTTGCTTTTTACTACGATTGACCCGTACACTGCGGGTTCGCATCCTTGTTTTAAGCTTACGTCTAGGGTTATAAATTTAAAGCTTGCACACACCGTTTGGAGCGAACAGTGACACACTTCATGGTTGGCACTAGTGAAGGCGCAGGGAGCGCTCCAGTGTAAGACGTCACCCGCAGGGGCGGTGGCAGGGCTCCGCAGGGGCGGTGAGGCAACAGAAGCTTTGCTTCGTGAACGATCTTCACTCCTAAGTGCTTATAACTCCTTCCTTAGCTTCTTTTAGTCTTCTTCTTCTGGACTAAGGAGTTAGTAGCATAAACCGACACAAATGCAATCAAAAGACTCTAAAACTATCCTAAATGATAGTGATTCCATCACCTATCAGCTCCCTTTGTCAAACTTCATGCATCCCGGTGAAGATGAACAACACAACGCTGCTGGTGACGGAATTTGGAAGCGGGGAAAGGGATGAAGGGAGGAAGAAGAAGCAATAATGAAGGAAAGAGAGGGGGAAGGAAGAGAAGGAACCTCACTTACGTAAATTTACCAAGGATGAAGAGCTCTAGAAAGGACGGAAATTTTCAGAACGGGAGAAAAGGAAGGTAGTGTTTTCAGGAATATTTAGGGTTTTGTAACTGTCATCGGTTACGGAACAAAATGACTCGGCCCTTTGCTTACCTACCACCGTGGGAAACAGTTGCCGCCCCGCGGGTCTCCACACCTGCGGCACCCTATGCCGCCCCCACGGGTAACCCTCACAAGGCTATCCTATAGATCCTCCAAAGCAGTGGGTGTTACAAAAGGAAAGTCCAACTTGTTGCGTTGGAATTCCAAAGATATGCCCTAATTTGGTTGGATCACCTCCTCAAAGATAGGAGATGAACACTAGATCCGGAGATCCATACTTGGGAGCAAATGAAGGCATTGATGAGAGAAAGATTCATACCTCCATATTATGCTAGGGAAGCAAGGAAATCATTGGAGAACTTCAAGCAAGGCACCCGAAGCATGGAAGAGGCCTACACCACCAGGCAAATGGCGATGATTAAGGCCAATGTCATAGAGGATAAGGAGTCCACTATGGCTCAATTTTTAAAATTTTGCATCCATCATTAGCTAATGAAATTGATCTATATCCTAATTATAATATGACTAACTTACTGCATTTGGCTATTAAGGTGGAAAAGAAGCTCAAAGGACGGAACCAAGAGACGAACTCATGGCACCAAAACAAACCACGGCCCAGTCAGGAAAAATCTCGGCCGAGATTTGGACTGAAATTCTTCCCAGAAAGAGCCTCGAAGTAGGAACGGCATCGAATGAGTATTGAGAGCTTCATCATCCAATCCCACACATTCTAAACCTTTAAATGATCCTTAAAAGGATTCTAAAGGGAGCACTTCTAACTCTACTTTACATTCTAGAGACATTGTGTGTTTTAAATGTCAAGGTAAAGGACATTATAAAAAGGATTGTCCTAATAATAAGGTTTTATACATTAATCAACAAGGGGATTATGAAAGTGAAGAAGACCATAAAAGTGCTAGTAAAAGTGATGAGAGTTGTGAATTTAAGCATGGAGAATCTTTGATTGCTAGAAGGACCTTGCATGTCAACATTTCTCCTAGTAAAGATACCCAACGAGAAAATCTCTTTCATACTAGATGTCTTGTTAAGGGAAAGGTGTGTAACATGATCATTGATGGATGTAGTTGTTGTAATATTGCTAGTGTTGAATCGGTTACTAAATTGCAACTTCCTACATTTTATCACCCTAGGTCCTATAAATTGACATGGATGAATTATTGTGGTACTTTAAAAGTCAACAAGCAAGTTAAGGTGACTATCATATTAGGCCATTATATAGATGAAATCTTGTGTGATGTAGTACCTTTGCAGGCTTGTCATATTTTTCTAGGTCGTCCATGACAATATGATCGGAAAGTGAAGCATGATGTCCATACCAGCAAGTATATGTTCACAAGCAAAGGTAAAAAGATAAAACTAAAACCATGACTCCTTTACCTATCACTGAGACTTGAGAAGCAGAAGACAGAAGGCAAGCATCGAGTGTTGGACAAATAAACGGTCGAAGGACATTCCAGTATAGAATCTTGATCTGTTCTTGAAGAAATCTCGCCCAAGATTCCTTCAATACACCCGAGATTTTCTGAATTTCGACCTTTTGCAACCACCAATGCATCACCTTAAAGAGCCCTTTTGGTTGGCCAAGAACCCCTACAGGTTGAGAATAACCCCAAGGATTTTTCAGGTTATATCATCCATGTCTTTGAGTGTTCATTAAGAGGTGTGTGCATAAGTAATATAGAAATTATTACGCTTCTCTATCTTTCTGTTGTAATGACTATATGGTTAAGTTATTCTCCTTAACTTCTTTTGATCTTATATCGTTGTCTTTCGGAAAGCGAGTAAGTTTTATTAAAGTAAAGTTAGTAGCGGACAACAAAGATCAAATTGATTCGAAGTTTCTGCTTGATCCCGGAGATCTCAAGGAAACACAACCGGAAGAGGATGGAATTATAGTCTATTCTCAGTTAGCATCATCAACAACGACGTACGGATACTTACTCAATATCTCGACCACTCTTGAGGAAAAATCTCGCCCGAGGTTTATGTATGATGACCGAGATGGCGAGTTTCCTTACTGTTGAGTGTTGCATGACTCGTCTTCAAGGCAAAATCTTATATATGATGATGTGTTACATGGTCGATCCCCCTCGATAATATTTGTTGTAAATGGTCATCACAACATGACGTACTACATTGTTGATGACATTTATCCTAAGTGGGCTACATTTGTGCCGTCAATTCAACACATGTTCGGTGCGAAAGATACATTATTTTCTTAATGCTAATAGGCATGTCATAGAGGTGGAACGATATTTCGGTCTTGTGAGATCCATTTGCTATTATACGTCATCTTGTACTAGATTGGAGCATGAGTTTGATCAGAAAAATAACGAGGACCTGCATCACTTTATACAATAGGATCATTGAAGATGAATGTGATACCTATCAACTATATTAATATCCATCCAAATTCGATAAATTTGTTGCAAATGAGCTTATCGTCCCAATTCTTCCATTTCAAATTGCCCAATTTATGCAAAACTGAGACACGAGTACGCGTAACTAACTAAAAGTGGACTTAGTTGAACATATATGACAAAAATAAACACTTCATTATTTATTTATTTTATAAAATGATAAAATGCAAAATGCATCATTGTGCATTTTATCATTTTAAAAAATATTTAAATTTTACAATAATGTTTATAATACAACTAGAAATACTAATAATAATAAAATGATATATAAATAAACACTTCATTAAGATGACTTGATAATAATCTAAAATGGGGCTCCTAAGTTGACATGACCGTAATCTTATTGACCTGGCAGGCATTTTGTTGACATGACACAAAAACATAGGCGCCTCGTGGATCCCTATTGCACACGGTTTAAGAATGAAAAAATATTCATTGAAACCAAGTTGGTGCGATGATCAAATATATGTGTTGATATTGTTGTTTGTTTCAACTCTTTTTTCTTTCTTTTTTACAACAAACAACCTTTAATAGTTAAAAAATCTCGGTTCTAAAACCGTGTTTCTTATCTACATATCTAAGAAAAGTTAGTATTTAGACAAATAAATTTTATGATTTGATCTTCAGGAAGATTTTTGTATTTTTTTTTTTGCATTTATGTAAAAAGTACAATTATGATTGTAAGAGAAAATAAATGAATGGTTCTCCCGCTCTTAATGACAATGTTTGACTGAAGATGCATATCGAATTTCCCTTCCTCGTTTAAACTTTCTCAAATTTCAATTTTGGGCGTACAACCACAAATCCCTTCAATGGGTTCAATCTACAACTGCAAGGAGTGCGGGAGCGACCTTAACCTCAAAACAAGCGATCTCTTCCCGCCGAACATCTACTTCGAGGCGGGGAACAAGGAAACCCTCTCCTTCATTCAGGTAGACCAGACCAAGATCCGATTGGAGAAGGAGGACAAGATACGCATGTTTTACGAAACCCTAAATTATTGGGGAATCCAGAGGAACCGAACTAAGATCCGATGCGATAATTGTGGACGTCTCCTCGGTCATATCTACGATGATGGCCCACCTTTGAGGGATGGTTTCTACCATGAGTGGATTGGACCTAGCCAAGCCATTCCTAGAACTTTCAGGTATCGATTCAAGATTAAGTCCCTCCACATTTCTTCCTAGACTTGACTATTTTGGCTTTGGATTTTCGGAGAATTGTGATAAACCTGGTTGGTAATTTGGAAAGGTGATAATTTAAAAAATCCAAATAATGTACAAATTCAAATATTAATCGGTAATGTCGATTGAATTACCATCAAACAAGCAATTTATTATTAGTCCGCAATATCTATTGAACAATCCATTGTTGTGCCATCTTCAATATTTTCTTCTTTATTGCTTGCTTGTTACAAGCTTTCAAGCATAAGAACATCTTTTGCGAATTGAGTATAAAGTTTGATTATTTTGCAATAAAAATTGTATGCACGTGCACGATCGATTAATTCGGGAGATGTTTGGTGTACATGAAATCGAAAATCGCTCATGCGGTAGACAAAATACATAATTATAATTTCGTAAAAAGGTAAGAGAATTAGTTTCGTAAAATTATTGTGTCCAAATAAAAAAAGTGTCATGACCCCATTATATGAGGGACAATCTTTTAAAAAAAATTTCAACTATCCGAGTAACAAAAACCAACCCAAATCCTATAATGTGAAATTATTAACGTCCTCACATGGAACTTTTGAAATATTCCATAATACATCCGCCCTTTTGTTCTTGCACTATAGAAGATTCTATAAGCTAAAGAAAGTCCTTAATTTGAATGAACAACAATAACAATATTTGACATTGGATATGAATTCTTCTGCTAGCAAAAATGTGTTCACTGCTAGAAATCGGTCACAATGATACATCACAAAATTGAAAGCTATTATTCTCATACAACAAACTTGAAAATCATAGAACCAAAACATAAATGAAGTTCTTTTTTATCCACTCTAAAGCAAACCAACCGTTGTCGTAGGCACATGGTTAGTGGGTTTCAGGAGCACACTATAGTTAACTAAAACTACAACAACCTTGCAATTGGCCACCAGACGGCGAAATCGGGAATCGTATATAGTGTCGTTGGTAGAGGAATGGGCAAAGCTACCTCCATTGACCAGGATGATTTCATCATTAGCTCAAACAGGAGACAAAAGTTTAGTAATATTGCTAGTGTATTGCTCACTTTCGGGTGTGGTTAGTCAGTACATGCGAAAGATGATTTTATTGAGGCAATATATAACCATGTCAAAGGAAAATACCCCATTTGCAGGCTTTGGGTTGGATGTGACTTGCGGTCAAGATACTTGGCTAGGTAGCGGTTAAATGTGCCATCTGGACGACATTGGAGCTTGTATGCCAACTTGAAATGGGTGATTAGTACATATGTGTTCAATGGAACTACCTTATGCAAAATAGCAACCAAAGAACATATTTGAATTATACTCTACGGTTTAAAGGAATAGCTTTTCTACTCCTGAAACTAATGCGTATGAAATATATTATATATTTCATATGGATTGTGGTTAGTTATGTAGTTGAAATGATCTTTAGAAGTTGAACTACTCCAACACTATCACATTTCGTCATCTAAAAATCAGCGTTTTGTTTCTTCAAGGCTGATTCCTGCTAAATTTTCATTTTTAATCCATCAAAATTAAGAAATATAAAAATTAGCAAATGTAATTAAAAGAATGAATATTACAAAGAAGTAAGCAAAGGATGTCACAATAAACCAACATTTGTCTTTGTTCCTAGAATCCGCTCCATTCTTGACAATAAACCAAAATCAGCTAAGGCTCAAAGCCGCGGTGAATTTTTTTAACCTAATGAGGAAGAAGTCTTTGAGTAGCTCATTCACACATGCGGAATCTAGAACCATTGTTTCTTCTGTTAGGGAGAAATCAGATAAATTTGACAATGGTACAAATGCTTCTTTTGATCCTTCCGAGGATGATATTTCATACAACAATGAGCTAAACAAACAAATATCCAACACAACAATCAAATATTATCATTTTTCATTAAGAGCATAGGTAGTAGATAGCAATTAACAATGAGCTAAATACACAAATATTAATGCACAAAATGAATTAGCTACATATCCAACACAATAATTTAGAAAAGGGAAAAAGTAGCAACTCAAAGACAAGAAGGCACAATGTATGCAAGTGAAATGAAATAATAGATATAGTAGTCAGGAAAATATATACAACACAAGTAGCCTACCTGAGGAGGTTGTGGAAAGCCTGTGCATAAGGCTAGGCATAACATTTGCAACCATGGTATTTGATACATTTCATCTAACACGTTGAGTACACTAACAAGCTCTCCAAATTCTCAAAAGAACAAAAAACTGAGTTAGTGTAATCATTTCCATTCTGAGAGGCATTCAGTCGAGCATGTTGTATACACTAACAAGCTCTCCAAATTCACAAAAGAAACAAAAACCGAGTGAACATAATCATACCCGTTCTATGAGACATTCGATTGAGCATGTTGATTACACTAATTTCTTGTTTCTCTAGTTCCTTCTCATCCCTGAATTCCATGGAGGGACTCGGCATGTGAGGTTTGGAAGAGAGCAAACATAAAATTGAGAAATGGGGTTAAAACTTCAAGCTTCAAGAAAGGAAAAGAATTGTCAAAATCGAAAAGCAAAGAAATTGAAATTGAGAAAGGCAACAACTTGAAACCGATTAGCAGAACCGGGAGTTGCGGTGGAGAAAGACACAGAGGGCGGAACATTAAAAACCGAGAAAATCCATCTTTTTTAGATCCGTGGAGGAGGAGTTGCGGTGGTGTCGGAGTTTCCTAGCAATGAAACATTGTAAACACTCTTTGTGGTAATTTGCAAGGGAACGAAGATTGCTTCCTCCGATAAGGATGAAGAAGATGAATCATGTGAATTTTCTAACCTCCTTTCATGGCCCGATGGACTTCTTTAGAGACCAACATGTATGTACATAGTGAAAAGTGTTTTCACACACGGGTAATCTATCAAAAAGCATAAAAACACAACAAATCAAGATAATTGAAGATATTGTAATTCTGAGGATGAAGGGCAAAACCAGAAAAAAAGTAAGAAAAAATGTTGAAAGGTTAAAATCGAAAGTGATTGTTCATAGGGAAACTCTTACTTTTAAAGTAGTAAGGAACTATATCTTTTCAGTATAGTGTTTTGATCGATCAACTTTTATGCACAAATTCAAAGATGGAATGCCTCTCATTCAAATTTAATATGAGATTTTGAACAATAGGTAACCAAACTTTGATTTCTTTTAATTCATCCAAATGAAGCCTCAAATAAGCAATTGATGAATGACAAACCACAAACTATTTCATATTTATATTCATTCGATTTCCTCCCTTAATAACAAGGTTGTTCTCTAGATGATCCTTCAGTAGAAGCTTGAGAAAATATAGTGACTTTTTGACTTTGTACGTGACTTGTGCATAGACCTGTTGTAACACCCACATTTCTCAAAACTCGGGGAGTCACGTGTTAGGACCTTACAATGGGTCCCGTCCCTAGCTTGACAACACTTTCACTGGATCTTACAACAAGGCACAAATAAGAAAACCGAACTTCATAAAACGATATTTTAATGTCTTGAATGATTTCACTGGATCTTACAACAACGTACTTAATATCAAAATATCTAAATTCAACATGCTAAGAAGGAAAATAATATAATAATATCCATCCCCATCCTATGGAGTACGGAGACCCGGTTAACCACTACTTTCGGATCACTCAACAGCTGCTCTAACTTGTGGTAAGTCTAGACAACAAAATAATCAACCGTTAGCTAGCTATCCAAAAGTTAGAAGAATAACAATAGCACACACATGTAATAACAGAAATAAAAACACTCATCATGCTTTTAGAGAATTTCATTTATTATCTTAACTTAAGTCATACACTTTACTAAATGCAACTTATTTTGTGACACGAGGGATTCCCAAACCTCGCCTCTATTCCCGTATACCAACATGAATAAATCCGGTGTACCTGTATGGTTTGGCCTTAGAGAACCTTACAGACTCCTACCAGAGTTGGGCAATGATGTCACCGTCCGTTATACATACACTTGGGCCATAAACTTATAAAGGTCATCCTATGCACATTGTAATTGTTAAACACATAAACACACACAACCTTCATCATTCAATTAACATCTAGAAGCCAACTAAGTAAGCCCAAAGGACTTACCTTAATCAATCACAATTCCCGTTATCTCTACTCGATCCGCAACCGCAGGAACTCAACTGCATGATATAAAAAGGCAAGTGGATCAAGTATCCCACTTTCTTAGAAGTCTCCAACTTCTAAGATACTCGAATCCATCATAAGAGAAAAAACCAAAATACCCTTATAAGGGTAAATGACAATTTTACCCCTGGTCCCAAAATCCTAGAAAATTCCCATACTATAGTTTCAAACTATCCATTGGAACCGAAACCACAATCTAACTCTCAAGAGGAAGCTTTGATAAATATTAGAAGGTTATTCAATTTCTTGTCTTTCTCCAAAAAGTCACTAAGATCCAACTTTAACTTAAAATATAACACTCACATAAAAAATTTGAAAATCTAGGCAAAAATATCTTGGCCTTCTATGATATGAATTCTACTCATAGGAGCAAAGAAAAGTCAAAAATAACCAGCAATAAGTTCTACACAAATCTCGAAATTTGACTCCTCAAACCTAACATTTCTATACTTAGCAAAAATCTGCAATTTACCCAAATTACATCACTAGTCGACTTTAGAACCTTATAGATCTAGATCCGACCATTGGATTGACCTCAACTTTTGATTCATCACACTATGCATATCCCTATATGTCATACTAAAATTTGAACTATGGATTATGTTTCTAAGGTACCAAAACATGAGCTCAAACATGACTACAACACACAGATTTTCTGAAATTCTAACCTCTAGGATCTACAAGAGATCTTCTGTTCGAGTCTCACCAGTCTCCACTGTGATGCCTCCCACTGTTGTGCACTATATTCCTGGTTCGAAACCTGTGGGTCACAAGCATAGGTTAACTCCTCCTCTCTTGTACCTAGGACGATAGAAACAAGGCTAAAGGTTGCTTACCTCTCTCGCAACCCTAGACCCGCCTGGGATGTGGTGGCGACGTGTAGAGATGTGGTCTGGCCCTTGAATGGACTCGTCAGATCTGCAGCAACAACACTAAGTAGGACTCTTCCTCGCACGTAAAAGATCTGAGTAACACAGAGAACTTACCCTAAGGCCTGAGCAATCGGCTTCAAGGCAGTGCTGCTCTCGTTGGGAGTAGTAGTCTGCAAGGAAGCTACAAATGCCACTGGTGGTTGTCGAATCAGGTCTCTCAACCACAATAGTCTATACAGAAGAGACCGACGTAGGGCAAGGTTGCACAGATCCTTGGGATGAAGAACTAGTCTTCTTGACACGCTCCTTAAATTGACAAAAGAGAAGGGATAGACAAAAGACTCACCTCATTCCTTCTTGTTGGCATTGGAGATGTAGTAGAAAGATGCAGATAGACGGCAAGGGGGAAAGAAAGGGACACGAGACTAGGTTAGAAGGTGGCTCGATAATTGTTGACGTGAAGAGAGGAGCGGGTTGTATGGACTGAAGAAGGAGCACGCAAGGCTGGCAATCTCCTAGGCTGGTCGGAGATCTTCTTAGGCAGGCTAGGAGCAAGGCATGGCTAGGAGTACAAGGGGCGGCTGGTGAGAGAAGGGATCATGAAGGCTATGGATTGATCTTGGTCTTGTCAAGTGCATGTCATGATCTTGTTAAATGCATGTCATGGCCTTGTCAAATGCATGTCATGACCTTGTCAAAAATTATATAGATATATACTAGGGTTTGTAAGATTAGGGTTTGGTGATCATTTCATCATTTTATGTGAATTAAGGCTTACATAAAATGATAGAATTCGTGATGGTATATAACACTAGGTATCATGAGAAAAAGGTCAACGGATTGAAATCCGGTTTGACTCGAAAATAATTTTCCGGATATTATACCTGTAAAAATCCTGTCCGGCTTAAAAAAAACATGGGTGTGGGTAGCCTCTTTGGGTCGGGTCCGACCCATTTTTTTTGTTGGGACGGGTATGTGTAAACATTTTGGCCGGCAAGCCACCTCGGCCCATATATATATATATATATATAGACTATAGATCCTATGAGAACACCCCCTAACGTGAGAACATGAGAACAGATTCGTAATTATTATCAGTTTTGTTACGAATGTGTCATATCGTTTAATATATTATTCGTAGTTATTGTTGGTTGAGTGGATTATTCGTAGTTATTGTTGGATTCCTAATTATTATTATTCGTAATTATTATTATTTTTTATATCTACTATAAATCTCAACCCTTAATACTCACATCCAACGGTGTACGATTGTTCTCATGTTCTTACGTTAGGGGGTGTTCTCATGGGAACCACACCCTATATATATATATATATATATATATATATATATATATATATATATATATATATATATATATAATTATGTTTGTTTTGAGTGTCACCTATTCTGAATTTTCATTTAGATTGTTTTGAGTATTTTAACGATTTATACTCGTTTGTAATAGAAGATTGTAGAGATAATTTGACCGCAATTGTACTTGTTTTGTTTTACGTATTTGGATTATTATTTTTTACATGTTGATCGTTTTTAAACTCGTTGGTAATGCACTATGCAGATAAATTGGATTGGAAATTTGCATTAAGTACATTATATTACTTGTTTTGTATGATCAATCCAAGAAAAAAATACTTAATCGGGTAGGAGTGGGCATGGGACGGCATGAGACGGGATTGAAGTCATCCAAGTCCCGTCCCGGACAATTTAAATGGGTCAAGATTTGAATATTTTATATTGAAACCCACCGGGTCGTATCCCGGTTGGATCGGGATGGGACGGAACGAGATCAATCCCGCTTGCCCATTAATTTATTTACCGTGTTTAAGGTTTATGCTTTATCGACAAAAATATTCATATATATCGTACATAAAACGCAAAAACATTGAAGTTTCAAAATCAACAATAATATATTACAATTTACAATAAAGTTTTCAAATATCCATGATAAAACACATCTAAATAAATTTGGGTCATTTGGCCATTTTATCAATTTTGACGATTTGACCAACATAGTTTTTTTTAATTATATAAGCATAAGTATAGAATATTTGTATAAGTATATCACTAATGCTTAGGGATTTTATTTATATTTATTATTTTAAATTAAAAATTTTATTATAAACGGGACGAGAAGAGTCTAGCGGGATGAAGAAGTTAAGGCATATATCCTGTCCTTGATAGTTTTTTGCAGGACGGGTTCGGGATGGGATTTCTAATTTTGAAAGAAATCCCGTTGGGATCGGGACGGGACCGAGATTGGCGGAATTTGTGTCCACCCCTACAATCAGGTACATACGGGCCATACGGACTTGACCGACAACTTACCCGCTATTTACATTGGTGGACATGGGCAACATTTGAGGCCCGTACAAGGCAGACCGGGCGATCCACACCTTGTGGGAAATACTTTTGTATATATCTGAGTTGTGCACAATAGATTTTTTCGATAAAATGCGTTTGTGAGTTCAAAATATCGTATTGTGCATATGCTTGCAAAAACTTATGTACACATTAACATTGGTTGTCCTCAATTAGTACATACACCAACGATAACTTATAAGAATATTGATAAAGTTGGTCTTTAATTTGTACATAAGCTTGCACATATTTTTGAACTAAAAGAATACACAATAAACTAGTATTTATGTGAGGGCGAACCACTTCTATGTAAAAAAATAACTTGTATCCTCAAATATTATTTGTCTTATAAGTTGACACTACAGGAATTCCTCCTAACACAAAATAACTTGGTGTAATAAACTCATAAATTTGACAACAAATATGGAAGTCATTGTAATGCCCAGAATTTTAGTTTCGGTAGGAGAGCGGTTTGATAGTCTTTAGTGGTAGCCACCGCCCCTGCGGCTCAGTCGTTCCGCAGGCGCGGTGATCTGAGTTAACGGGTTTTCTATCCCGTATTCCTTCCGACCCCTCGTTTTCTAAGTGACCCTTAGTTGCCTTGACCTTTTGTTTCTCCCTTAATCAACAGCTCTCTCTCTCCTCCCTTTTCATTTCACGTAACTCTCATTCCCCCTCTTCTTCCTTCTCTTCTCTTCCTCCAAACTCCTTCGATGGTGCTTCTTCTTCCTCTTGTGTGTGATGTCCAACAAGGGAAGGACTGCAGATCCGAGCTACAGTAAGTGTACTTCTTCCCCTTTTCCTCCTCTTCTTCCATCTTTGAGCCCTAAGGTGGTGGAAGCCATAGATTCTCAAGATTCTTCCTCTCTTGTGGTTGCATGTGTTTGGATCTAGTCTAGATCGTGGTTAATAATGATGATCGAATGATGGACACCAATGGTGGAGCAAGCAAGCTAGGAGACACCCTGCACATTGAAGAGAAGCCCGACGGATCGCCATTCTGGAGTTCGACCGCACTCGTGGCTGGACAGTACCGCGGGTGCACCATTAGCCATGGATTCTCAAGATTCTTCCTCTCTTGTGGTTGCATGTGTTTGGATCTAGTCTAGATCGTGGTTGATAATGATGATCGAATGATGGACACCAATGGTGGAGCAAGCAAGCTAGGAGACACCCTGCACATTGAAGAGAAGCCCGACGGATCGCTATTCTGGAGTTCGACCGCACCCGTGGTTGGACAGCACCGCAGGTGAACCATTAGCACCACAGCCATGGGGGTGGCCACCTGGACCATAGGGGCGGCTCCTCTGGGCCGCAGGTGCGGTGCTGGCATTCTTCTGTTCTTCTCTCCGGCCACGCTTCCTTGTTCCGCGACCGCGTCCTTGCCCCAGTGAGTACCCTTCCTCGATATTGTGCTCGCCTCTTATCCTAGAGAGTTTATATGATAGAAGCAATGCTAGGTTGGATCTAGCATAGCCTTGTGAGTGCCAAATAATGGATTTGGACCTTAGGTGAGTGTTGGAGGATTTTGGAATGTTCTAAGGCTTGATGTGTGTTGGATCTTAAGTTGGTTTATGTTGTGAGTGTATGTTTGTTCTTGTGAGGCTTGTGAGGCTTGAGGTTGTGAGTATATGTTGTTGAGGTTGTGGACTAGGATGTGAGTATCCTAGCATAGCGTTGCTATCGTTGAGATCATCGAGACTAGGCATGTTTTATCCTAGCTTATGTTGTTGATTTATGATCTTGCGAGATTATCAGGACTAGAAGTTTAAGGACTTTTAGCTTATGAGAGTGATGTTGATTCGTGTCTTGTTTTGATCAAGCGTTGAGTATCTTCCTATGGGAAGCGAGAGCGGTATCGTTGGTTTAGCTTTGAGACGAGGTAAGTCTCCGGACTTACTTAGCTAGCTTCCTTGTATTAGCATCGATGTGTGAATGGTTGTGGGTGTGTTTAGTTATGATTATAACAACAAAATTGGAACAAGGACGACCTTTATATATTGATATTTGGCCCAAGTGTATGATAACGGGCGGTGACATCACTGCCTAGCTCTGCGAGAGCTAGGAGGTTCTCTGCGACTAGCCCAGCTAGGTAGACGGTCGGATGCATCAGTACCATTCCTTGATGGTAACGGGACAGAGGATAGTTTCGGGAATTCTCGTGTCACAAACCTAAGTTGAATTAGTAATGAAATGACGTAAATGAAAAGATAATAACCAGTTGTGTGATATCATGTTGTGTGTCTTCGTGTTGATATGTGTATGTGTCGTTACCATCTTTCTAATGCTTAGAATGTTAGCTAACGGTTTTACGCCGATTATTGTAGATGCCTTGCAGGTTAGGGACGCCGCTGAGTGACTCGGAGGAGTTGGCAGTCGGGGTTCCGTACATGAAAGGTTGTGGATGAGGGTTTTTATATATTACGTTTTGTTGTCTTTTGTACGTTAGTCGTTGTTGGTATGTTGTTTTGAGGGCTCGGTTGAGCTTCCTCCTTGTATCGTATTCTGGTTCATGTCACATTGCATTCAGCTATTTGGTTTTGCCTTTTTATTTATGCCATGATAGAAATATCTAGTGAAATTGTTGTCAAGATAAGGGTCGGGACCCATTGTGAGGTGTCTACCCGTAGCATCCCGAGTCCCGCGGATTCGGGGTGTTACAATATGGTATCAGAGCTCTAGGTTGACAACAATGGCACTCGCAATCTTCTAAAGGCCGAATAGAAATAAACAGAACCCGCAAGGGTTCTGAGCTTTCAAAATGAATTTCGTTTTCAAATCACGAGCATATTCGGGTTGGAATAGAATGTACGGGACCACCTCTTCTTCCGCGGACCTCCCCTTGTTGTAGAATGAGTGGTGGTCTCTGCCCGTAACTCTCCTTGTTTTGTCTCTCGATCTTATTGAGACCATCTTCTACTCAATTGTATGAGATTCTAAGCGAGGGACTTCTTCACACCTATGAGGATTACGAGTGGAATCACATAGTGGAACTTCCTTAGTAGGGTCAACCGTTTTCCGTCGTGATAATAAGACTAAGAAGCGCCAAGAAGAAGGAAGTGTGAGTAGAAGATGGTCTCAATAAGATGAGAGACACAACAAGGGGATTTTGTAGAGAGACGTAAGACATCAATCAAAAGAAACACAAGGGGATGCTAACTAACGATAGAGATTTTGAGAAGACACACTTACAAAATATCATGAGGCGTGGTTAAGCCTATGAAGGTGATTTATACAGCACGCAAGGCTGAGAAGAGTATGGTTACCTTATGGAAGAGGAAGGAAGTATGGAACGTGGAAAGAGCTAACTAAGTTTGAGGTAGAGTACCCCGAGGAGCGTAGTCTTCATGAAAATGGTGACACGAAAGGTATAGAAGAAAGGTAAGTCATTGGAGAATGTCAGCTATAAATTGACCGGTGACAACCAGGAACGCACATGTGCGGGTTGTCTATTGATAAGTGTAGATGAGAAGAGTAAATAAGACTATGGGAACATAGAGGATCGGCAACTAGAGCTTGGAGTATTCGCGGTGGATCAATGTCATTGGTAAGGAGGTACATCAACGGAAGCGCATTTTACATCAATTAATGTTGAACGAGTTCAAGCAAGTACTTATAACAAGACCTCTTAGGAGAAGGTTGTAACGATCTTACGCGACCTTCTTAGGTTAGGTGAACAGCATATGGGAGAACGTCGCGGATTAGAAGTTTTAAATTTTGATCATGGGAAAGAGATCTAGGGGACCAAGAAGAAGGTGAGGTTTTTATTATTGTGGTACGTAGACGGGAGCATATAAAGAGTATGCATGGTATTTTTGTTCTTAGGAAATGGATGATATGTTGTCGCGAGCAAGAGATGAGTAAAGTTTCTAGACTCGTCCGAATGAGCCATGGTAGATATGGTGTGAAACGGGAACCTGGAGTATAGTAACGCGGGAAGCTTTGAGCTTATGACGTTAGTACGTGATGAAGTCACGAGTTGGATTCTTCAGTATTGTGGTCGGGAATTTGCCTAGCGTTCCCATAGGGCCTTCTGGCACAGTTGTGACAAAGAGGACGGGACGGTGAAGTGTACGTGAATTATCGAAAAGTGCGTAAGGCTACCAATAAGGATCTTTGCCCCGTAGTGGACAACTCGCTAGACCTGTTGCATGCGGTTAAAATGT
Source organism: Fagopyrum esculentum (assembly GCA_033239045.1). NCBI lineage: Eukaryota > Viridiplantae > Streptophyta > Magnoliopsida > Caryophyllales > Polygonaceae > Fagopyrum > Fagopyrum esculentum. Next base: position 44,045,571 of record BSUD01000002.1, on the reverse strand, counting down.
TCTTTGTGACCGACTTGAAGTCGGGATTGTCACCAGCTTAGGACGAGAAGAGAAAGGACCTACGTAAGACGGCATTTCGGACCGTATTGTCACTACAAGTTGTAGTGAAGCCATTTGGACATGATTACGCACGAGAAGTTTAGAAGATTATGTAAATGTGTATTCATCGGTTTCTGAAACAAACTGCAATGGTGTCGCACAATTTGTGGTTTTGTAGGTGGTTCCAATATGAACCATAACCTAATGTTAGTTATGACAGCTAGTGATGTGGGAGAGTTACGAATAGTTCTTATGATCTCATTTTGATGACGTCTTGTAGTACTCTTGGAGTTGATAGGAACAAGCTTGACACGGGGCGACAGTAATACGGGTTATGCGGGATGAGAATTGTGAACAGAGTTATTTAGTGGGAGTTAAGACGTCCGAAGGGACTTCCTAAGGCATGTAGTGACAACGGAAGAGATCAAGTTGATCCAACGAAGACCAAGATGGTATCTTAGGAACTACCTCCAAGGAATGTTGGAGAGGTACAGAGCTTTTAGGTTTGATGGGCTATAACCGCCGAGTGGTGGAATGGTTTTCGACACCCCCTTCCTTTCAAAGGAAGTGTACTAGAATTGTGTGGTCGGGGCCGTGCCCGTGGAGCTTTAATAGAAGCAAAAGAGGCGAGTGACCTTTATTCCATTTCTTTGGCACGGACAAAGAGTCATGGGGACTTTATGACAATATGGTACATCCAAGCGGGGCTTGTGATACGTATGAAGTAATAAGAGAGGTTTTGTGTGTGTGTTAGACATATTGTGGGCATATGAGAAGAATGACCGATGAAGGGTCCAGAGTTAGCCGCTTTAATGCATGCACTTAAGGTGATGTCGGTATGGTTATGGAGCGACATGTCAGTCTTGTACAAACAATAAGCGTATCCGATGATTATTGCACCAAAGCCCTCAAATCGGCCAACCCGATAATTCTCCGCCGGATCTCGTCGCCTAGCTACATCAATTTATTCTGAACAACTTCTCTGACTTCTTGTTCTTCTGTAATCAACAATGGTGGGTTAATTTGGGAAATCCCCACTAACAACCTTCTTTACACCAAACAACAAACCTTTGATGCTTGCATTTGCATCAACCCCTGGAATCACGCCTCCTTCATCCAAGAACGGCGACACCCAGACGAATTTGATCGATCCCCTTCACAATCGCTTACGACTCTTTTTGCAAAGAAGAAAAAAGAACCAATTTTTGAATAAGAAACTCTGAGATTCCATTAACCCTATATCATAATTGGAGGTTAAGACTTGCCTAGGCCAGTAGCGACAAGGCAACAAGTTTTTTGTTGTCCACGACCTTCGTTAGCTTCAAGCCTCAACTATCTGTTGCTAACCCCCCAAAACTCCCCCTAGGATAACCTTGTACATCACGAAGTGCTGAAATTTTGCATCTCCATCTTTTTGTTTTTATAATCGATGGTTCCTACTAAGAATAAGGTTCTCAATTTATCTTACCTCCTGTTAATTGTAACTCTCGCTTGGTTATAATCCATGTGCTTTCAAAGGCCAAATGGAGTTTAATTTTCTAGATCTCACATTCTACTTCGTTTGAGAAGATTGGGCGGGTGTCTACACCCGGAAATTGACGTCATGGAACTTTCAACCACCGTCTCTACCACTGCTTACCTACTTCTCACCAATTTTATGGCTTGATGATGTCAGACGCATTTTGATCTACCGGACGGTGAAGGTCCTCTTTCGGTAGAAGGGATTTAGGCTTCTTGAAGATTTCTATCAACAAACGGCGAACCAAGTTCTGAGGCCAAATGTTCTTGTCTCACCTCTACTAAAAAGGGAATAATAAGGCTTCAAAGCCATCCATTTAAACACAAAATATAAGATTTATTATGGTCACTCTTCTCTTGATCCGATTTTAACAAAATTGGTGATAATTGTTATAAATCCACTCCAACTGAAGTTGTTTTGACAAAACTTTGCATATTTCATGTGTAAATAATCCAAGTAGGCTTCCTATTTTGCATAAACACTTAAACTTGACCCTCTTCTCGTTCTGTTCGTGAAGTAAACAAAAAACAGAGCTTGAATCTTCGTGTCTTGATTGAAATGAATACAATTTGCTCTCATGTTATTTCATTGAACAAAATTAAAACCGGAGGAACTAAGCAAACAAAGCAATAAGAGAAAACCCCTCTAGACATTAATGATCTGTAACCCATATTCAATAAGAGGAAACCCCTATAAGATTTTCGATATAATCCACCGGTTTTGTAATCACAACAAGGTGCCCATAATATACTATAATCTAAGGCGTAACCCGCTAAATGAACTAAATCCATTACTAGTTCTATTATCATATTAATCTTTAAAAGAGATCGTTTGTTTCACTTTGTTTGGTATGATGGTTTGGGGTACGCTTTGTTGTAGTGAGCTCTTTTTGGAAGAAGGTGTGATTCTGTTAGAGAGAAGGAGTCAAGGACAGGTGATTGAAATTTGAAGACTTAAAAGAAGAATCCAAATCTCAGGTTTTCACCGGTGGTCCCTGGGAGTTGTACTCGACACTACTTCTACATTCATTGTCTCATTGTTCTTCCTCTCTTTGCTTGTTTGTCTCTTCCCTTGGTACTCCTCCATCGGCTCGTTGTGATCAAAGTTTTCTTGTGTTGTGTTTTTTCCTTTTTGCTTGTTTGGGTTCTCTCATGACGGTTAGCCCGTCTAACGACTTGTTCGGCCTTTCGATCCATTAGACGGCGTGTCGTCTAGTGCATCAGACCGCTTTCCTTTATCAAAAAAATAAATAAATAAATAAGAGTATGATATATACATATTCACTCAGCAAGAGTTGAATACCGCCAGAGGTGATGGCTAGAGTGGATTAAGGACTTCGTTCAGGTGGTTTAGTATCATTCAGGAAAGGTGAATGTGGTCACCGACACCCTTATTATATGGACGCCTCGAGAGAAGGCAATAGCTCGACTGACGGTCTAACTTCAGTTGTAGAGGGATTTACTAAGGATTGGAGATGGACATCTCAGTAGTGTGAGCTCTATAGGACGGGAGTAGAACTTCATCCACTTTCAGTTGTGCAGTGGGAGTAAGAGGATACCTCCATAAAGGTTATCACCGGTTTTATACCAAGTAACAGTTGTGACGTGATTTGGGTCATAGTGGACCGACCGACAAGACTGCGTGTTTTATACTTATTGGGAAACGGGGCCGATGAGACGACTAATGGAGGAGTTCACTAAGTTGATAGCGAAATCACATGGAATACCGAGTATCCTTGTCTTGGATCGAGGTAGGCATTTCACCTCGGGAGTTGGGCAGCGGAACATGCCGCTTTGGGGTACCGTTGCATTTACTGATAGTTTTCTTCCTTGGATAGTTGGTCAATTAGAGAGGATTTTGTGACCTGGGATGCCGTGCAGAGAGCATGTGTGCTAGATTGGGAAACAAGTGTGATCTGAACACTCCCCTGATTGAGTTTCGTATTATGATAGTTGACATGCGTCGTTCGTGATGGCCCTTTTTGAGACATTTTATGGGCAGATGTGTCATACACCGTTGTGTTGAGATGAACCGAGTGGTGGAATAGCCTGAGGCATTTTAGAGGGACAACCCTGAGAAAATACGGGATGATATCGCTCGAGTAGTGACGATCCAAGAGCAAATGCTAGCCGCACTGAGTCGCTAGAAGGTATATACCGGTGAGAGGCACATACATCTAGAGTTCAGATATGGATGGGGTCGAGTTGAGAGTTTCATAGGCGCGAGACGTCAAATGCTTTGGCATTAAAAGGAAGTTGAGTTTCCGATATATTGGACCTTTTTGAGATCTTACCTTGAGTTGGGAAGTGGGTTACTAGTTGACATGGCCACTGAGAGTAGAGGAAGTTCACCAAGTGTTTCTTGTATATTAGTCGAGGGAGTACATGTATGAATTGAGGTACGTTGTCAATCATGACGATCTAGCATCATAGATGAGGAGCCAATAAGGCTAACTAGAAAACGAAGTATGTTACATTTGGTTACGTTTTACGCCGAGCTAGTAGCATCGATAAGATTGATGGGTTAGATCTAATGTGCATGTGTTGCGTTATTTTTAGTGTGTGACCTGAGAGGGAATGTGTTGTATGATCTATTAGATCTTGATGTGGTATGCGCTATGTGTTCCTGCAAGTATATGTCTCGTGTCTTGTGCGGTGTTGTTATGGTAACGTGAGTAGGTTTTGGTGATCGGGTCGGGGTTGGCACGTTTACGGTTTTTGAGCTTGTTACCGAAGCAGTTATGACCGAGAGTTTGACGTTTGTTTAAGTTTCAGGACGAAAATTTTCTTGAGGGGTATCTGGTGTAACGCTTGGAATTTTAGTTCCGGTAGCAGAGCAATTTGATAGTCTTTAGTGGTAGCCACCGCCCCTACGGCTCAGTCGTTCCGCAGGCGCGGTGATCTGAGTGAACGGGATTTCTATCCCGTCTTCCTTCCGACCCCTCGTTTTCTAAGTGACCCTTGGCTGCCTTGACCTTTGGTTTTCCCCCTTAATGAGCAGCTCTCTCTCTCTCTCCTCCCTTTTTATTTCACGTAACTCTCATTCCCCTCTTCTTCCTTCTCTTCTCTTCCTCCAACTCCTCTCATGGTGCTTCTTCTTTCTCTTGTATGTGATGTCCAGCAAGGGAAGGACTGTAGATCCGAGCTACAATAAGTGTACTTCTTCCCCTTCTCCTCTTCTTCCATCTTCTTCCATCTTTGAGCCCTAAGGTGGTGGAAGCCATGGATTCTCAAGATTCTTCCTCTCTTGTGGTTGCATGTGTTTGGATCTAGTCTAGATTGTGGTTGATGATGATGATCGAGTGATGTACACCAATGGTGGAGCAAGCAAGCTAGGAGACACCTTGCACATTGAAGAGAAGCCCGACGGATCGCCCTTCTGGAGTTCGACCGCACCCGTGGTTGGACAGCACCGCGGGGGTGCCATTAGCACCACATCCGTGGGGGTGGCCACCTGGACCGTAGGGGCGGCTCCCCTGGGCCGCAGGTGCGGTTCTCGCATTCTTCTGCTCTTGTCCGCGGCCGCGCTTCCTTGTCCTATGACCGCGTCCTTACTCTTCCTCGATCTTGTGCTAACGTTTTTATATCGATTGTTGTAGATGCCTTGTAGGTTAGAGACGCCGCCAAGTGACTCGGAGGAGTGGGCAGCCGGGATTCCGTACATGATAGGTTGTGGATGAGGGTTTTTATATATTATGTTTCGTTGTCTTTGGTACGTTAGTCGTTGTCAGTGTGATATTTTGAGAACTCGCTGAGTTTCCACCTTGAATTGTATTCTAGTTCATGTCACATTGCATTCAACTATTTGGCTCTGCCTTTTTATTTCTGTCATGTTGTAAAGATCCGGTTAAATTGTTGTCAGGCTAAGGGTCGGGACCCATTGTGAGGTCTCCACCCGTAGCATCTCGAGTCCCGTGGATCGGGGTGTTATAGTCATGACCACCAAAAACAAGAATATTAAACATCCCTTGCAAAATGATGAGCACTTTATTAGCGAAAAATGAATCGCACGTGCACAAAAAGTTAATTATTTGTTCATAAAAATTAAAAAAATGAAGTACACATATTTGTAATATTTTGAAATACTATATAGTTTATTCTAGTTCGATATGATTAACTTATTGGCTAATTTCTTGAAGGATGAGAACAATATATAATGTACATCAAGGAAAAAAGTGAAAATAATGGTGTATTCTTTTTTCAAACAAAAAAAATCGATTTATTTTGATGTGAGTGGAAATCGTCGTCCTCTTTCTCTGGAAAATCTGTCGATCGTCTCGTAAAACAGTTTATAAGACAGAATCTAAATCACCACGACATGCATATAATAGATCTTAAAAAGCTAATTCCACAATATTGAATGTAAGCTAGAGTTATGTAAAAGACAACGTCATTGATTGTCACACATGTTCAAGATCTATTGCTTGCGGTACCTTGATGCTGTCACCGTCGAATTTCACCTACCCAAGACATTTCCGAATCATCACATCGAATGAAGCATGAAGCTGTGAGGACTATACTATCACCGAAAGTCATGTAACCCTATGTAGAACAAATAGTATATATAATACTGCCATAGCTCATGTACATATAATCAATACACAAAATCAATCCAAAATCATAAATCAATGCAAATCGGGTTCACTAGATCCTAGAATGGAGAGGAATTACTCACACATACCTTAGAACAAGAAAACAAACTTTATTAATGATCGAAGGGGGAGAGCTTATCTGACTAGGGAGCCGTTGTCCGACCTACAAGGAAAGACATATGTAGAACCTAATGGATGAAGAGTCTTATATATAGGATCCAGAATAAGCCAAAAACCCTAAATCTTCCTCGATTTTATCTTCTACTAAGATAAGATCGAATCTACATGATCTTATTTTCTATTAAGATAGGATGAAACTAAAAAGATAAAACTACAAGGCAAATGGGTCAGTCGAACAAAATAAGACGTCGAAGCGATCAAATTGGTCGAACGACCTCTTGGGCCAAAGTTATGGGTTTGACCCTGAATTACTCCAGGATCTTCCTTGCAACAATGAGTGGCATTTTCGGGGTCCAGTGCAAAAGTATGATGGGATCGTCGGCCAAAATGGGTCCCAATCGAGCACTCTAACACGCTTCCCGGTGTTCTTCACTTCAGTCATTTCCGTCTTGACCTTGAATTCTTTGACCATTGGGAAGCACTTATTGTGTCTCAAGCCATTCAGTTATAGATGTGTCATTTGTGCTCCGCAAATGCCTAAAATGCCTTAATTACATAAATCAATCGGTAGATCTCCAACACACGAATGTAAAGAAAATAGACCGATAGGATATGTTATTTAGCTGAAAGAGGTAGAGGATGGAACATAATGATGATGGGAAAAAATGCTAATTTGAGTGTTGTCATTTTGTTAATCAAACCCAAATCTTGCTAAAATATATCTTATAACTATAAGATAGAATTGTTCAAACGAACCTACTAGATGGTAAAACGTCCAAACTGACAACCTAAAATACAACCCAAACTAAATATGATAAAGAGATAAAAAGATATCGTCGAAGAGAGAGTGTTGTGAACCGGTCGATCGACCAATGGGGCCTATTCGATCGACCTCATCATAAAATCATCATCCAATAACATTGCGACACTTCAGTAAAATTGGATTTCTCATTGTTGTGGATGGAACTAGAAAACTCATGAATATTAGTTTCAAAGGTAATTTGAAGCTCTACAACTTTGTAATTGTCATAAAAGTTCATATCGGTTGACTTATGGGGATAAATCGACTAACTTCACATGTCAAGATCAAGTCATGTTTTACATCATCGCTCTCGAATCTTGATAACTTAAGCTTGGCTTTGACTTCCTTGATTGAACGAAGATCCAACGTGTGTAACAAACATTCTTCCAATAATAACTTCATTTTAACTCCGAGAAAGATTATAATGTTTACATTATCAAAAGCGCACGAGTAGATCTTCAAAACACAAAGGGAAGAAAATGTGTCAACATGTAATGAAAGTTTGTAATAATTATTCAAAGGATGAATAAATAGTGAAAAATACGCTAAAATGGATGATATCATCCGTAAAGAAGGGAGAAGGATAATTCACTCGTTCTCGACCCCTCAACCCCTCAACCCCTCAACATCTTCAATTCATTAATAAGCATTAAGTAAAAATTCTCAAATAGTGTCTAGTAAAGATATTCCATAATATTTGTATTGTATGGAATTAACAAATAAATTTTTATCAGCAGTTCATCGTCTTCCATGGTACATGGCAGGACTATACCATTCTTTGGATTATATTTCCAGTTTCCAAATAAATTTTAGTTAAGTTTAAGACACTTTTTTTTATATATAAAATTAGTTTAATAAATACCTTTAATAATTTTTATAAGCAGCATAACATATATTCCAAATGCAATTTAAACCCAACCCACCAACAAAATTCAACAAACAAATAGACTATGACCTTTTTGGTCATTAATAAAAAAATGGAACTTCACTTTTCAATTTAGGTAACCTTAAGGCCAATTTAGGCAATTGTAAAATATGAAAAATGAATAATTCATAAGTTATTTGTCACCAATTCATTTGACAATGAAAAAAAATGGTTTGAAATCAACTTATGAGAGGAGCAAACGTCTAGGGAGAGGGACACCAATGACGAACTCCGGTGGCAGCGACTACACGACGGTGACTAGGTAGTCGAACGGCGATATGTATTTGAAGTTTGAGGGGAATAAGATGTTTTACGAAGAAATCGTGAAATGAAATTATAAATTTCTATGTTTATAACGAAGCCGATAATCATCCATTAAACGATCCAAAAATAAAGTAAATTTAAGTCTCTAGAATTAAAAAGTAACGATATTTATTATCTATTATATAAATATTAAAAGAGAGTGCGTGATTTGATGACGTGGCACGCTGTGGAAGCAATAATCAAATGGAGCTCTCACAATTTTTTGGCCAATAAATCTTATTTTTTTAAACAAGAAAATCTTTTTTTACTAAACTAACTACTATTCAAAATTATACGTAGCTTTTTTTGTTGGAAATTCTCCAAGATCTTATAAGCCAATAAATCTTTATTTTTTGTGTCATAAAACAAACTGGTCAAAAAAAAAATTATTAAAGTATATAAATTTTATAAAACAAATTGATAAACACTTTTCCGGCACAAATAATTAAGAATAATAAAAAAAACCTTCTTTTATGTTTTTAAAAGATTTGTTTAAATAGCCAGAATCTTTGATTATTTTGTAAAAAAAAATTAAGACTCCATATTTTTATCGAATTAAATTTTTTTACTAAATCTCGAATTAAGCTAATAACTTTTTTTTTATCAAACCTTAATTATTTTGTAAAATATGAATTTTGTTATCCCTCATCGGTTATCACAAAAGAATGACACTTTGACAACATGTATAAATAGACTTCAAATGTTTGAACATTATACAAATCATACATTTTCGGACCTTTTGGTATAAATCAAGTATAATACTTATTGATACCGGATTAGTATTTGTATGTGCATTGTTGTGACCTACTAATTCGTAGGTCGTTTTGATCCAATGATTTTTGGGTCGTTTTGATCTAATGATTTTTGGGTCGTTTTGATCTAATGATTTTTGGATCGTTTTGACCTACAGATTTTTGGATCGTTTTGACCTACAGATTTTTGGATCGTTTTGACCTAATAATTTGTGGGTCGTTGTGACCCACTGATTTGTGGGTCGTTGTGAACCACTGATTTGTGGGTCGTTGTGACCCAATAATTTGTGGGTCGTTATGACCCACTGATTTGTGTGTCATTGTGACCTATGAATTTGTGGGTCGTTGTGACCTATTGATTTGTGGGTCATTGTGACCTATGAATTCGTGGGTCGTTGTGACTTATTGATTCGTGGGTCGTTGTGACCTATTGGTTCGTGGGTCGTTGTGGCCTACTGATTCGTGGGTCGTTGTGACCTACTGATTCGCGGGTCGTTGTAACCTACTGATTCGTGGGTCATTGTAACCTACTAATTCGTGGGTCGTTTTGACCTATTGATTCATGGTCGTAGTGATCTACTGATTTATGGGTCCTTGTGACCTACTAATTTGTGGGTCCTTGTGACCTACTGATTTGTGGGTTGTTTGTGACTTACTAATTTGTGGACCGTTGAACTATTTAAATTCGTAATTCTTATTTTGTCAATATAATAAATATACATCTATATACTTTACTAAAATAAAAAACACTAATTCTTGACGTGCCGCCCCACGTTTTTTCTCAAATTAAACTTTTTATTAAATCACGAATGAAGCTAATATATCCTTTTTTACTAAACCATAATTAGCCTAAATCTTTTTTAATTAGTTCCAATTTTAAAGTATTTTATTTGGATTACTAACTAATTCCGATTACAATAACATTTCCTCTTCTTTTAATTTTTTTCCAAATATTTAAAATTAAAAGATATTGTTCATAAGACTATCTCATACCCGTAAGCTTAACTTCCTTCCTATCTATATACTTTACTAAAACAGAAGACATTAATGCTGACGTGGAGCTCCACGTTTTTATCGGATTAAATCTTTTACTAAATCACGAATTAAGCCAATAATTTTTTTTACTAAACCTTAATTATTTTGTATAATATGAATTTTGTATCCCATATCGGTTATCAAAGAAAGATGATAGTTTGACAACATTTATAAATAGACCTACAAGGTTTGAAGATTATACAAATCATACATTTCAAGATCTTTTGGGTCGTTGTAACCTACTGATTTTTGGGTCGTTGTAACCTACTGATTTGTAGTTCGTTTTGACATAATGATTCGTGGGTCGATTTGATCTAATAATTTGTGGGTCGTTGTGACCCACTGATTTGTGGGTCGTTGTGACCTATGAATTTGTGGGTCGTTGTGATCTATTAATTTGAGGGTAGTTGTGACCTATGAATTTGTGGGTCGTTGTGACCTATTGATTTGTGGGTCGTTGTGACCAACTGATTTGTGGGTCGTTGTAACCTACTGATTTGTGGTCGTTTATGACCTACTGATTTGTGGACCGTTGAACTATTAAATTCGTAATTCTTATTTTATCAATATACTAAATATACATCTATATACTTTACAAAAACAAAAGACAATAATTCTGACGTGGCGCCCCACGTTTTTTTATCGGATTAAAATTTTTACTAAATCATGAATTAAGCTAATAAATCCTTTTTTACTAAACCATAATTATTTTGTAAAATATGAATTTTGTTATCCACATCGGTTATCAGATAAAGATGATAGTTTGACAACATTTATAAATAGACCTTTGAGATTTGAAGATTATACAAATCATACATTTCTGGACCTTTTTGTCAGAATCAAGTATAATACTTATTCATACCAGATTAGTATTTTGATGTGGATTGTTGTTACCTACTAATTCGTAGGTCATTTTAACCTAATGATTTGTGGGTCATTTTAATCTAATACTTTGTGGGTCGTTGTGACCTACTGATGTTTGGGTCCTTATGACTTAATGATTTGTGGGTCTTTGTGATCTATTAATTTGTGGGTCGTTGTGAACTATTAATTTGTGTGTCTTTGTGACCTATTAATATGTGAGTCAATTGTGACCTACCAAGCTACTAATTTTTGGATCGTTGTGACCTACTTATTTGTGGTTCGTTGTGACCTACTGATTTGTGGATCGTTGTGAGTTGTGACCTAATGATTTGTGGGTCCTTATGATCTACTAATTTGTGGGGGTCATTCTGATATACTAATTTTCGTTGTGACCTACTGATTTGTGGTTCGTTTGTGAGCTACTGATTTGTGGGTCGTTTGTTACCTGCTGATTTGTGGGTCGCTTGTGGTCTACTAATTTGTGGACCGTTGAACTATTAAATTCATAATTCTTATTTTATCAATATACTAAATATACATATATATTTTATATACTTTACTAAAACAAAATACACTAATTATGACGTGGCGCCCCCATGTTTTTTCTCGGATTAAGCTTTTTACTAAATCACGAACTAAGCTAATAAATCTTTTTTTAATTAAACCATAATTATTTTGTAAAATATGATTTTTGTTCTCCCACATCGATTATGAGAAAAGGATGACACTTCAAAAACATGTATAAATAGATCTAGAATGTTTGAGGCTTATAAAATTCATACATTTCTGAACCTTTTGGTCAAAATCAAATATAATACTTATTCATATTGGATTAGTATTTGTATGTAATCATTGTGACCTACTAATTTTTGGGTCGTTTTGACCTAATGATTTTTGAGTCGTTGTGACCTAATGATTTGTGGGTCGTTGTGCTCTTGTGGGTCCTTGTGATCTACTAATTTGTGGGTCCTTGTAACCTACTGATTTGTGGACCGTTGAACTATTAAATTCGTAATTCTTATTTTATCAATATACTAAATATATATATCTATATTCTATATACTTTACTAAAACATACGAAACTAATGCTGACATGACGCTCCTATGTTTTTTCTCGGATTAAATCTTTTACTAAATCATAAATTAAGCCAATTAATCTTTTTTTTGCTAATTGAATTCGTATTAGATTATGGTATTTTTACATTATTTGATTATGTTTTTTATTTAAATTATTATTTATTAAATAATAAATTATATTTTAAAAAAATTTATTAACATAAAACTAATTAATAATCAACACTTGGGCTACGTGGTCTCATTTACTATGTAACACTTGACGCATTATTTATACGAGCTCATAACATATAACTAATAAAGTTAACAACATATAATATAGTAAAAAATGTAATATGATAAGCTATTTTATTAACAAACCCGCACAAAGTGCGGGCTATACACTAGGTGTTTTGATGTTTTGAACCATAAAATCTCAAGTGTTTATTACACATAAGAGAAGCTGCAAAAATATTCTTAACCAAGTATCGAACCGATTTTGAAAACCAATAGTTGTATTTTATCACATCTATAAAGCTAGTGCTTTGTGCAACAAACAAAGTTCGTAATCAGCATGACCGTCATTGCTCAACATATATATTAAGACTTAAGAGAACAAAAACAAAAAGATTTAAAAATGTTCCCGTCAACGACGAATCGATCTTTTTTTTGGTGGAATGAGAGTCAGTGGTATGCGGCGCATTTGGACGACGCCTAATAGAAAAGAAGACTAAGTACTCATCACACAGGGGATAACAACTCCTTACCTCATCAAGTAAAAAATAACTACAACTTCCTGCTGATCACACAATCCATTCAATTCAATAAGAAGGTTCATAGCAACTCTATTCGCCTCGCGGTAGGCATGTCGAAACTAGATGTTCTAGTCTCTTTTTAAGAAGTTTTGACACATACGTACTAGAATGGCAAGAGGATGGTGAAGGTCGATGTTCCTCTTGAGATTGATAATTAATTGAGAATTTTTTTCAATAATAATCGACTGGAAACCCAACTCCCAACAACTCTAAGGCCATGTACCATACCCCATATTTCATCGATGGGAACAGAACACATCCCTAGGTTAACATCAAACTGACTCAATCACTCTCTTGCATCATTTCTTAAACGCATCCGTTGCAGAAGCAAAACCATCATTTTTCTCGGAGTCCTCCGTGTTAACCTTAATGAAACTATCCGGAGAGTGGTTTTGTACAAACTTCATAACATTTAAAAGGAAGATTTTGTAATAATTGTGGGTGATGTTTCATGAACTTTGAGGTATTTTAGCAACTTTCATTTAAGTGGGTGATTTTGTACAAATTGATATATTTAATGATTGATTTTCGCAATTTAATGCGGATTCATCTAAAAAAACAATAAACTATGAATCAACGACTTCTACCTGCGGACCGCCCACAGACAAATTCGATCACTGGTTTCGAATTTCCCACTTCGACATTCAAAACTTTGAACCAATTCATCTCTTCCCCTCCGTATCACTTCTTTCCTTTCGTATAAATCTCAAACATGTCCGATATCATTTCAATTTTAAGCTCACAATTGCACTTCGATTACAGATCTCTGCTCTCACCATTCCTCCAGTCTTTGATAACCGTTGTCGACATTTTTCCCATTTTCTTACAAGCTTTCCAACAATGGCGAAAGCTGGAAGGCAATTTCATCACTCTCTTAGGAAATCATCGCTGTCAACCGTTGTCATCGCTCTTCTAATCACGTTCCTCTCCGTCTCCCTCATCCTCCTCGTCCTCGGCATCGTCTCCCTCCCTAGTAGTCGCAGATCGCATTTAGGACATGATATCAACTCCATACTCCACTCCTCTGTTCACAGGTGATTCACTAATTTTGTTTGATTTTCAACCCTTGCTGAATTTCTAGGGTTGAACTTTTGATTTTTGATTTTTTTGTGTTTTGAAGGATAAATGAGAAGAGGGGTAATCAGTGGGTTGAGTTCGTCTCATGGGAGCCCAGAGCTTTCGTTCACCACAATTTCTTGGTCAGTTCATTGATTTAACTTCCTAGCTTCATGTTCGACGTGATTTTCGTTTCTAGATTAAGCTTCTAAACTGGGCAGTAGTTCATGCCAGGAGGTGAATTAGTGATTGATATGTTGAACCACTTAAGTAAAAGTTGATTCATGAAAGTTGAATTCATCTAATTTGTAACAATTTGTGAGTATCAAAACCAAGAACATCAATTGAGATTAAGACTTTATGATGACACTTTTGTTGGAATGTTGGCAGTCAAAGGAAGAGTGTGAGTACCTCATCAATGCTGCTAAGCCCCACATGAAGAAATCTATGGTTATTGACGTTGATACTGGCAAGGGTGTGGAAAGCTTGTATGGATTCTCTTGTGATGCCCTTAATTCTATCTTCTTTGTTCATCATTCTCATTGTATTGACGCGGTTTATATGTGTTGTTGTAGGATACGGACGAGTTCAGGTGCATTTCTTAGGAGAGGACAAGATAAGATCATTAGGGACATAGAACAAAGGATCGCAGACTGGACCTTCATTCCCGCTGGTATGCAATCCATTAGTATTTGTGTCATTTCTTGAATTCTATTTGGATTAGCTGGTGTGATAATCTACATCATATACAGATCACGGGGAAAGTCTACACGTAATTAACTACAAAGTGGGAGAGAAGTATGAACCTCACTATGACTATTTCACAGATGAGCACAACACCAAGTATGGTGACCAAAGGATTGCCACAATTCTCATGTACCTGTATGTATGATAAGCATAAGCTCCATATCATATCCTGTTGCTGTAGACCTTATCTATATTTTATTGGATAAAATGAGTAATTAGGCCTTTTACCCTGGCCAAAACTCATTTAGTAAATATATCCTTATTTAACCCAATTCTTCAATAAGAGAACGGGTCTACAAAATAAAAGCCTATAAAAAAAAGTCTATTTAACCCAATTTTTTTTATTTTATTTGCAGCTCGGATGTTGAGGAAGGGGGTGAAACCGTATTTCCTGAGGCAAAGGGGAACCACAGTGCTGTTCCTTACTGGGATAAGTTATCTGAATGTGGTAAAGGAGGCCTCTCACTTAAACCGAAAATGGGGGACGCCTTGCTGTTTTGGAGTATGAACCCTGATGCAACTGTGGATCCTTTAACCCTGCATGGTTGGGAACGAAAATATGACTCCTTTGACTCCTAGTCCACTTAGGCATATATATCTTCTGAAGAAATGTTCCTTGTCCTTTGTCATTGTAGGTTCTTGTCCAGTGATCCGGGGGGACAAGTGGGCATGTACAAAATGGCTGCATGTTTACAAAATCGCAGGCTGAGTTGCTCGGATGATGAAGACTGAACCCACCGCGAAATGGCTTGTATACAATACGCAAGAAAGACTAGTTCAGGAAATTTTGTTGTATTATTTGAATGACATACAGATATATATACATTTCCATTTGATTGTGAAACTGTATACACAGTACAGCTATATATGGGTTAATAGAACATTTCATAGTTTGCCATTCAATTTGCTTTTGCTTCTTTTTGCAGACTGTTTGAAAATCTTGTATCATAACATATAAGGATCATACGGAATCACACCAAATGCTTTTACATTAAAAGCACTTAAAATGGTAAGAGAATATTATTTCCTATAAACAATAAAAAATCAATATGAGAAATTTCAGATGATGCCCCTGTGGTTTGAGATTTTTCGGATAAGGATCATACGGAATCGCACCAAATGTTTTTACATTAAAAGCAATTAAAATGGTAGAGAATATTATTTCCTATAAACAATAAAAAAGCAATATGAGAAATTTCAGATAATGCCCCTGTGGTTTGAGATTTTTCGGATTTTGTCCAAAGTTTTTTTTAGTTCGGATGATGCCCTTGTATTTTAATATATTTATGACAATGTACAATTCCGTTTAAATTGGAAGGGATATCAACTTAAAATAATTTTAAAAAAAGACCTATGTCCAAAAAATTGCTTAGCCGCTTTTATCATTTATTTTAAAAAATAAGTTTTTTCTCATTTAAAAAAATTATTTTAGTTGACATTACTTTTCAATTTTAAAAAATTGGGCAATTTTCGAAAAATATTAAACACAAGGCGCGATCCAAACTAAAAAACATATCGTCAAAATCCGGAAAACTCCACAGGACACTGTCCGTAATTTTTCAAGCAATAAATATGCAAATCACCAACGTATACGAGAGAGCGAACACAGACACATTCGATCACACCAGTGTGAAAATGAAGATCAAAATTCAACCCAAATCTCTGTATCCTTTGTTTCCTTTTGTGAAGATGTCAACATCGTCTCACATCCTTCAATTTCTGAACCCAGAAGTAGAATTCTATACCGTGGAAACTCATTTCCATCGGCTGAAGCTTTTCAACAATGGCAAAAAGTGGGAGACAATCTCGTTACTCTCCTAGAAAATCGGCGCCGTCGTCGCTCGTCATCATAGCTCTTCTAATCATTTTGTTTTGCATCACCATCATCTTCCTTGGCATCAAAACGATCTCCCTTCCGAGTAGCAAATCCCACTTTCGCCACAATCTCACCTCCGTCCTCAACACCACCGCCCACAGGTGACCGTACTTTTCTCATTTCTAGCGTTCAACTTAATCGGTTTATTTTGATTTTAATTTTTGGTTCAGAGGTGGGATAAATCGGGCAAGAGGTCATCAATGGATTGAGTTGATCTCCTGGGAGCCTAGAGCCTTCGTTTACCATAATTTCTTGGTTAGATCATTACAAACCTAATTTTCCACTTCTAATTAGGGTTTTAGCTTGTAGTTATTTCGTTGGAATGTTGACAGTCAAAAGAAGAATGTGAGCACCTTATTGAATCTGCGCAACCCAACATGGAACAAGCTACTGTAATCGACGATGACACCGGCAAGAGTGTCAATAGCGAGTATGCATCCTGTTACTTTATCTTCTTTCACCATAATTCTCATTCTTCTGACATACATGTTATTCCTTTCGTTTTAGGGTTCGGACAAGTTCAGGTGCATTTCTTGAGAGAGGACAAGATGAGATCATTACAGACATAGAACAAAGAATCGCTGATTGGACCTTGATTCCCGCTGGTAAACATACCATTCAATTTCAAATCTAAACATACCATTTAAGTCATAAATCAACAATGGTTAAATTTATATAGAGGAAACAAACTCCATATTTGGAACCGTAAAAAAAAAAAAATCTCACAGTTTGTTAACCATAATTATATCTATCTTCTTATTAAACAGTTAGAGGTATATTAGGATATATTTGATTGTGATCTTCTAACATCTTCTTATGTATCTATATATACCATTCTCTATATCAATAAGAATCATCCAATTTAGTCTATTGCTCATATGGTATCAGAGCGATATGCCTAATGGCACTCTCACTCTCGATCCTATACTCCTCCGCTATGACATCTCTATTGGCCTTCATATGCAGCCACACCAAACGGCCTTATGCAGCCACACCTCATGCTCCCCTCCTCCATCTCCTACTCACCGGATCACCTTCGCCTATCCCTGCAACCGGAGATGATCCCAACAAAACCTACCCAACCATGGCTGAGTATCTCAGTACACTACAAAACCCGAGTGAAGTCTC
The DNA here is from genome assembly GCA_033239045.1 of Fagopyrum esculentum. NCBI lineage: Eukaryota > Viridiplantae > Streptophyta > Magnoliopsida > Caryophyllales > Polygonaceae > Fagopyrum > Fagopyrum esculentum. Next base: position 44,027,946 of record BSUD01000002.1, on the reverse strand, counting down.
CCTGTTGCAGCTCTCTCACTCTTCATCGCAAGTCTCTTGCTTTATCTGCTAAATAATGGCAATGAACCAACAAAATCTACCCAAGCATGGCTGAGTATCTCAGTACACTACAAAACCCTCATGAACCCACGAAACCTTTCACCATAATGATACTCACAAACATTCCAGACAAAACACTACCAAACTGTTCTACAATCAACCCATCATACAAAACATCAAGAAAGCAACCAACCTACTGGCATCTCTGGACTCGCCGGTATCCATAGAAGATCTTACCGACTATGTGCTAACAAAGCCCTTGTCTCGAGTCAAGTTTCACACATTATATGCAAGTTACAGATCAAGAATGATGCTTCACTTGAGGGAGGATGTTAACCATAATTATATCTATCTTCTTATTAAACAGTTAGAGGTATATTAGGATATATTTGATTGTGATCTTCTAACATCTTCTTATGTATCTATATATACCATTCTCTATATCAATAAGAATCATCCAATTTAGTCTATTGCTCATACAGTTGACCCGGGTCACTGTCAGTTTTTTTGGGTCACAGTTCTCAAAGAAAATCACTGCGGATCCGAAACCTAGAACCGTGAAGAAAGTTGTCATTTTTTTCTGGTTAGAATTTACAAAGAAAACCATCACTAATTTGGAACCCGTAATCGTCACGGTTACAGGTTCTTGATCCGTGAAAAAATCGTCACGGATTCTATACCAATAACCGTAACGGTTACGGGTTATGGATCCATAGTGCATTTGTGAATTTCATCGTCCAGTGTTTACGACTTTCATTTATATACGATTCACAGATCACGGGGAAGAGCTACAGGTTCTTCACTACGAAGTGGGACAAAAGTATGAACCTCACGTGGACTTTTTCACAGATGAGCTCCACATGAGGAGCAGCGACCAAAGGATCGCCACAGTTCTCATGTACCTGTGTGTAACATAACCATTAACCAGTTCTCTCGTATATGCTGTCGTTGAACGTACAATTTACGTTTGGATCTTGATTTATTTGTAGGTCGGATGTTGAAGAAGGCGGTGAAACCATGTTCCCTATGGCAAGAGGGAACCACAGTGATGTTCCTTACTGGGATAAGTTATCTAAATGTGGTAAACTAGGGCTCTCGGTTATACCTAAGATGGGGAATGCTTTGCTATTTTGGAGTATGAACCCTGATGCAAGTTTAGATCCTTTAAGCGCCCATGGTTAGTACTTAGTACTCACAGTAATCGCATTGCCATCAATGGTGACTTTGAATCTGCGTATATACTTATTGGTTCGTTATGGTGATTTCAGGTTCTTGTCCTGTAATTCGAGGGAACAAGTGGTCTTGTACAAAATGGATACGTGCCAACCTATACAAAACTTGAGTTGCAGACCAGCTATGGCTATGGTTAATAGAGCAGTAATACGCCTCGGAACCTACCCTAAAATATACGGGATCAAACGTGTTGAAACCCATTTTATATATGTAGTGACACCCAAGTTATGTTTTGTTAAACTTTTTGTATCAGATATGAAAAATGGATCAAAATGACAACATTGTTGCTGATACTAGCGTTGTAGCCAATGATGATGAGACGACACCCCAAGCTATTGGTTTTCAAATTTGGTTCAATACTTCATTAAAAGTATGGAAAAAGTAATAAATGATGAGAAAATTGGTGTAGAAGGGCCTTTTTTGTATCCATGATATAAAATAGGCCCTCTATTTTTCTTCCAAAAAATAAAGCTATAAGAAATTATAAATCATGGTTAATAAGGTAGCTAGTTAAGGGCAAATTAGTAATGTAGCATAATAATTGTCTAAAAGTTAAAGATAATAAAATTTAAAAAATCGGCAACTGTGTGATACGGTATCTGGCGGTTCGTCTTCTTTCCTAATCATTTCATCCAAAAATTAAGCGTCATTCTACACCTCCATTGTATCGTGCGATTCTCCATTCGCAACCTCCATCTTCAAATCTTCAACTTCGACCGTCTTCAACATCTTCGCTGATATATTCTTTCTGTAACGACAATCAATCCTTGTAAGTATTCCGAATCCCCCAACAATATACCATTTTAATGGCTTCAATTTTCGTTCAAATCGAAAACAGTTGATGAACGTTTTCCCTAAAATCCATACTCAAAACCGCCATTGTTGATCTGTAACTACATGGACTTTCATTCTCTCGGCCTTGCATGGTGTTATGAAGCATGATTTTGTGATTTATATTCGATTAGGTTTTTGATTCCAACGACACAAAGAAGAACAGATCTGTTTTTGGCTATTATGGAACTTAATTTTGAAATTAGCCATTTCTGTGAAATTTATGTATTCGAATTAACAGTGATGAAAGATTATGTACATAATTTATGTTTTCATGTGTTTTATATGAAGAAGAAGTCTATGTACTGATATTTTCCCAAAACATTGTGTTATTTTTGTGGTCGATGGTCTTATTTATGTAAATGTATGTTTTGTAACTTCAAATATTGTATGAATTATGTATGTATACCATTTTATGTATGTAATTATAGAATGGATCAGATTTATGTACATAATAGAGGATGCCAACTGTTATATATTACATTATGTATCCCCTCATTTTTGTACATAATTACATAATGTCTCAGTTTATCCTTAACGATTATGTACTTACTTTGATATGTTTGATTTTGTATCATATACATTTTGTATCACAGTTTATGTATGTAATTACAGTATGATTCAGACATTTATGTATCTTATTTTATCACATAAATAATAAGTTTATGTTTGAGGACTATGTACATACTTATAGAATGACTCAGTTTATGTTTGAACACTATGTACTTTAATTTCTTATGAACTGAGTGTATTAGTCTATGTTCCAAGTTTTTGACTGCCTCAAGTTATGGTTGACATAATTATGTTTGAATTTGTATTATGTACGCATTGTAGGTCATGTACAATGCTTTTTCTGTTATTGCAATGTTTATGTAGCTATTATGTGCATAATATTATGTAGGACATTTAGTATATACAGATAAATTATGTAATGTAGTATTTAGCCAGAAATTGACTGAGAATTTTTTCTATTTACTATGTGTTTGAAGAACAAAATGGTAAGAACGAAACAAATGGCTGTCAAAAACCAAACCAAGGAACAAAGAGATGAAGCACAAGCTCGTCGCATTAAAAAGGTGAATATTTGAAATCAAATTGCTATATTAGTCACGGAGCTTATGTAACAGTGTAGTAAAGCACATAAAAACATAAATTAAGTGTTGATTATGTAAATAATTTAATCTTTAATCACTATTATGTTATATCATTTCTACTTTTAATAGTTTCTCATTACATTTCCATATTCATATCATTTATTTTCTTATTTATGTACAATATTGTACATAGTACTAGTTTATTAGTTGATAATGAAGTATTTTACATTATGTACATTTCAGCGGAGAGAGATGGGAGGTTCCTGTACACAAGATGTCAATAGGCTAATCAATTCCGATAACCCACAGATAAAGGTTAGTAAATTGAAATGTGCACTACATAGTTTACATTTGTTGATCACTAAAATCAAAATGTCCAACCAGCTCATTCATTTTATGTTAATGAGGGAGGTAAAGACGAGGAGACATTACTCAATGTGGTCAGCAATTAACAGTGTTCTTATGAGGTTTAGTGTTATGGAGTTTTGTGAGATTACCGGACTCCCAAATTCTTCGGAATCTGGCACATATGTTGAAGAAATGGAGGATGTCAACATGAGAAATGTAATTGGGATTGACAGATGCACAAACGATGAATTGGAGGAAATCTTCAAGGATGAGCCGAAGGAGTCTCCCAACAAGTACAAAATGGCACTTATTTTGTTCATTGAAGGTGTTTTAGCATCAAAGAATGGAAAGACATTGATAACGCAGCACACTATAAATCTCCTAAGTGACATGGAGTTGTTCAACAAATTTTCATGGGGTCGTTTTGCTTACACCATAACGAGGAGATCATTTCAATCGTGTCATGCTAGAAAGGAGAGAAACAGCGGTGGATACCAGATTGGTGGATTCCCTTTGGCATTACAGGTAATGTATAGGTTCTAATTTTTCAATGGTTAAGGACTATTTATTGATTGTTATGTACTATCTGTGTAACATGCTTATGTATAACATGCTTATGTATATGTACAGATTTTATACATAGTACCGAGCTGTAATAAACATGTGTCATGCTTATGTGCATATTAGTATTTACTGGATATTGTTTTATTTATTTTATGCTTATGTACTCATTCCATTATGGTAACTGTATTACATCATTATGTTTAATGAATTATGTATTGATTAGATAGAGTTTCAACATCTATGCACTCACTGTTATGTATACATATGTGTAATGAAGCATTTGTGTTGATTAATTATAGTTTTCATTTTTGTAATATTTGTAGATAATTGTCTTCAATTCCATCCCAAAGTTTGCAAAGCATTTCGCAACTATAATCAATGCAGAGGCAACCCCATCATGCCTCAGGTATGTATCCAAATCTGGGAAGGGTGGCAAGCTATACCCTGGATATATTGAGCTGCAGGGTATTGCTGAAACTCTTCAAACAGAGGACATTAAGACAGTTGATGTTGAGAAGGAAGAGGATGACTATGAAAGCTGGTATATGGAGGGTGATGATGACAAGATTGATGCACTATTTGGTATTGGGTTTCATAATGTTGTCCCCATAGTGACTAGGCCTTTAATTTATCATGCAAAGGAGGAAGAATTTAGGTGTGTTCTAAACAAAATTAGTAAACTGTTTTATTTCATACATTACGTGATATATAACGTATACCCTGTTTGTGTTATTATGTAGGCCTAGTACTGAGAACATTGTCATTCGAGAAATCAATGATGAAAAGGATGATAAAGATGACTTTGTGAATCCACCAAAAGACATTGGTATGTAGCAACCATTTGGTTTTCATTTTATGTAAATTGAATGGTATGTAGTAGACATTTATGTACTACATCAAACATTATACTTCATGTGTTGTTGATTATATTAAACAGGAAAGGTTCAGCCTGATAAACCATCTACCAGTGCATCCAAAAGTGTAGGTAAGAGGAAACTGGAAGAAGCCATACCCAATCCAGAAGCCAAAAGGTTAAATTTATTTACATTTACATATATTACATCAATGTTTATGTATTTATTAGATTTATGTAGTATAAGAAATATAACACTTCATATATACACATATAGTTCTGCGTCCAAAAGTACAGGAAAGAGGAAAAAGGAAACACCCAAGCCATATCCAGAACCAACAAGGTTAAAATGATTTATATAAACAAATGACTTCAAGTTATATGTATTAATACTTACAGATTATCTTATGTATCATTTTACAAATATGTAGATCATCAAAGCGCATTAACAAGACCAATGATTCATCACCACCACTCAATACCGATCAGACTCCATCAGAACCCCATACAGAGGACCGACCTAATGTCAATACTTCTGCTCCAAAGAAGTCCACCCCTGTTCCACATGACACAACTAAGTAAGTAAAATAAAATGCAGTTTTATGTAAAATAATATTACCTTATGTATACTCATAAATATGGTGTACCTTATGTATGTTCATAATAAACAGCACTCAATCTGAACAAGCACAACCATCATGGGTTCAAGTGTTGATGTCAAAAATGGATGCATTGCAGAAGGGACAAGACATTCTTGCTGCAAGAGTCGATGCAATGCAGAAGGTCCAGAGTAGTCTGTGTGAAAAAGTGGAGGAACAAGGCATTCTGATTGATGATCTGACGACGTACGCAAGAGACCTAGGTTCTCTCTACGAGCAGTTAGACACAACTCTGTTCGTGTCCAGCAAGAGAATTGAAAAGAACATAAAGAGTTGTGTAAATGATGCTATGAAACAATATGCGTCAGCTGAAGTTCATAAATCTCACGTAACAGAAAGCGATCTTCAAACAGCTGATGTCGATCAAATTCCTACCACAGATGTCATGGATGATGTAATGGTAGAGGAAATTGGTGCTGAATCCAATGAGTTATGATATATTTATGAAAAACTATCAACTTTATGTACACTGCCAATGATTGATACATAAAGTTATGATTATGAATCTGTTATATTATATAGTCTATAATGTTCATACATATGAACTGTATGCAGTGTTTAGAATAGCAAATTATGTAGGAAATTGTGTACATTACTAATGTATGTGCACATGATATTTGTAACTGTTTATGTATTAACACAACATATATATTTATGTACAAAATTCTGAAACAGTCGTGCCAGAAAGGAAGGTGGGTTTAAGAATGCCCAAAGAAAGTAAATATAAACGCACACCCTTCCGTAAAAATGTCAAGCTACCTAAAGAACCACACATGGGTATGCTGACATCAAAAGAGCGACAAACCCTATACAATTGGGTCAAAAACAAAGATGGGAATGGGTCAGTAAGAGGTTTCATAAAGACCATATCCAGGGACACAATTCAATCCATTATTAAGCCTGGCAGTTGGATTAAAGATGAGGTTTGTATACTACACTGAATTTATGTACATATCTATCTATGCCATTTACATAATATTGTCATGTGTTTCTAATGTAAATTAGGTCATTGATGAGCTGATTATGCATATCCGTATGAGCATCTGTGAAAATCCAGAAAAATATGGACGCATCTCTGTACTACCAACCGGATGGACCCGAACTTACAACCGTACAACATTTTCAAATTTCGTGGACATCAAGAATGACAAACCAAACTTCAAAGAAAGTATGTTCCACAAATGTTCCCCAAATCACTGTATGATGTCGACATCATTTACTCCCCATTCAACCTTATGGACACTCACTGGGTCGCATTGGAAATAAACCTGCTTGACTGGTGTATTTATGTGTACGACGCACAAGTCACGTACATAAAGGAGGACAAATTACAGCACCTTATCGAGCCCCTTGCTGTTATGTTCCCACAAGTTCTGAGGGCCCATGGTAAACATTCTAGACTGGAAGACAAGTTCAAGATCCCATTGAAAGTGATCAGGAAGAATGATTTAAACACAAATGTTGATGGGTATGTACAGTATTTTGCTAATTAATTTTGTGTTATATTTTTTATGTGTTAACCACAATGAAGCATAAACTGGTTTCATTTTATCCCTTTGCAATGTAGGGGTAGCTGTGGAATATACACGTTGAAATACATTCAATATCTTGCATCTGGTAGGAAGGATTTCAGTGACATAGATGATGAAGTCGTTCAAACGGTTAGGGAGCAGATTGCAAATGTTGTGTTTACAAGACAGTGGAAGAATTGGGCCGAAGAAATGTGATTGTGTTCAAACAATATGCACTGCTGATTATGAACATAATTATGTAGACATGAGTTGTGAAATACTTATGTAGCCAGCATTTTATGTGTTGTTAGTTTATGTACGGTTTGATTTGTTATGTAGACATCTGTTATGAACATAATTGTTTCCTTTGACCTTATGTAATGTTTGCTATGCACAAATTCTCATATTATGTATATATTTAGTTCCAACATAATTCTGTAGTTATAAGTGTGCACTGTTTTTTTTATTTTAGTACCAACATACTACTTTTACATATACATAAGTGTATGTTTATGCACTAGCATATGTAACATCATCAGTATACAGAGTGCTCTCCAACATATGTGATGGATTTATGTACATATGTAGTTCAGTTGCCAATTTCAATGATGTATCGTTAAGTATGATAATCGAGGTTATAGTTCAAAATATAGTCAAATAAACGTAACTACAGTAATATCCACCAAATGTGTTAAACAAACAACGAAGTCAAGCAATATTAGTCAAAACTGGTTCATCTACATAAACATAAACTCTATTTTGTTCCCACGTCGAACGGAATCTGGCTTTTGGCATTCTACCACATCTTTTACGCTTCAATGGAGGCTCACATTTCATTTCTGCTATTGAAGTAGGAATACACCACTCTGAATTACTAGGTAATGGATAGATGATATCCACATAACCAGCCCTCCAACTGTCTGATGAATGGTACTTGCCAACTAGAAAGGATGGGCTCATACCCACATGTTTTGTAGCTGCAATGGCATGTATGCATGGTATTTCTTCAATATCAAACTCCTTATATGTACAAGTTTTCTTCTCCAAACAAACAATCACGTGCTCTTCACACATCTTTACTTCAAATTCCAGCTTCTCTGCATCAAGGACGCACACAAAGTACATCGCACACGCATCAAACCGCTTCTGAATAATTGCCTCAATCTTAGGAGTCGATACTTCTACACAAGCTTTGGACTTTTGACGCCGTTCAGCTAACCATCGGGTCATAAATTGCCTTATTTCATCCAGCATTGCCATGACAGGATACTCTCTACCTTCTTTCATCAATGCATTTACACACTCTGCGTTGTTACTAGTCATTATGTTGTATCTTTTCGCAGGTGATAAGGAGCGTGTCCACGTAGAAATCCCTATTTCATTCAGCAATTCTACCACCTTCGGTTTCTCCTATACATACATAAATCATGTGTAAGGTAATCATCATAATATAAGATATACAGTACATAATTTATATGCTTATGTACCTCCGATTTTATGTAATATTTGAATGCAAATGTTGTCTTTGTAGCTCGTTGCCGCATCAATGAACATTTGTAGGATCCTGTTTGATCTTGTCCTCTTCCTCAAATTACCTTTTAGATGCCAAATACAGTACCCATGGAAGGCTAGTTGGTAATTCGATGATATGCCCTTCTTAATCGATGCATGTCGATCGGACACAAACACAAGCTCCTTGATGTCCATTACGACACGTCTCATATTCTTGAAAAAGAAATTCCAAGATGCATCATTTTCACTATCAACAATACCAAAAGCTACGAAGTATATTTGTTGGTTTGCATCTTGTGCAGTGGCGACTAGCAATACCCCACCATATTTTCCACTAAGATGTGTCCCATCAACGGTGATTACCTACATAAACCGTAGACGTGTTCACAAACCAACTTATGCACACAAAACTGAACATGAATATATGCACAGAAACAAGTGTATCCAACATTATGTAACAGAAACTGCAATGCAAAAACAAAATCAGGGTTTTTATTATTATGTACCTTTATCATCACACTCAAACCCCGAACGGACGGTCCGAACGACAGAAAAACATATTTGAACCTACTCTCGTCGTCGTGTATGAAGTCCACAATCGTTCCTTCATTCACCTCCACCAACATAAATAAGTATGTAGGTATTGTGTTATAATTGTCCACGGATGTACCTCTAATCATGTCCTTCACTGTCTATTGAGCTTTCCAACACTTCCAATAGCTAGCGTCAATTCGATGCAAACTCTTCATTACAGTGATGATCTGATGCACCGAAGGTAATTTCTTTGAATTACCGTACCTACATAAACTTGATTGTCACTAAAAGTAGGATACATAACATATAATTCACACGCATTAGTAGATACATAAATTCAGTCCAAAAAATACATACAACTTACATTGTCTTAACCTTATCAGCTATTACGTGATACGAAGCTCCCCTATTTGCCTCCCGCCGCAAATGGAATGAGCAGGTGTGTGTCGAAACAGACTCTGTGGCGGTGAAGTATGTTGTTTGACCGAGCATTGAAAAGCGGACCCTCCACTTACAATCTTCATCTACACATCTCGCAGTCACTGCCTTCATTTTCGACTTTACTATCTTATAATGTGAGCATTCAGAAATTGAATGTAGACACAATGCGTTTTTAACTTTAGTCTTCGAATGATATATCTTCCCAACTTGTAGTTGCAAATCGTCTCCTGATGATACATAACTATTGATATGTGGAACTATTGCAAGTGCGTTATTGTTTGTATCTCCTACCGACTCGCTCCCAATCAGACTAGAACTTGTTGTACATAAATCAGGTTCTATATCTGCTACATCAGTTTGTACTTCATGATTCAAAATATGACCTGAATCTTGTGTTCCATCTTTCAATTCAGCTTCCTGACCATGTAGTTCGGTTGGAATCTCTCCCACACTCTTATGCAGTTCAACTTTGTTCACACATAAAGGGAGACTCCAACTAAACTGTGGGAGACCATTTATGTGTACAAAAGTATCCAAATCATCATTTGTGTTAACATCAAATGGTTTTAGACCCTCATTGAAAGGATTCTTGTATGACAAGCATAAATCAAACAGTGTTAAAGATATTCTAAATAGCAACGCAATCTTCTCCTTTAACACATCAAATGTGCATTCAACTGATAGCAATAACGGCTTACTTGACTGTACTTCAATGTAGCTCCACACACCTTCATCAAATTTTCAATGTCCGTCAAAATATATTGTCACAAACACCACCCCCATGATTCATACAAGAAAGATACAAAATATAAGAAATATGTCAATAGCTTCCTCACGCTTTATACATAATATTTCAATAATTACATAAACCGAACTTATGTACACATATACATAGAACATTATCCTCGTTAACTACATGAATAGTTTGTCAAACAATACATAAATTAGACATTACATAACTTATGTTAACATAAATATTTCACATATTTTATATAATCTACATAATCTTGCCAACTTACATATTATATAACGCAAACATAAACCAAATTTATACTTTCAACAGTTATGTACAATCAACTACATGAACATAAATTTTTGCACTTATACATAAAATTATGTTCATCACATTCTGCATAAAATTATGTTCATCACCGAAATTATGTAAACATACACCCTAATTTCTGCACTTATACATAAACATACACCAAAATTATGTAAACATACGCACATAAAATTATGTTATTCACTGTTACATAAATTTAACTACTATATAATATTAAGCAGATACATAAACCGAACTTATGTACACATAAACACATTAGATTATGTTCGTCACTTTCATCATTACTGACCCTCACCACATTAAACTCAAAGACACATACATTTTACAACTACATAAATCTAAGCAGATACATAAAATACGCAGGCATATCACATTACTTTCTCAACAACAATGTTATAAACTTGAACATTTACAAACTTATGTACACATACAGACATAAAATTATGTCCGTCTCCTTCATCAATATCAACACTCAGCACATAAAAGATCACCGACATGTAAATATACGAAATACAAAGTATGAACCATATACATAAATTACGCAGAGCAAATGTGCGAATTAGTCACCAATTAAACGATTGAACGTACATACCTCACAGATCTGGAAAAAATGTCTCAGAACGATTGGATCTACAAATCGAGTTCTTTGTCTCAAAAATCGCACAAAACAAACGATTGAATCTACAGATTGACAATCCGAATGTTGATGATCTCACAGCCGTAACGATTGAACAAACAGATCATCAAAACGAAATAAATCGCAGTAATCGAACAAAAAATAGAGAAAATGTTTATGACAGTAGACGAAAGCTCTGTAGAAATGGTGGTTATGGATGCAGAAATGGGGAATTTCGTGATTCTTGTATCACGTTTACAAGGAATCTATATTTCCTTTCCTAACAACTTCCTGATTTGTAGGGGACCATATTAAATAACCATATTTATTTAGAAAAATGCATTTAAATGGGAATTAATCTTTATTAAAAAATTAATAGGGGCCTACTTTATCTACATTATTGCAAAAGAGACTAGTTAATCTACATTAATACATAATTGGCCTACTTACCCTTTTAACTCATAAATAATCATAACTTGTAAAAGAAAAAAAAACACGTTTTAAAATTATTCAAATACACATAAATGTACCTCCAAAATTGTGATATTACTAATCGAAAAATTTCTGACCTTATTGTGGATCTTAAGAATCTAATCACAAACAGTGACTTAAGGAAGATTATTGCCACGTGGTGGTTATCATGGTATACTCGTAACTAAATTATCTTTAATAGTTAAAAAGTTCCCTACGATTATCAACAACGTAGTACTAATAACCTACTTATAGAATGGCATAACGCTAATACCAAAACTCCTAACAATAAACCAAACCAAATAAAACAGACAAGGAGAAAAAAAGAAGAAAATTAAGTGGGAGTACTATGTAACAATTTTTGCTAAATTAAATTTTGACGCTTCTATGAATCCTTCAGGTCATTTCACTTTTGGCTTTATTATCAGGGACAATTCAGCTCTCCCTCTTGCCCTTAGTGCGTGACCGTGCCCAGCTTCTTTCACTCTAGAGGCTGAAGCTTTTGCTATCCTTGTGGGCCTCAAAAAGGCTTTTTTTTTGGGTTTTCTAACGTTGAGATTGAAGGAGATAACTTGATATTCATTAATTCCTTATTTTGTAATTGAGAACTTTCTTGGGAGTCCAATATGAATATTTTTGATATTTCTTTTTTCCTCCATTTCAATTGTTACCGTATCCACCACATCTTTCGAAAAATCAATGTTGTTGCTAATCTTCATGCAGCTCTCGGCCACAGCCGGGGCATCTCTTTGGATCCGCTTCCTTCTGCTGTTGATGACGACCTTATCCGACAAAATGGTTTAGGGCGATTAGTTTACTCCTTTTTTCCTTACTATATTTGCTATAAAAAAAACATATTTCAAAAATCATCATTTGAATAGCATATCAATATTCATTAATGTTTTATTCTAATTAAAATTATTAATTAAAATCTTTAAGTAGAAGATTTGTACTCGCTTATATCACAATTGCACTTTCACAATCCAAAATTCCATATAGTTAGCTCATGCTTTTACACATATTTTCCCAAGTATAAGTACATACACCTCCCTTGCATGCAGGGCCTCACGGTCCAAGTACTAACGCCTATACTCATCTCCACAGTCTCCAATTATCTTCATGAGGTCCTTCCCCTTCTTGGATACCTCCAAGATGCTTCCTACATCTTCCTCATCCAAAGTTAGCGAAAAAATGGCATTCGCGTCTTTAATATGATCTGATAGACCAAGCCGAACTCCGATCATTGAACCCGCCACTGCTGGCTGCATCCAACACAAAGAACTCCACTTAATCAAGGAAGAAACTGAGATGCAAACTTTTCTTTTGAAAACTATCACTTATTTGAATTTCTTAATCGAAGCTGAGGTTTTACCTGATCGAGTATGTACCGAACAGCCACAGTTGGGATGGAGACTCCGTGTTTGATAGAAACTCTCTTCAGTGTTTGAAGAAGTGCTTGGAAGAGAGACCAACCTCCCCAAGCATCAACCATCTGCACATATAATTCATTATTAAACCAGAAAGATAACATGTAGCAATAACCAGCATTCCAGATAGTCAAAAGTCAAAGCCAATAACCAAGACGAATCGGTTGGGAGTCTTGGGAAAATATTCATATCATTCTGTGTTTGAGTGAACTATCTATATGCTTTTTTACTTGGGCATTGTTAGTTCCACAAATATAATGTTCAAGGCAAAACCGCAAAATTTACCCTTTTGTACTTCTGAAGGGAAGGAGTGTTTAGGGGAGGAGCTGCAAATGGGATGGACAAGTTGGTATCCAAAAACTTCTCAGATAAGAGACCACCCATTACCGTCCCATACCTGTACAGAAGCAATGCAAGTAAACCCAGATATGCAGATAGGATCAAATGAAACCATGAAATTTCTTCAAGCAGATATATTCTCTAATCTCTATCACCAGTAACGGGAAATGGTCCTAAATTTTATATAATCTCTAGTATGTAGAGTGTATCTGTATGTGTGGTATGAGAGATAGAGGGTGAGATATACGTTATTAACTGAACTCCCGAAAGCTTACAGAGCTCGGCCATTTCCTGTTGAGGACGCATGTCAACAATTGAATGTTGCACCTGAACGCATCCACTGCAAGGTAAGTAAAAGTATAATTTTAGACAGTATAAGTATGAGGAAGACTAGAAATTTATCTTACCTGGTTACTCACTATTGGAATGTCATTCTCAAGAATTATCCGCAGCCTCTCAGTATCGAAATTGGTTAGAGCCACAGTCTTAATTTTGCCTACAACTCAGCCACACGACAAAATTAACTAACGAATGTTCACCCCAAAGATGCCCTTTTCATATCAAAGATCAAACCAGCTGACCTTCATCCTTTAGATCTGTGAGATGTTTTAAAGCATCAAGGTAGCCAGTGTTGGCATAGTCCCACCTGTATGATACATTAGATTTTTTACCAGCATTGCAGTACCAGAAGAAAGTCACACGAACATTCATGCAAGTTGCACTTTTTGGGGAAGAAAACAAACTTCTAGTTATAATTCAATTTAAATTTTAGACACAGGCTGTAATTGACTAGGAACCGAGTTGGCAACTTCCCATGAGAACCAAAATGTAGAAGCAAAAAATGTTTAAGTTGATGAAAATTACCAATGGAATTGAAGCATGTCCAAGCAAGGAACATCCATCCTCCTCCTGGAAACGTTGATGCTATTCTCTACCATGCTCCTTGTCATCTTAACAGGTGATGGAACCCATTTAGTAAGACTGCAGCACAAAAGCATAGAAAAGGGAAATTTAAGTTGATGAGAATTACTTGATGCTATGCATACGAGCAAACAAAAAATTCATCCACATTATGTTTAGATTTATAATATAATGATAGAGCATCTCAGAACAACATCTTAAGGTTGTAATTCTGTAACTCACCCTCTGACTTTATCCAAGTACTCTGGGGGCCGTTCCCTACGAACTCGGTTGATGTAGATCCCGTAGAGATCTTCAGCAGGCCCATCTAGTAAAATCAACAAAAGAGCAACCACTTAACCAAGTAAACAATCACTTGATCAAAAGTCGCCTACTACAATATACACATGAGTAAATTTATTTTCAAGTTTTCAGGAATTATGTGGAATTATTTCTCTTTCACCGCTCAACTGATGTGCCTTACATATTTCAGCAGTGTCAAAAGTGTCAAGGCCGGCATCAGAATATTGAAGCATGGTATCAACATCATTGTCTCGATCAATTTCCCCCCACCCACCGCCCGTTAACAACTTGACATACATCTAAAGAATCCTCTCCATTCTTAACTACAACCTTTCTCTTTTCTTCTGTTTGCTTACAAGAATTAGGCCTAATCCTTTCTGAATTTAGGGTGAATTTTCCATGGAAATGGTGAAGAACTTCAACCATTTTCAGAGAAACTGAGGTTTAAAATATTCACTTTCTCTTTTCATGTCAGGTTACACAAATACCACCTAGCTCCCTACTCATTGAAAGGTAGTAGTGGAGGTGGATAACTATCAACCATACTTTCATCATCCAAGGAGTTTCACGAGAGTGACGTGTAAGATGCACAAAGGAAACAATCCAAATTTTCATTTTTTTTTCCCTCAAATACAAAAAATTACAAAATCAACTGCAATACTACTAAATTGAACAAACAATGGCAGCATAATATGGGAAGAAATTCATAAAAGAGAGAAGAGAGCTGACAGTGATCGGCCATGTCAAAGGTGGAGAGACCGGCATCGGAGTAACGGAGCATGGCTTCAACGGCGTCATTTCGATCAATTCTCCCCCAACCACCGCTAGTCTGCCACATCCCATTCAAAACCCTACAAATCTCCAATGAATCTCCTCCGTTCTCCACCATCACCCGCCGCCCCTCCGCCTGTAACTCTGCTGGAACCTCGGTGGAGGAGATTCCCTCGCACCGTACAAGCCGGTACAACTTCTCTCCCTTTTTCGGGACATTTCTTCGTGTCGCGGAACCTGGCACGGACCTCGCTAGTATGAAATGCCGGATATCGGAAACGCCATAGCAGTGTGTGGAAGCTAACATTTGCATTTTTGGTGGGGGTTTTGCTTCAGCCACTGAGACGCAGAGGCACAGACTATCTTACATTTACCGATTCAAAGTCTTTGAATCCTTGGAGTACCGGTTAGCCAGGCCCATCTTGATGTGGGCCTTTTAAGCCCAATAGGAGACAGCCCCGTCTTAATTACTATCTATCCTATTTCATTCTTTTCTAATAGAACTTTTTAAACAACTCGTTTATAACCCGTATATTTTTAATAGTATGTCATGATCTTGTCTATATATAAAATTATAAACTAATGATATATTTACGAAACATTATAATAATCATTCAATTATTCTCACAATGATAAAATATTTGCAAATAAAGAAATTTCTCATTATTTAGACTTTAATTTAATTCTTATACAACATACCCTTTTTTAATCTTATAAATAAATTACCCTAACTATACCCATGCATATTCATTTTGTTGCCAAAAAATTTAGGCATTACAAATGAGTAAAGCGCTAAAAGTTTGTGAGGGAAGATTCAAATTTCAAATATGAAAAATTATGATAATATGAAAGATTAGTAAAACTAGGGGTGGGCATGGGACGGGACGGGACGGGATAGGGGTCGTCCCGCGTCCCGTCCCGCAAATTATTTGCGGGACGGGACGGGACGGGATTTAAGAAATTTTTTCTTCGTCCCACGCGGGCCCTGTCCCATGTGGGACGAGACGGGACGGGACGGGACAAATCCCGCGAAAACTACGCACCAATTATATTTAATATGTATACTTGTTTTCTCTCGTGTTTAAAGACATAAATGATCGGAAAAAAAACTCGATACCGAATTATCGATTCATGACGCCTACATTAGTAGTTTATACATTGAAAACAAATTCAAGTTACATCAAAGTGTCTTACCGACTCAGATTCAAAAAATAACAACAGATAATTTAATGAAAATTATATTTATTTAACTATCGATTACAATTGTGGTAATCCACAAATACAAGGACGATGAAACCGACTAGAGCAAGGGTGTCGATGGAACGGACCAGAGCAAGGCGGCAAACAGACTAAATCAAGGGAGATCAGAAACTCTAATATTTTAGATCCAACCGAATGAGTAGTAGAGAATGAGTGAATGAATGATGAAAATCATCAATTTAATAATTTTAAAAATAAAATTTTTTTAAAAAAATTATAATTTATGTATATTATTTATCTATATAATATTTATAAAAATATAAAAATATTATTTATATATATATGCGGGACGGGACGGGATTAAGCGGGATGGGAAGTCTTCGTCCCGCGTCCCGTCCCGCAAATTTTTTGCGGGACGGGACGGGACGGGATAGACATTTTTTTTTTCAAATCCCGCCGGGATCGGGACGGGATCGGGACGGGATGCGGGACGGGACGGGATTAAGCGGGATTTATGCCCACCCCTAAGTAAAACAATGATTGAGTAAGTTAAAATATATAATGAATGGAAATAAGTAAAAATACATTAAAAAGATTATTGATAGAAGATTTGTAAAATATATTGACCGGATCCTAAGTTGTTATAGATTGTTGTAGATTTGGTAACAAACAAAATCGTATTGTTATAACCGTAAGATACTAAACGTGGTGACATGAAATTCTTTTTTTGAATTGACATGATGAGATGAAAAATGTTTTAATTTTGAATTAAATTGTAATTAAAATATGGCAAATTCGTAATTATTTGCCAAAAAATCCTACGTGGCATGGTTAATGTATTGGCATGTGGACTAAGGAGGGTTGTGTTTTGGTAGTATATATAGATAAAATGAACAAATTTATCGCTCATTTATTCCGCATTAATGTAATTCTGTAAGAGGGGGGTATCTATAAATTGAAATTAACTGATAATATTTACATCGAGGTCGAAGGTAGGCGGGTAACAAGTTGTGTCGTCAACCCTTATAAATAGTAAACTCAATCCTCCTAAAAACTACGTTTGAAGACCTAAGCGACATAAAATTATCATGCAAGACCCGTTGCACCCTCTTGAGTGTTAAATTTGTATGAATTGATAGAAATTTATCAATATATATCTACTAAAACAATATACATTGATGCTGCCATGACAAGTTGTGAATTCGGAATTTCGAAATGGCGAGCTCACAATTAATGACATCATATCACTTTTTGAGTATAGATTTTCGGCATTGGTTCAAGTATAGAGTTTTATGTTAAATATTTTTTTGTAACGAATTTGTATTATAGATTTTTGGAATTGGTTCAAGTAGAGAGTGGTGTTATAGTGCGGATGTACGGAGTGATATGAGTTGTTGATTCACTTGATTCATTGATCTACATTCATCCACGTTATTTAATGATTTAAGAGAAGAGTTGTGGCAATTTTGCAATTTTTAGAAGGTACGAGACCAATTTTGGCTTGTGTCAACTAGTATGCATCACATGGTGTTTGTTATTTGTACACTAGTTGGTCAAGCTTAGTATCAGCATATAATTATCTTAGACAATATAAGCATCATATGGTGTTTGCTATTTACTTATACTATCCAACATCATCATAGTTTAGACAATAACATCACAAGTAAGGTGATAATCCTGTCGGCCCTAATCACCGTACTTTAGCATGATAAGCATCTCAACATTGCACAATCATCCTTGTATTACTTATCGGTTATAGCTTAGAGGATTAATCCACATATCATTCATTCATGTTTGGAAGTATACAATGTCATAAGGAAATAATCTAAACTATTTGTAGTCTAGCATTCGTCATTAAAAATAAGTCCAACACATGGAATGAGAAATAAGTAAATTTGGTCCCTCCTATATGTTAAAAACATGCTTTTAGTTCACCTTTAAATTATAAACACAACATAATAACAATGTTATCTTAACGTGATTTGGGAATTTTCACCCCAAAACCTAGAAAAGGAACTACTCACTCCTTACGGAAAATCTCAACATGATAACAGTAGAAGAAGAAAAAATGATATGGTTATAAAGTAGACAAGAAATAAGGAATGTAGGAAAAAGAATGGACGAATTTGACTTATCAATCCAAAGATATGGCAAAAACAAGATGAGAACAAGATCTAGCAAGGGCAATTATGAAGAACACCAACACTTCTTCTTTGATTGAATTCATACTCGGCCAAAACAAGTTCGCAAATAATGTTTTTAATACTTCAAGAACTGTGTGTGTGTGTGTGTGTGTGTGTGTGAGAGAGAGAGAGAGAGAGAGAGAGAGAGTTGTATGTAATGGGATGTGAATTGGTGCATTTACAATTAACCAAATGCTCCTTTTAAGCCTAAAAGGCATTGTCCCCCTAGAAAAACAACTTGATCATGTAGCATAGGTTGTTTGATTTGCAAGTTGCACAAACTCGGCGTGGCTACCTCAAGTAAAAGAGTCTTCTTATGTCGAGTAGAATTATGCTCAGTGTCGAGTGCTCCACCGACTTAACCTTATACACTTAACTCGAGTGTATTGTCTTCTTACTTTGAGTTTTTCGTTTTCTTACCTCGAGTGATGTTGTAAACTCGAGGTAGGTTGACACATTGTGCATCTTGAATTCTTAGCTCGAGTCAACAAGTACTCTTAGCTCAAGCTCAATGTTCCACACCAACTACGTTAAACTTCCTTGCACTTAAGTCTTCTTAATTTGAGTGGAGTGTCTTCTTAGGTCAAGTGACTTGTCTTCTTTGCTCAAGTGATGATATTCACTCGACCTACGTTGACAAATCCACTCCCAAGTCTTCTTAGTCCGAGTTTATCCTTCTTCTTAGCCCGAGTAAGGCTTCACTCGATGTTCTCTACTTTGGTTTTATTTTGCTCCATTGGCTTCTTGTAAATGTTCATGCTTGCCTTCTTCCTTCCTTTGTTCCAATGAGGTAGATGATAATGTGATGATTGCTCCTTGGAATGGTTGGGAAGTTGAATTTGGTCTTTTAAGCTCCATTTAAGACCTAAAACACCTATAAGCACAAAACACATTGGGAGTAGACATTCTTTGACATTTAAAGCATTTGCTAAGATATAGATGTCTAAACCATGCAAAACAATTAAAATTCACATAAAAATACATCTAAAAGCATAGCAAGAAAGCATGTTATCATTGCATTACTTGTTTTGGCAAATGCTTTTGTCCACATCATAAAATTGTTTCTTTGGCGTCCATTTCATCTCATTGTCTTGTATGCCTTGGGTTTTATTTTTTAGTATACTATCATAAAATTAGTGTCTAATTTTTTGTTCATGATATGGGTTTGTGAATGAAGGTCTCGAGGATGAGGATATTAGTGAGACAACAAGAAGTGAGTTAACAATAAAGCAACAACATTAGACTTGAAGACAAAGATGTTGTAGAAGAGTCACATTTCCTACACTCAACCCAAGGCTTTATCAGTCTTTGGATCATTCTTGATTTGCACATATATGTTCACCTATGTTGGAGCAATTTCCATGAGCGATTGCAGCCACCACCAATTCTTATCACATTAAACATACTATAACAACTAACCTCACTATAATGACAAGGGTGGTACTTTTTTTTTTTATTATGATAGGGGAGTTTCCAATGGGATCGATCTTCGATATCGGCCATCTCCTTCGGATACAACTTTCGGAGGAGCTATTCAAACTTGGTTGGCCTGATGTAGAAGAAGGGGAAAGCAACCGGGTTACTCTATTGTGGCAGATTCGGCAAAGGCTTCACAAACATATGATCCGGCTCTCCCTTGAAGATGTACCTACATAACTGCATTATTCATACATTATTATTAGCTAAGGACCCAAATACACTCTCGGCTACTCAAGACCACTTACTCCTCTTCGATCTCAGTCCTCTCTAGCCATTGCACAAAAGCCCACGGTCTGTTCAACACCATATATCCCTTGAGAGCAACCAACCATCATTGTTCAAACTTTGAAACTTGTCTCTAGGTTTTCTTTGATTTCTTTAGTTTTAATAAAATCTAGTAAGTAATGATAGAATATGTAAATATTGTAAATAGAGGTCTCCCTTTGTAATTATGTAAAACACATTTTTCTATCAATAGTACGCATCGTTCAATGGAAACCCTAAGGGGAATTTATTCACAATCTCACATGGTATTAGAATACTCTTTCCTCTAAACCTAACTCCGCTCAACCTCTACCGACGGCACCACCGTTCTTCATTTGCGAGTTATTTCCCCTTCCTCGTCCGTTTCGATGGTTGCCGACAAAAAGCCTTCTTCCCACTCCGCTCTCAGAATCTCAAGTATCAAAAACAATATCGCTCTTGTTCTTGATCATGACACTCCATACGCATCTTGGGTTATCCTCTTTGCGTCACTACAAAAGCCCATAATGTTCTAGACCATATTGATGAAGCAGTTCCGCGACCTCCAAACATTGATAACTTCTTATGGCTTCAAGTCAATGCAACTATTCTCTAGTGGATATATAGTGCGGTCTCTCGCGATATTATTCTTCAAATTCTTGATTCCGATAACATAACACTACACTCCAAGCATAGAATCACGTTAAGGATATCTTTCAAGGTAACAAGAATACCCGTACCGTGTATATTGAACACAAGTTTTTCAACTGTAAGTTATCCAGATTTTCTTCCATAAACGTGTTTTCTCAACAACTCAAGTCTTTAGAAGATCAACTAAAGGGTATCAGATCACCGCTTCCTGCAACTCGTTTGGTTCTTCAATTGATTTCGGGTCTACCGGCCGAATAAAATGTTGTAGAGAGTTTTATTCAGCAAACCGACCCACTTCAGAGTTTTACAAAGGCTTGTTCTCAAAATAAAGGTTTTGATCTTGTCACCAACACCTCAAATATCAAAATAAAGGTGTTGATGATGTCATCAACACGAAAGAGGGAGGGGTATTAGTAATGTCATCAATACCCCCAAATATCAAAATAAAGGTGTTGATCTTGTCACCAACACCTCAAACGCCAAAATAATAGGTGTTAGTAATGTCATCAACACCTAAACGCCAATATAATGAGCTCCCAAACACCAAAATAAGGGTGTTTGTATTGTCATTAACATTCAAAACACTAAAACAAATGTGTTTGTGTTATAAAAAAAACCTTCAAACACCACAACAATGGTGTTTGTATTGCCATTAACACCAAAATACTAACTAAATGTATTTGTATTATCATCAAAACCTCAAACACCATCACAAAGGTGTTGGTGTTGTCATCAACACTCCAAACACCAAAACGTTGATTTTGGTAATGCCATAAAAACTCGAAAACTACATTACAAAATCAATCATACATATACTATTAGCAATCAAAATAAAACTTCGTACAAGTTTATATATATATATATATATATATATATATATATATATAATATAAAACCAAACCTGATTCGATGCCGATGTTGATTCCTACTTTGCTTTTGTTGTTTAATCGACGCAAATGATTGTGAATAATGCTAGTAAAAACTGTTTCGAATTTATTATTTTTTTTGTTCAATAGAAGAAGACATGCAACTAGTTTTACTAGAGTTGAATGGATTTTTTTAAAATTGTTTGACCGGGGTGAGGTACATGGGGAATTATATTTTAGGCTATACAGTGATTTATTTGTAATATTCAAAAAAGTTTATTATCACCTTTTCAATTTCATATTTTACATTAGTCACTTTTGATTATGTTTTTTTTTTTGCTTTACATAGGTCACTTTTGATTCATACTAGACTTGAGTCCGGTTTGGGCAAAATCGCCGAACTGGCGGTTCCCAAACGGCGGTCAACGATTTCGGTTTAGATTTGACCTTTTTTTAATTTTTTTTTGGAAAAAAGAGCCGTTGCTTGAAACACCGGCTCTTTCCCCACCAGCGGCTATTCAATATAGCTGTTGGTTGGGCCCTACATTCCAACGGCTCAAAGAGCCGTTGGATGTGTTTTTATTTTTTTAAAAAAATTATAATGTAAATTGTTTTAAAATTTTTTTCCTACCCTCAATTCCTATAAATACCCAACAATTTTTCCATTTTATCTCGCACCAACATTCTTATTAAATACCCAACGATTTGGTGGAGGATGCGGGACAATATATATGAACTGCTTTTACTCACCAAAGATGTGCATGCCATATTTTAAACTTATGTGTTCAAGATGGACTTAAATTTTATGTGCTATGTTATACCCCCATCACCATTGTGATTGAACATGTATGGCATTCAACCGATTTAAGGAAAAAAATGTAGAACGTGTTTAGAAAATAATGTTCATCCTATTGCATTTTCAAAAAACATTGGAACTCGTTAGAACTCTACTTACAAACTACTTAGTCAAGCTCTTCATTACAAAGATCTTTTACAATCATTTTCCGCATAATACATTTTGCGGTCTATGTTATATGATGAAACTATTTGGCAAACTTGTTATGATATTGTAATGTTTTAAAGGTTTTTAGTGATTCAACTAATATGATAAGTTATGTTTACACTCCCACTTCTTGTAGCTTTTTAGAAATAGCCGTAAATATTGTCGAGGCTTTACAAACCGGTTTTATTTATCCAACACTTGTAAATGCTATACACGAAATGAAATTAAAATGGCTTATATATTACACCGAAATTCTCTTAGTTTATCTTATTTCCGCCGTTTTTGATCATAGACTTAAAACTGATGGTGTTACCGAATCGTTAGGTGTTTATTATGAATGTTTAGGTTTAAGTTCTTCTATAAGCACTTCTACTATTATTCATGAAGTTCGTGATGAAATTAATAAATTGCTTTCTTCCTTTGAAATAAGTGCTAGTACTTCTGTCAAACCGACTTCTTCTTCTTCTTCTTCTTCTTCTTCTTCTTCTTCTTCTTCTTCTTCTTCTTCTTCTTCTTCCAAAAACTAAACAAATTTTAGCTAAAAAAACAAAAAACACCAAGACAATCATCCCCAAATGCGGAATTTCAAGATTATCTAACAACTTATTTTAGTTTTGATAGTGAAACTTTTGAAATTTTGGATTGGTGGAAGAAGCTAGCCCCGAAGTATCCAACATTTACCAATATTGTGCAACAACTCATTGCCGTGCCCGCATCAGGGGTGGTTGTAGAGCAAGCTTTTAGCCAAGGAGCGAACATGCTAAGCTACAAGAGAGTTCAATTGAAGCGTGAGAAATTGGAGGCACAAGTATGCGTTCAAGTTTGGATAAGGGCAGAGAAGCGGAAACAACGGAATGCCCCGGTTTATGACTCAAGATCGGATTCCAACTCCGATGATCCGGGCAAATGTAAGAGAACTTGGAAGTCCGAAAAAAGGTAAGCAAATGTAAGAGAAATACGTGGGCTTTGATTCCTCTTAACCCCAAGAGGATACGTAGGCAACCGGAAAAGCGGTTCAAACCCTTTCTTTTTTTTTATTCAATTACTAATGTAAAATAAAAAACCGAGAGTAAACTCGGTCATAATTTCCAAAATCTCGGAAGTCTCGTACGAGATTTTGAAAATTATGACCGAGTTTGCTCTCATTTTTTTTAAAATTTAATTACTAATATACAAAAAACTTAGAGCAAATTCGGTCAAAATTTTAAAATCTCGTACGTAATTTTAAAAATTTTGACCGAATTTGCTCTCAGTTTATATATATATATTTCTTTAAGTAAACCGGTGCTAAACCGCAAAATCGACGGATTTACCAAATCTGTGATTTGACGATTTACCAAACCGGCGCCAATTTTATGTCGGTTTAGTTTTAGGTTTGACCTTGAACTAAGTGTGTGTTTGGCTGGTACACAACACTAGTTTAACTAGTGGTTTGTAGTGTTAGAAAATTAATATTTGTGTTTGGCTGCACTAGTTAAACTAGTGTTGGAGTTATCATTGAGTTTTTGTGGAACACTAATAGGAGTGAGGGTTGTTGTTTTATGGTTAGTGTTATCATAAACAAAAAGACCTTTATACCCTCACTTTTATTAGTAATTACTGGACTTTACCAGGTATATATCAACAACCCTCTGTCTTCATTCGCAGACTCGCTTTCGTTTTCCTTCTTCTATCCCGAATCGGAGGTGCAGGTGATTAGGGCAAAGCTCTCTTCGTTTCTTTTCGTCTTCATTCTTTCAATCCGAATTAGGGCAAATCATGATATTCCGAATCGGAGGTGCAGGTGATTAGGGCAAAGCACTACCCATCTTCGTTTTCGTCTTCCTCCTTCCATTCCGAATCGGAGGCCCCCCGACAGGTATCTTCCATGCCCTAATTTACGATTTGTCTTCCTACTTCGCTTCTTCCTACTTCGCTTCTTCGTTATTGATGTATTGTAAGAAAAATGGAAGCAAGGATGATGTTCCATTTTTCGTCTTCCTACTTCGCTTTGCCCTAATTTACGATTTTTAGGGATCATTATTCTAGTTTATCTGACTTGGTAGATTTGGTATGGCTGGGTACTTGGGAAGCACATGAATACAGTTGTTATTCATGCCCTAACATTTACAAATGATATTTGCGTGGTTGAGTAAACTGAACTTGGGAAGCACATGAATACAGGTGTTAGGTTTAAGAGGAAGCCATATGCATCTTCGAGTACATTGAACTTGGGAAGCACATGAATATACTTGCCACAATATAGGGATCATTGTTCTAGTTTATCTCTATGATTATGTAGTTTGTTTACTTTTCATCCATTGTTGAAGTTTTGAGTCTTATTCTGTGGTTCAGATATTTGGTGAGTAGACTAGCATGAGTTGTTTTTGTGTGAGTAGCAAAGCATTCTTCTCCAATTACCAATGATCTTTGCGTGTTTGAGCTTTATGATAGAGAATTGACTACTATTATGCTTAACTTGTGTACAGGTTTATTCAATTTTTGCATTTACTCAAGCTTTTGGTGTCTCGTCCAGCTGCATTGGATAATCAAAGGTCCATTTTAGCCCTTCTATCCATCATGTCATAGGAGTGAAACTCAAACCCTAAAAAACTGTATTTCTTTTGTTTTGGGGTAGGTTGTTAATGGATATTGGGTGGTCCACTGTGGACCACCTTCATAGCAAACTTTCTTTGATGATGAGTTTTTCTTAGTTGTAATGACTTGTAAGGGGTTTCTGTAGAATTTTTGTCACTATTTTCATGGTTTTATAATTGGAAAGTACTGCCCTTCATTGATGCCTTATGTTTTGTATGGTTAGTGTCAAGCGTTACAATTCTAGTTAGTTATCTGAGAAATATATTAAATACATGTATGAGTTGCTATTAATTTCCAAGTATAACTAACACTAGTTTTGGTATTGAAGTGTCTGAGCTACCCTTCGAAACGATATTGCTGTGTAAACTATACAAGTTTTTCTTACATTATTTGTATGTCTTTGGCATGTTTGTTTTCTTAGTTTATAGCTGAAGCCATTTTTAGGCAATTATTTACCGATTTAGAGAACATTGAAACGATGTTGCTGTAAGTTTATGCTTGCTTTATCTTCAGTTTAGCTAATTATATGTTTATGGTTTTTTATCAACTGCGTGTATCTTCAGTTTATCAACTGCATTTTTCTTCCTGTTTAGCTACTTATGTTGTTTGATTGAGCTCTCTGTTTTCCTTTAGTTCCCATTGAGCTCTCTGTTTTCTTGATTGAGCTCTCTGTTTTCCTTTAGTTCCCATGGAGCATGATACCAAACACAAACGCATTTATTTCTTGATTGAGCTCTCTGTTTTCCTTTAGTTCCCATTGTGTTCTTGATATGCTACTTATGTTGTTTGATTGAGCTCTCTGTTTTCCTTTTGTTCCCATTGAGCATGATACCAAACACAAACGCATTTATTTCTTGATTGAGCTCTCTGTTTTCCTTTAGTTCCCATTGTGTTCTTGATATGCTAATTATGTTGTTTGATTGAGCTCTCTGTTTTCCTTTTGTTCCCATTGTGTTCTTTTTTTGTTGTTGCAGCAATGTCTGACGATTCAAGTTGTGATAGCGGAGATCCGGAGTACTATTTTTGGAGACATGAGATTTCACTTCCGAAGGACAATCCTGTCGAAGATGAAATGGTAGAGTGTTGTCTTGATGAAGGCAACGCATCCGCTGATTTACGAGACTATGTTCAATCTATAAGAGAAGAGAACAAAAACCTACTATATGAAGTGAAGATATTAAGGATGCGGGAATTGGACGCCGAGGCACATGTATCATCATTGAAGCATGAACTAACTCTTAATCAAGTGAGAGACAACAATGAAATCATGTCTGGAAAAATAAATGCGTTTGTATTAGGGTTTATTTCCGGGATTGTTCTATTCTCTTTAGTTGTTTGAATTATATTTATGTAAATGGTCAGGAGCGATTTTTGTGTTTGGTATCATGCTCCGGAGCCATTTTTATGTAAACAGTTTCAGTTTCTCTTGCAAACCGTTGGTAGTTTAATGAGATTATGGTGTCTTGTCTTCGAATTGCCCTATTCGTAATTGTTAAACCTTGATAATTCAGCAAACCAGATGCAAAATCTCCATGGCAATATTGGATAGAAACTCAGTAGGCACAATCTCCATGGCAAAATCATCATAGCGATATTCGTACATCATGCATACTATGTTCAATCTATGTTAGTGTGAACCAAAGCCATAACATAAATAAACAAGGGTGTCTTTCCATAAACAACAAGAGTACATCCACTTGTAAGTTGATACCAGCAAATGGTAGTAGCAATACGATCACGCAAAGACATAACATACATATAAAGACATAACTTAAATGAAGAACTTTCTACATATTCCTTGTCGAGTTCCAAATGGTAGTAGCAATACGATCACGTATATGCCCCATTCCTTTGTCTCTTGTAACGTTGATACCAACATCTTCCATACTTTCTTGGTTTACCACCGGGGGTTGATCTTCTTCTTCTTCAGACAAGTCATCATAGCCAGAGTACAACCGAATGAAGTTGTGAAGGGCGAAGCAAGCGAGATGAATGTCTACCTGTGTATGGTCCGGATAACATGGCATTGCAGCTAAAATTTTCCATCTTTTTTTTAGGATTCCAAAGCAACGTTCTATACAACTTCTAAGAGAAGAGTGAGC
>BSUD01000002.1:43947968-44000123 GCA_033239045.1 Fagopyrum esculentum | reverse complement strand
GAACTGAGGCTCCTTGAGCTAGCGTGTATAAGAATATTCCCACTTTCTCCAAGATAGAGACTTCTGCTGACGCTTTAAGACCGTAATTGTTTTCCAACTCGTTGCACAAACGTACAAGTACTTCTGCGTCCATCCTAAACATGTTGACCGTCCGAATGTGATGACCAGACAATATGTCATTCATCCACATTTTCCCACGCTCATAATCAGTGTAGCAAGGTTGTTTGTGCATATGTTTGTAGTAATGATCGGCTAGTATGTCCGTTTCCCTTTGCATTTGAGCATAATGTGTGTACAATTTAACTAGTCGACGACGTCTCTGCAATTCTTCATCAGTACCCTCACACCCGCTAGACATATTTTATACGTACGATGTGCACCTGCAATTGATAAACAAGAGACCTCTCATGACAAGCAGTAGTAGAGATTAAAATAACAAGCATATGTAAAACAACTAACTGCGACCAGAGAGTACAAACATATTTAAGACAACTAAACGATGACAGAGTACAATATTATGTAAAACGATAAGTCATTAAAAACAAGTGCAATAATGTCATGCAGAAAGAGTGAATAACAAGAACAACATGTCCAACAAAGATGACAGAGTACAAACATATGTAAAAGAACTAAAACGATTCAAAGGCGGTCAAACTCCCATTTTAACCACCTCACCCTCTTCTCGTCATTAGGTAGTTTCCTCAAAATCTTCATATTAATTTTTCCTTTAACCTTTGAGACAATGAAACACCAAAACGGTGATCCATCTTCCACCAAATTTTTCTCAACAAACCGATCAAGCATCGACATTACTTCATCCAGTAGTGACTCTTCTTCCTTATCTTTTGAATTGACTTCTTCTTGGAATAGGGCAAGAATTTTCTCGCTGTGCTCCCTAGTATGTGCAAGGTGTTCTTCAAACTTGGACGACCCAACAGATTGCCTTCTTTTTCTCTTTACTGCAGCCTTCTCATTAGTACACATATTGACCGGAGTAGTGGTAGGATCTTCAGTTCTCTCAAATGGATGCTCGTCAAGGTTTGCCCCTATTCCAGATTGGCTAGTAGCTCCTTCGTTGACGGTGTCAACAAATGTGCGAAAGAACTGTGAATCATCTCCTTCGCCGACACCAAATCCTACATCCTCTTCATTTGCAAGTGACACATACTCGGGAGTCTTTTCTCGTGCCATGCCGGAAGACATGGCAAGTCTCCCTGTTGCTACATTTCCAGTAAAAAGCGAACGCAATAATTGTTCATATTCAGCATCCATTCCCTTGGTCCTAAATTTCTTACAATTTGGTTCTTCCTGCGACAATAAGAAAAGCATACATTAGTATAATACTTGTATCTTAGTACCGTAATATATAGAAAGGAAAAATCAATTACCTTAATCTTCCTTTCCCACCATTCATTTGTTGCAGTGATCATACGGGTCTTCTCATCCCAACCAAGACCCGTCTCCGAATTCATAAGCATGTTCCATGCCTTATAATCTTTTTTCATTGACTCGTACTTGTTCTTACAAGTATCCTTTACACCACTCCGTCCACATCTAGCAATAAAAGTCGGAGTAATTTCTTTCCAATTGTACGATTGCTTGCTTCCATTTTTCTTTTGGTATTCATGTAGTATGTTCACTAGAATTTTTAGTGCTTCATCATCCCAAACGAAATTTGGACCTCTACAACGACTTTGAGAATCACTTTTGTCCATCCCACTACAACAAATTTGTGTACATATATAACATATCCCAATCACATACTTAAGAAATATGCATAAATTACTCAAAACATGTAAGTACTCCATGAAAAGATCTAATGCAATCATGAGAATTTCTAAGTGCCCTAATAATAGTAATAATGATGAATTAAAGATCGCAATCAACGTTATTGAATAATCTAGGAAGCATATGCAGTGAAACACTGGGATAGTATTTTCCTTTTACAAAAGAAGGAACATGATTCTGCATCTGAGTTCCTAACATAAAATAGCCCGCAAAATTAAACATTAATATTGAATTTATCCATGAAGAAAGTGAGTAGTTCCCAATCTGAGTTCCTAACATAAAACACCACGTTTGCAAGGTTAACCTAATAATATACAAAATTTTATAAGTACAAATACTACAGTTTCCTCAACCATTCTTGCTTCTCCACACCAGCTACCCATTTGATGTGTTCTGTATCCACAGCAGCACGACCCAATTTGTAGCTGTGTCTTGTAAATTTTATAAGTACAGATACTACAGATACTACAAATACTACAGTTTCCTCAACCATTCTTGTTTCTCCTCAACTATGAAATAAGAAATGTGTGTAATCAAACAGCAACACGACCCAATTATAGCCAGGCAGATCAGAAATGTGTGTACTCAAACAGCAACAGCTACCCATTTGCTGTATCTCTGAAATAGTTGTCTACTGCTACTTATTTTAAGTGACTTTGCAGATCAAATTATAGACAGCAGATCAGAATTGCTATCACCAGCAATCAACTTATAGCCAGGCAGACAGTGAATCGAACGATTCGATAACAAGAAACAAAAACACCACAATGGGTAGAAGATGACAGTAGAAATCGGCAAACAACTTATAGGAGGCAGATCAAAATCGGCAATGGGTAGAAGATGACACCAGATCGAGCTGCTATCACCGACTCTCAATGCAATCAACATTTAGCCAAGCATAACAGAATCGAATGATTCGACAACAAGAAATCGGCAATCGAGCTGCTATCGCATTTACCTGGTTCGGAACTGAGGTAGACGCAAATGGCGGAAGAAGACCCTGTTGGCTCGATTGGATGAAGAAGACGACCCTGTTGCTGTGATGGCGGAAGAAGATCCTGTTGTTGCGATGGAGCAAGGGGCAAGCAGCAATAACTGCTCCGATTCGTTTGGCTGCAAAAAAAAAAACCCTAACGTGCTTCAAATTGGTTAAAATAATAGAAGGGCAATGGTGTAATATTAATGAAAAGTAGGGTTATAATAGACATTTATTCACCAAAACACTCCACTAAAGAAAAATCATCTTGCCAAACACACCACAGTTTTTACAAAACTACAACACTAGTGGTACTACCAAAAACTACTGTAAAACTACAACACTAGTTTTTAGTTTTTGGCTGCCAAACACACACTAAATCTAAACCGACCGTTCGCAACCGCCTCTAATTTCAAACGCCTCTATGCTCTCGCATCTCAGCCCCTGCTCCCTTCAAAATTTTGCCTTTTGGAATCCATTTCAATAATACTCCGTAGTAAGTAAAAGAAGAACGTACCGTTTCATCGAAGCCCAAGTCAA
The DNA here is from genome assembly GCA_033239045.1 of Fagopyrum esculentum. NCBI lineage: Eukaryota > Viridiplantae > Streptophyta > Magnoliopsida > Caryophyllales > Polygonaceae > Fagopyrum > Fagopyrum esculentum. The sequence goes on along the minus strand of BSUD01000002.1, from coordinate 43,996,819 downwards.
GGTCATGAAGCCGGACCACGATTTGGCTTACCGATTGCAAATGGAGGAAGCAGTTACCGCTTCCCTCTATCTCCACCCCTCCTCCTCCTCTCGGAAGCAACCGCCGACGAGCGCCTTCAAACGCCGTAAGCTCGAGAAGGAGCGGATGAACAGGATTAATGATGACAAGTTCTCGCAACCTTCAAGTCAGATTTCCGACACGGATTGGGAGCCATCCGGCGACCAAGTTCGGATGCCCTCCGACGAGGGCTTGGTGAACAATGAGACTTGCAGGTACATAAGTTTTAAGAAACCCGAAAAATACCTCTTAACAAATTACATTCCTTTCTGTAAACATTTGGGGGCGGACTTAAGTAAAATCTCATTAGCACCTAAATATCACCTGTGATCGACTAACTAGTGTTTCAATTTTCGGTTCAGAGTTGGGATCAATGCAGACATAACTTATCAATCCGTTGAGTTCATCTGCTCGGAGCCCAGAGTTTCCGTTTACCCTAACTTCTTGGTCAGTTCATTGATTTCACTATAAAGTTTAAATTTTTTTATTGTTTATGATTTAATTTACTGCCTCACTCGTTTTTTTTGCCTTACTTCGAGCTTAGGTCATGTTCAATTGAATTCAGATCGAATCAGCGATTACTCAAGATTAGACAGTACTTGAAAATTTGGTGGATCCATGGGATTACATAGCGTAATAATTATGATCATACTAGTAATAATTTTTAAGCTACTTTCTCAGTAGACAGTACTTGATAAGTTGCAACAGTTCGTGAGAAGACTTGCATATAATTTTGATCATTACTAGGAACCAATTTTTTTTGTTTTCTTCCTAAACATTAAGTTTATCCCAAATGTTGATAGTCAAAAGAAGAGTGTGAGCACCTTATCGATCTTGCTAAGCCTCACATGGAAAGGTGTCTTGTTAGGGACGGTGAAACCGGCAAGTATTCCATTGATAACAGGTATGTATTTGACATATTCTATGCCTTTAATTTTATCTTAATTTCGTGTTCGTTCTTAGTGTTATGACACCTTTTTTTCTATAGCCGGACAAGTTCAGGTGCATATGTTAAGAGAGGACATGATAAGATCATTATGGACATCGAAAATAGGATTGCTGAATGGACCTCTATTCCTGCAAGTATGTCATCTAACATTTTTTCCGGAGCTTTGTATTTCCATCCATTGACATTTTCTGTTTCTTGCATTCTTTATGAGGACTCGAATGACATTTTGAATCTATTACGCAATGCCTCCTTTTCGTGCCATCAAATTAAATCTCATTTGTGTAATTATTTGAACTAAACTGAAGGGCCTTCTTTTGTATATTAGTCTGAAAACTAAAGAATAATTGTTGTAAAATGTATAGTGAGTGAACATTGTTTTGCACTATTTTCAGAGGAAAAGTGTATTTAACCAAAAACATAGTAACTTAATAGTGTTGAACTTTTAGCTTGTGATTTGAAGGGATTTCTTTTTCATTCATATTTGTTCTTTCTTTTGCTAACAAACCAGTTCAGTCACACCAACTTCAGTCATATGCTTTATCATTTTCAGGTCATGGGGAAAATCTATATGTACTTCACTACAAAGTTGGAGAGAAGTTTGAATCTCATTATGACTATTTCGTAGATGAATTCAACAAACAGAATGGTGGCCAAAGGATAGCCACAGTGCTCATGTATCTGTACGTATGATGAACTCGTTTTCTCTCATATTCTATTATACGTACTATGTATAGCTGTGGCTTTAGTTCACGTGGCAAATTTCCTTAAGTTTATTATTTGTTAAATCCCACAATTTGATCTTCATTTCCATAGCTCAAATGTCAAGGAAGGGGGTGAAACCATTTTCCCTATTGCCAAATGGAGCAAGGGGGCTGGTCCTTACTGGGATAAGCTACCTACATACGGTAAAAGAGGGTTATTAGTTAAACCCAAGATGGGCGATGCTGTGTTACTATGGAATGTGAAACCTAATGGAGATGTAGATCCTTTAACCTATCACGGTTCGTATTTGTAATTCTGACTAATATGTACATGCACAAATGCATATCTATTGTACGTCTCAAAGAAATGCTCCATGATCATTGCAGGTGGTTGCCCGGTAATCCAAGGGAACAAGTGGGCTTGTACAAAATTTTTGCGTGCCAATGAATTCAGAGTTTGAGATGTCTGAATTGAGGTAATATTCAATTCTTACACAAATGAGATTTAATTTGATGGAAATATTTGTGAGTGATTATGGGGTCAATGTTGTATATCATCTGTATAGTAACCAAGACATATATATATATATATATATATATATATATATATATATATATATATATATATATATATATATATATATAGAGTATAGATCCTATGAGAACACCCCCTAACGTGAGAACATGAGAACAAATTCGTAATTATTATTAGTTTTGTTACGAATGTGTCATATCGTTTAATGTATTATTCGTAGTTATTGTTGGTTGAGTGGATTATTCGTAGTTATTGTTTCATTCCTAATTATTATTATTCGTAGTTATTATTATTTTTGATATCTACTCTAAATCTCAACCATATATATATATATATATATATATATATATATATACAACCTTTGATCATGACTGATTCTCTTAGGCAAAAATCACTCAACCTTGCCAGTTTTTGTCTTCATGAATGAGCATCCCCAACATCTTCCCTAAACTCTTCTTTAAAATGGAGAATTAAAAGTAAAAATCTACCCTTTATATTTTTATCAAATCCAACAGATTCCCTATCTTGGAGAATTTTCCATTTATTTGAAGAATGTCTTCAAATTTAGGGAAAACTCCCACTTTTTCCCATTATTCTCCATTTTGAAGAATGAAATGGAGAATCTGTTGGACTACAAAAGCGTTAAAATTCTCCAAATACTCTAAAATGGAGAAGCTATTGGGGATGCTAGGTATATATAGAAAGCATATGATGGCAACTTAACCTATTCTATGAATCTGGAATCAATAAATTGTGAGCTTGGTGTATCAGCAGTGTGAATTCACCTTTCTGTTGATGAGCATTTACTCGCTACAACGTTCTGATTCTTTTGTTTGTATGCCTATCAGGTAGATCGTCTTTTGTGAAACTCTATATAAACAGCTATGGATTAGTGGATCTTTTGACAAATCTGTCTGATATGTTTTGACCAAGAAGATTGAACTTCCAAAGAAATCTTTCTTTCTACTTCAGATGCAAAAGAGAGGCAACAATGACAATTTTGTCAGAGCCATCATGGATAGTCTATGCATGAGGGACGTTTGGTGCGCTCAGAGTCAACTATGAGATCAAAATGTAATCGGCAGTGACAAGGTATGTCCTTTGGCAGTTGGCTTTGAGAGGATTGTTTGGCTCGTCCTGTGTCAAACTGAAAGTTCATTCACTTCATTGTATGGAAGGTGAATTTTCTAATGTTTTATTTAATAGACTTAGCCCCCGTTTGATTGTAAGTCCAAAAACGGAAATGGAATGGAAATGTATTTAATTCATATAGGGTATCAAAACTAACAAATTCTATTACAATTACTTTAAAATAAATCTGCCAAAATCTGACCCGACCTATGAAACCCGACCGATTTGCCCGACCGACACCCGTTAAAAGGAAAAAAAGTATGTATATGAGACCGACCCGGTGCCAACCGATTTGACCCGAAACCAAAAATATCTCAAACCCGAAAGTGACCGTAACCCAATTATACCGAGAACTAGCCGGAAACTGAAAGCACTCGACCTGAAATGATATGATTCTCGAAATAACCCAGCCCAAAAACCCGAAAACAATTGACCCGATATGATCTGTGAACTCGTAATGACCCAACCCAAAATAACTCAACTCGAATTATTCCAAGAACTAGTAGTAAGTTGACATATTAATCATATTCAAACATAATATATATTCATTATTTTGCTACGTAGTTTAGTTTTATGAGTTAATGTTAATTATGAACTCTTATATGCTTTTATTATGCCTTGTGATATCAATATGTGTCAGGTGAAACATGAATTTACTAGGGCTGTGCATCGGTCTGATCCGGTCCGGTCTAGACCAGCGAACCATAAATTGGCGACATCCTGGGCAGTAGACCGGATCGGGATCGGTCCGGGTTATGGGTTGGACCGGCTTGGTACGTAAAGTGTGCAATTTTAATGTTTTGGGTCCGGACCGGACCCAAAATTTCGCTTTTAACCTGTGAAAATTGAAACTTTCACCAATGGTAAAATACAAATTAAACAATTCAAATACTGTTAACATTCAAAGAATCAAAAACCAACAATTAACCATATAATTCTAGATTTTCCTTCATGAGATTGTCAAGCAATCTAAACAAAATAGTAGTGCTATTACTAAGTAATGTTTCAAAATAAAAATATGCAAGCCCATCTTCAAATCTTCCACATCCTCAAGAACACACGTAAAATGCGCCTTCATTGACATCAATCGAGCAATGTTTTCTAAAATTTATTCAACATCAAGTTAATACATATTTTTTAAATATTTGGAAAATTTCACTCAAATTCAGAACATAAGTATATATTATATATGCCTTCTTTCAAACTCGAGATTTCATTTTCGTCTAAAACATCCTCCTTATCATCTTTTTTGTTCCTACTTTTCTTAAACTCAACAAATCTTGAATACATATTAGTGCGTGAATCATCTTTGAAAAAAAATTCAAATGACCCAATGTTTAGTAAATAGTAACTAGTAAGTATTGAAAATTTAAATTAACAAATAAGTACCCGACGTCAACAACAAATACGGAGCCAAGTTCTGTCCGATTCTTTCCTTTTTAACCAAGTCCAAGTTATTTATGAGCTAATCTTAATTATCTTACAACTTAAATCTTTTTTCTTGATGATTCCTGAAATGATTATATAGTCACTAGGTTGTGGGTAGTTCTGGAAAGCACAACATTATATATGCTTATTTGGTAAATCACGGGGGCAATTGAAGGATTATAGGAAAACCCGTCCTTCTATTTTCCAATATAATTCAACATATTTGTTTTCTAAACAACAACTTTATCAAACTGGATCTTTTAGACAAGTTGAAATACAATTTTTACAAGCTTCCGATTTAGGGTAAAAATATTGCATGTAAAAATGGACTTGAGATCCTTCTATATATTGGTTATGATTTGACATTTTTTACAAGCTTCCGATTTACTAAACTTTGTTAGGTGTGGGTTAGGTTCTTTCCCTGTGCAATGACATTAGACTGATGGCATAAGATTTCACATTAAATGGATGTGCATACTTGAGAAGACAAACTACTTCGGTATTCAGAAATATGACGACCTCCAACTCTAAATATAGATTCTGATGGAAGGATAGAAATAAGGAAAGTCAAAAAGACATCACGAGCCATGCGTGCAACAATAGGGTATCTATGACCATTGAGTTTCCATCACACCAAAACATCAACCTTTTTCGCTTCTCCCTTTTCATGCAAATACTGATCAAACTCGGATCTTGAAAGTTCACTTGGATCTAGTATTCCTCTTGTCACTTCCTCATTTATATCTTCTAACCACCTCGAAATATCATCATCAACAACTTTTATTGCAATTGAATGTGTCCCCATAACTTGATCTTCCACATGAGAATAACAAATTCTATACCCCTCAAACAACCCATCGAGCTTCAAGAAATAGTGAATGGTCTTATCAATGCACAAATGCATATAAGACGCTTCTCTAACTTTCTTAACGAGGTCTTCCACACAAGTTTTCTTCCCATAAATGCTTTTAAGAACAAGATGCACTCCACGAAACTTTTAGAAAGTGAATCCCAATACTTTTCACACTTATCTTTCATTGTTGTTGTCATGTCTTTCAAAGTAAAGTCCGGCTTAGAGAGCATACTATCTAGTACTTTATAAGTGGTGGAAACATGAAAGATCATATAGTTGCTTGTGACATACAAGGAGCTAGAAACTCGGGTTGTCAAATCATAAAACTCTTATAAGAAAACAACAAGTGAATCTATCTTACTCCACTCTTCATCATCAGGAGTATAGCTAATCCCATCAACATTTGAAATATTTGTCCGAGAAATTACTTCCTTATACTTTAATGCACTACTCAAGATCAAATAAGTGGAATTACACCTAGTTGATACATCTTGCACTAGAGAACTCTTACAATCAATCTTCAATTTCTCAACTAGTTGTCGAAATAATGTTAATCTAGCAAGAGAACCCCTAATAAACTTAACGGAAACTCGATAGGTATCACACAACTTGACGCCCCTGTACAATCAAATTAATCATGTGTGCCACACCCTCATGTGCAAATACTTGCCTTTAAGAATACAACCATTATCTTTATTAACCTGTTTAAGGTAAACACAAACAACATCATTAGAAGATGCATAATCAAATTCACCGTTAGAAGCTTACTTGACAAACCCCAAAAACTCAAATAATCCTCAAGTGTCCGACCAATGCCCTCTCCTCGATGACTAGAAATGAAACAAAAATTAGTAATCCTCTTTTGCAAGTTTCAATTTTCATCAACAAAATGAGCAGTGACACACATATAACTATCTTTTGCAATAGACATCCATGTGTAAGTGGTCAAACACACACTCTGACAAGAATTTCTAGAAATCCTTTTTAACTTCTCTCTTTCTTTCAAATACATCTCAAAATAGTCAGGTGAAATAGTGGTACGTGAAGGCATAATAAATGAAGGACAAGCTACAAAGAAAGCTCCTTTCAACCCATCATTCTCTACGGATCTAAAAGACATTTTATCTTTAATAACCATTTTCATCACTTTTTTTCTAACATGGTAAGCATTAAATGTCCAATTTTTCATTCTCACACCACTATCATCCATACTTTCAAGAATGAGTTGAGTTTGTTTACCTTTGCCCTTATTAGTTGGATTCTTTTGACACCGATATAAATGATGACTATTATTCTTGGTGCCATTGAGGTTTGAGTTACATAACTCTTTCCTCTTCTCTTTTCAACTGCTTTGTGACAGATTTATTGTGATGAGACATATCCATTTTAGGTTGCTCATCCATCTCGACATCAACATTCATTACATTCTCAAAGTTTTCTGTAGACTCGTGGGACTGTTCAATACTCAAAGGGTCCATAGTGGATGTTGATTGCACCATCTTAAGAAAGAAAAAAAGTCAAGGCATTAGAAAAAATGACATTCATCTCTCACAGGTCCAATTCAAGTTAGTAAAAAAAATCCCCCTCCAACTTACGTTGCATGATAATTTCGTAGATAATTCCATGGATGGTGATGTACTCATAATTTTGAATTTCTGAATTTTGTATGCTTCACCAACATTAGTTCCATAGGAAATAGTACATCACCGTCAATTTCAATACTAATAAATTTTCAATACACAATAAAACATATAAATTGGAAATCTTGCCCAATCTAGTAAAACAATACTCAATTTCTACTCTAATCAGTATAACAATATTCAATTTCTACTCTAATCATTAAATCAACATTCGTTGCATGATAGTTTGCCTCACCAACATATAAATTGGAAAAAATGGCATTCATCACCATCAAATTCAATACAAATTCAATATCAATTAATTTTCAATATCATTCTCTAATAGTAAAACAATACTCAATTTCTACTCAATTTCTGAATTTTGTTTGCTTCATCAACATCATGCTCTAATCAGTCATCACTTCAGTCATCAACATATAAATTGGAAATCTTCAAAAACATGAAATTATGGAAAATGGAAATTTAAGTATTTAACAAATCTAGAAGTCTGGAACTGGAAGGACTGAAGAATGGAGGCCGAGAGAGAGAGAGAGAGAGAGAGAGAGAGAGAGAGAGAGAGCGTAAAGAAGCCGAGAGTCTGAGACAACGCAGAGCGAGAACCGAGTGAGGGGAAAAAGAGGGTTGTGAGAGGACCCTGTTCACTATCCTAAAAAATAGCCGTCTTTTGTATTACACATAAACAAGTTTAAAAGTCAGAAATTGATAATTTGGGAAAAATAACACAAGCATTAGGGAATGTGGCACATACCTTTTTAGCAAGAGCTTTTTTCGGGACAACTCTACCTTTAGGCCTAACCACTTGTTGAGCAGGAGAAGTAGGGATATCTGATGTGAAGAAGACTATTAGAACAAGGAGAAGAGAAATTAGAAAAATCATAAGATGTTTAATCATACAACATGTGTACCTATATCAGTGAGAAGGCGAAGGTCATGAGAGTGAGGGCGAAGGTCGCGAGAGAGGGCGAGCCGGCGAGAGACTGTGAGAGGATTAATCGACTGAGCCAAACTCCAAAAGGAGAAGTCGTGAAGGTCCTAGTCTGAGAGAGGGCGAACTAGCGAGTGGCGAAGATGTGAGGGCTAAAAAATCATCAAACTCTGATTTTTTTTCACTAACGATCCAACTCAGGTTACAGTTTAATACGGTCCAAAACCGGACTCGGACCGTAACCTGGGTTTTAAAAAAATATGGACCGTAGACCGGACCGTAAATTTCAGTCCGAACCGATTTTGTACAGCATTGGATACATTGGTCGACTATTCTTTTTACCAATTTGAAATCTGTTTAATCATATCCCGTAACCAATGGTTAGCGGTAACTAACAAACCAATGTTGTCATTTTTAATGGAGCTTCACCACTTGTTTAAGATCCGTCATCCCATACTAAACGTGGGTTGAAATGCAACTGTTGTCATTGAGATTGCCAAGAGATCCCGTGCCATCTTAGAAAGAATAGGAAACAGATAGAGTTAGCTCTCCAATAAGAAAGCACATCAAAATCATCGGATATCTTGCAACACGACTCACCCATATACATTTCTAGCTCACTTTTTGAGCTTTCACATGAGTCATACAAATCAAAATCCTACAAAAAAGTAAATGTTAAAATTTGTATACACTAATCGTATGATAACTTTACAATAAACAAAGAAACTTGCATACCTCTGAGTTTAGCATATGCATTTCTGTTTGACTTAAGATTTTCCGACCACTAAACTCACTATCTCCTACACTAGCATTTTTCTCATGCTCCTTGTAGAGTCCATCCAATTCACGGCATATATTATTAGCCATTTGTCCCCCTTTAAACTCTCCATGTGTTCTACTAAAAGCAAATTTCACATAAGTAAACTTACGTTGTGGATCAAACGCAACTACAAAAGCAAGCACCAGAACATAGTCTTCTCAATATTTTTGAAACTTTACTATCATTTCAGCAGCTACAACAACAATTTCAGGATCTATAACATTACCATCAGCACCGTTTTTCCTTCTATTGCATGTTGCAAGCGAGAATATACAAAAAACATGATGTGGATCATCCTCAACACCACTCATACAAGGAACAATCACATGATCGAGGGATAAAAGAATCCGAGAGGAACAACCAACAGAAGATCAAGAACGAGTAGCAGAGAAGAAATCTCGGTAAGCCAAAGGAATCTCGGCCGAGATTGTTGACCGAGAATTGGTCTCTGACGCGCCCTTGAAGATCCGGTCAAGATATTTTAATCTTGACAACTATCTTTTATATTTTTTTTCCTTAAAGCTCTCAAGCAATCTTAAGGAAGTTGTTAGTTTGCTATCATATTTTTGGGATTATTTTTATATCTTTTAGAAAGATATCTTCCCTAGATTATCTTTTAAAATGTATCTTTCTTAGTTTACGTAGAAAGATTTCCCTTATAAATAACCTTAGAAGGGGAGATTGTTAGATAACTTAATTGTAATTATTGAATTCCCCATTATTGTGAGATACTTGTGACTTCGCTCATGGGGTTTGCATTTTATCATTTTAATTCAATCAAAAGGAGAGTTTTTGATTTAAAAGTGGTGAGTCTTTGCTAGGTTGTTTTTGTGTGTTAATCTTTTTGAAGGTTGATGCTACAAGTCAAATTGGTCCCTCTTTGTACTTGTCTTATCTAGAAGGCTTGTGCAATGTTAAAGAAGAAATGGTGAAAGATAATTCTTTGTTAAGAGTTTTGATCCAATTTAGGTTAAGGTTGTTTGCAAGTCTCATAATAGTCCTATCTTCCTATATTAGTTGATATTATCACCTTCTTATCTTTTCATATAATCTATTATTCCACATTCTGATTTACAAGAAATCTCGGCATGTTCTTATCTAAATCTCGCTTGAGATTTTGCTTAATCCAACCGAGATTTCCTTTTGTTGTTCTATTTGAGGACTTTTAATCTAGATTGGGAAACTACGGCTTCAACCCCGCATCAAAACACTTTTATGAAGTACAAGTTCGTAGTAGGATGCCCTAAAATAACATATTAGTTATCTGATAAAAAGGTTTCAACAAATATCGTATCGTTACAATATTTTCCCATTCATCCTCACCCACAAGATAAGAAGCAACCAAAACATCGGATTCAGAAAATAGTGATTTAGCACTTCACGGTACTTTAATGCCCTTTCAAGCATCATGCACCTTGAATTCCATCTCGTGCCATATCCAACTATAAACCACTAGAATAAGAAGTATCAATTTGCTTACAAACCTCAAAAAACTTTATCTTTCTTCTGCCCGAGCCCTCAATATATGGAAGTTCCAATCAATTTCAAATCATTGTTAATAACTAAATTCACTATATGCGCAGCACAACACACATGAAAATGTTTCCCCTTTTATAGCAAATCTCTGAGCGAATCTCCTTCAAGCAAAATATCATTTTATCCATATTATTAGCATTATCAACCGTTAAAGAGAAGATCTTGTGAATTTCCCAATCAACTACAACATTTTCAAGTTCAATTGACAATTCATAACCACTATGAGGAAGAACAACATGCTTAAAACAAAGTATTTTGCTATTCAACATCCAACTTTCGTCTATATAGCGAGCAATAACACACAAATATCCCCGTGAAGTACATGAACTCCATAAATCACATGTCAAACAAATCATTCTAGGAAGCCCTTAAAAAACATGTAAAATTTTCTCTTTCTTTTCAACATGAATTTCCACATAATCCTTTTGCATTGTATTTCTTATTACCGGTTCCACCTTATCATTTAGAAATTTCAAAACTTTTTTAGAGGCTTCATGTTGTAACACCGCAAATTTTTAAAACTTGGGGCGCTATAGGTTAGAACCACACAATGAGTCCTGACCCTAGCCTCACAACAACTTCACCAGATCTTGAAACAAGGCACATATTAATATAAAACCGAAATAGATAAAAATATAAATATGTCAATTATCCGAAATAAAGGACAAAACTCTCAGCCGAGTACTACCAACTACATTGTCAAAAGAAAAAGAAATAACAACACGGATAAAAAACCATTATCTAACATCCTACATATTAGAATAACTGCAACATCACACACACACAAGACAGAAAGGAAACACATAGCATGCTTACACAAAATTTCATTTATTATCTTTGTTAAGTCATACACTTTTGAATTCAACTAATTTTATGACACGAGAATCTCCCGAACCTCGCCTCTGTCCCCGTGTACCAACAGGGTTGGATCCGATGCACCTCACCGTGTACCTGTCTAGGCTAGTTGTAGAGAACCTCTCAGCCTCATGTCAGAGTTGGGCAGTGATGTCACTTCCCGTTATACTTGGGCCACTATACAATAAATGTCGTCCTACTCAGGTCATCATTATTAAACACCCAAATCAAACACCACTATCGCAATCATGTTAACACGCAGAATTCAGCTAAGTAATCATGATAGACTTATCTATATCAAAGTAATCCCAACTATCAACAATCTGAGTTCCCGTAGGACTACACTCCACCACCTGATAACAAGGACACGTGGATCAATCAACTATACAAAAACTAGAAGTCTCTAACTTCTAGGTCAACCATGACAATCGTTTATAAAAAAAAATGACTACATCAGTCTAAACCACAACGTAAATCCAATAGCCATCCATCCTCCACAATATCCGAAAACTGCACTACGCTAGTTTTCCTATTCTTAACATATATCATCAACAATCTCAGAATAACCTAAAGCATTCGTTCCAAAAGATTCATACATCCAAGCCCACTAACTAGGATTCACTCTAATTATGCTAGGTTTCAACCTAATATGATACTAACATTGATCAACTTAGACAACAAAAGAGGATCTACATACCCACATTCGGTATCCTATGTAGTGATGACCCGACGCGGGAACAAAAAGGCGCGGTCATGGAAGGAAAGAGTCAGCGCCACTGTGGCAGGAAGAAGGCGCGATCGCGACAATTGGGAACTGACGCAACAAGTTTGAGGTGCGACCGCGGCGACAGATGCATGCACAATCTTCTTCGATCGCCGATGTTGTTCTTCGTTCCGACTGAGCAAGATCGTCTCTTGATTCCTTGTTGCTATTGTTGGAGAAGGTTTCACATACAAAGAGGCAAAATGAACATCAACAACCGAGTGTAAAGGAAAGGGATACAATCAGTTCTTACTATTCTACAACTTCAAGGGAAAAAACGGGGTTGCTTCTCCTGCGTGCGAGAACAATGGCGGAACCTACTACTGCCTCAAGTCCTATCGCTCGATTGACAAAGGTAGATCGAAGTGTCACTGTTGTCCAAAGCAGGGAAGAATGAAGAGAGGGGAAGCGAAGGCAAGAAAGTGAAGAGGAGGAAGAGAGACTTACGTATAGAGGTGAACGACTATTAGGGTTTCAAAGATGTATAAAGTTTAGGTTTGAATGAAGATCGTGTTGCAGAAAAGGGAACGAGAGATTTTGACGGTTACAAAAGATAGGCTACGACCTGCTATCTTACCGTGACCGCGGCGACGCGTGTGTGGGACGCACCCGCGGTAAACAAACATACGCGGCCGCGGCCACAGTGACTCATAAAACACACTAAGTTCCAGTTGTTACAATGCTCAACCCAAGAAAAACTATATCCGTGTCTAATTAAATTATCGGCTAACAATTTTCTATATACCTTCTTGTTCCAATGATGAGCTTTCATTTGATTTCAATTTCTTATACTCCTTGCAACTCCTATTCAAGTGTCTTTGAAGAGATAACGTACCAGATGATGATTCGGCCTTTAACTTGCTTGACAATAGTTACAAATTCCCCGCTCCTTTCCATTCTTATCCTGAACAAGTTTAAAGTGGTTCCAAACTTCAGACCATCTTCTACGATTGACACTAGTATGAGTATCACTAGATTATTTTCCACCATTAATGTCTTCCTCATTTGCTTCATCTCAAGCATGAAGTGTCACTCCTTCCTCCTCTTGTGTTATTGTACGATGGGCCGTAGTTAAATGACCTACGAACTTGTATGAAACAAAAACATTATCTAAAAACGCACACACACCACACACGCACACGCGCCCGCGCACGCGCATATATATATATATATATATATATATATATATATATATATATATATATATATATATATATATATATATATATAATAGAATGTATCAACTTCTTAAAAAAATGAAAAATAAACAATATCAGATAACGGAGAATATAAATCTTATTCAAATATGTCGTTTGACCTCCTTCTATTTTCTTGTGAACTTCCCGGTTCCATTGGAGTATATATGATGAACTACAATTAAAAAAAACGTCAACATAAAAGTTATTTTTAACATGTAAACCGATACAATTACCTACCACAACAATGAAAACAAAGAGCAAAAAATATATATTGTGTGACTAGTTCTTAATATATTTTGTAACTAGTCCATTAAGAACTATGACATGTGGATCGATTTACACATTAATTATTTACTCATTCTAATCTCATTAATTAGCTCACCAATCCACTTAATTGTAACTAAATCGATCAACTCTCTTCTTTATACTTAACAAACTGTTTGTTAAGTGGATATTGTGGATTGGTGTTGACTGAATTGATCGGAATTTTCCTTTATACTTGACGGATTTCAGAGATTGATCGACTCTCTCCTTTATATTAAACACATTTTAGTAATTGAAGAATGTAACACATTTAAGAGATTGATCGACTTTCTCCTTTGAACTTAACACGTTTTAGAAAAATAATTCAACTTTCTCCTTTATGCTTATTTGGGAAGAATGCTTGTTATAATACTCAACCACAAACCCAACCACAATTTAAAAAATGTTTGCTATATAGATACGGTTGTAACTACTGGCTGAAACCCATTGAAAAAAATTGAAGAATCTATTTGAATTTTGGATTATAGGAATCGATAGAAACACAAGACTTTTAATGATCCACAAAATCGAGAAGGAGGACCTACATGCTACAATACTACAATTTCCATCTACAAAATCGAGAAGATAACATCAAGAGCGAGATTCAAAACTAAACCTACTGGAGCAGTCGTGTCGTTGTCGTTGAGTGTTTATGAACAATCCAAGAGTGGGAGCATGAGAGAGTTGAGAGCTTGAGAGTTAGTAGGAGATGGAATCGAAAGCGAGACTACGAGAGTTATACGATTGAGAGAGTTGAGTCACCCTGTGTGAGATTATGTTAGAAAGTTTATGGAAAAGTCAATAGTTATTAATTTAATAGTGTTATACTATCATTAACGAAACTATAACAATCAAGGATTATTGTATTAATAAAAGTAGTTTGGATTTTTTTTTTCAAAACCCTAGCATCCTAGATTGCATAGTCCACTAAAAATTTTCGCAACCCGTGCATTGTGAATTGTCTTTTTTATAGATTGAGAGTGCATAAGCAAAAAATCGTTAATTGATCTGTATGCACTTGTCAATATAATACGCACATGGCTTGTATGCATATAAAATATCATCTTTAGCTGATGTTTTTAATTTTGTACAATATTGGAAACTGAAAGCTATATGAAGCTTACAATTTTAATAGTGGATCGATCTCCAACAAATGTCTCATTTTGGAAGTCTTTGTTACTCTCAATAATTATTGGATTCCCTACACATGTCTCTTTTTCTAAACAAGAATCACAAAATCTTCTCATCAAGAACAGAAAAGGTTCCAAAAACGGTCTAGGCATGAGACACTCGACGAATACGGCCAAGAAACGTTTCATATGGTGAAACAGACAACAAATTTTTACCCGATTAGAGGGAGGAAATGAGTGAATCAATCGAAGATGGTGGTCGCAGGAGACCTACGAATATTCTAATGATGATATGCACATCTATACTTTTAAGAACTAGGAATCTAGAGATGTAAAAATCAATAAAAAACTGAAAGTAGAGAAATGCGATGCAGAACTAAAAGGTTTAGAGAAGTTGGAAGAAGATGATGACAAATCTTTTTAGGGTTATTTTATATACTTTATTTATTTAAAATTACTACCAAAATGAGAACTTATCTATTCTTCCTCTCCCAAAATAAAATAATTATTAATGTTAGGAAAAATAAAAAACTCTAAAATAACTTATAATTTATAAAATCACACATTAAGTTTTAGTTTTGATTTTATCATATAATGTTATGGAAAATGTTCAGGTATGGAGGGATTATATTGGTACGCCATTAGAGAGCATTGTCGTTGTTTCACATGTCTCTTTTTTTAAAGGACATTTTTTTGTTCAATTTGTGTACATTTCGTTCAACTATTTTGTTCTATCATTTAAAATTATATTGTACCGATGATTCATATATTTTTACAATTTTTTTCATACGTTCAACATAATGCATGAACTAATTGAATGTTTTAACTAATTGAACATTATTTAAACTAATAGCATACAAATTTTGATTTTTTTTCCTTCTAATTTTTTGTTTCTAACACGCATTTTTTTTTCAAAATTTTTGTACATTTTTTTAAAATAAATGATAATGTGAGTTAAAACTATGTTGTACAAATGGTTTAAATAGAGTGTTTAGTTAGTTCAAAGTATATTATACTAATAACTATAAGAAATAAAAAGGTGAATTAATCTAGACCTTTGAATCAAACCAATCAATGACCCAGATTACTCCATTATGCCGCATTGTAATACGATTCCCTATCCGAACCAATGCCGTATGCTATTGGTTATATGGAAAGGGTCATATGGAAGCTCAACATTCTATAGAAACACTCTTATCATTAAAACTTTTATTTTAACCCTTAGATCTAGTTAAAAAATAATCAACGGTAGAGTTAAAACATGACAATTTTGTAATTAAAATTAAAAACAAAAACAAAACCCATGCTTCTCCTAACGCTTCAGCTTCGTGTGCCTCCCATATGCGATTCCCCTCCTCCTCCTCCACCACTTCTCTGTAGCCCTATTGCCAAGGAACGGTCTTTCCGCCTCCATCCCATATAAAACTCTCGTCCATTGCCGCTACCATGTCGATTTCACTCTTCGGCGGTGTCGCTTCATCACTTCCACAGTCCTCTCCCTACTCCCACTTGCTGCGTCGGCTCTCACTCTTAAAGATTCTCCATCATCGCTTCCCTATAGCTCTATCGGCCAATGAACTATCTTCCCGCCTCCATCCCATGGAACCCTCTCGTTTGTTGCCGTTGCCATGTCGATTCCCCTCTCCTCCAATGTCTCTACATCACTTCTTGCACCCTCTTTCTCACTTCTACAATCCTCTCCTTCACTCCCACTTGTTGCATCGCCTCTCCTTCTTAATGATCAGGTAGATACTTTGATCGAGTCATTGAATTCACAGGAAGATAACTCTAATGGGATCAATACCCTTTTGATGGTAAGAGTTCATCATCAATAAAAGGAGAAAATATTATAAATTTAAATTCTGACATGTATTTTGGTATTTGTAGGTTCTAAGAGTTATGAGTTTGATGAAGTATTTGAAGATCAAACACTAAAGAAATCGAGGAAAGGAATCACACTAGCTATAAAAGAATGGATTCCAAAAAGTAATGAGGAATTCAAACTTAGAAAAGGGATGATGCTTTTTTTTTTTTAAAACTTGGATCAATGTGAGAAATTCTATAAAACTTATGCTCATCATGTTGGTTTTAGTGTGAGAAAATCGATAGCAAGAAAGGATAAAGTCATGGGTGAGATCAAGTGTAGGTACTTTCTTTCTTCGAAAGAAGGCTTTAAAGAAGATACAAATAGATCAAATGGTAAAGAGAACTACAAAAGAGAAAATTGACAAGAGAAGGGTGTAATGCTTTAGGGGGATTTTATAGGACCATTGATGGTAGCTATGCATTGTACATATTTCATGAATCTCATACGCATGCTCTTACAACTCCTACGAAGCAACACATGTTAAGATCGAATAGAGGAGTGACTAGTGTTTATCGTACATTGGTTAAGTCTTTGAGTTGTGCCAATATTGGACCTAGTAAGGCCCATCGTATTATCAAGGAACAAGTGGGTAACTTTCAAAATGTTGGATGTAGCAAACAAGATTTGAAAAACTTTCAAAGAGATTTGAAGACTTTTATTAAGGATTCTGATGCTCACATGTTTATTGATAATTTTAAGAGGAAAAATAATGTCAATCCTTCATTTTATTTTGCCTATGAAGTCGACGATGATGGTAGATTGATGCATGTATTTTGGGCTGATGGTCTATCTAGAAGAAATTATATATTATTTAGTGATTTAGTGTCATTTGATATAATATATGATACTAATAGATACAAGATGATTTTTGCGCCTTTTATTGGTGTTGATAATCATGGGCATTGTATCACATTTGGGGTTGCATTTCTTGCTTCTGAAAAGGTGAAGAGTTTTGTATGGTTGTTTGAGAAATTTCTAGAAGCAATGGGAGGTCATAAGCCTAATTGTATAATTACCGATCAAGATTGAGCGATGAGAGTTGTAGTACCTCGTGCTTTTGACACTACTACTCATAGGTTTTACACGTGGCATATAATGAGGAAAGGCCCAGAAAAGGTAGGGGTTTCAAAGTGAAATGATCCTGATTTTAATTCCAAATTTAAGACATGTGTGTACCAATCAAAAATCATTGAAGAGTTTGAGTTGACATGTTATTCTATTATTTTTGAGTTTCAGTTACAAAGTAATGATTGGTTGACACGAGTTTATCAAATACGGGATATGTGGATACCGGCATTCTTTAAGGATTTGTTTTTGGGGGGGGGGGGTTTGTTGATGACAACTTTGAGATCTAAAAGCAAGAATAGTTTTTTTTAGCAATTTCACAAATCCTCATTAAAGTTTGGTGGAGTTTTGGATGAGATTTGAAGGTGTACTTGATGTACAGAGACATAATCAATTATATCCTGATCATCAAGCTCTTTCTTCATTGCCTGAATTGAAGATAAATAGAGATTTATAGAGATGTTATGCTAGGATTAACACAAAAAGCTTTAAATTTATAAATTTGAACTTAAATCCTAAACTACCTATCGAAACCCGCAGTGTACGGATCGTTATGTAGGAAGGAAAGTATTCCGAGGTCGAACACAAGGAATGAGGTGAAATCAAGCCACTCAATGATCAAATATAGTGTAAATTTAAACTAAGAGATGAGAAAGGAATAAAGAAATGGAAAACACAATATTTTTGGTTGGTTCTGGGTGATCAAACAAAGATCACAAGATATATGCATACAAACAAGCAAACAACACACACACACACAAAGATAAGAGATAAGAGGTAAGAAATGCGGATTCTAGAGATTCGGAATTCCAATTATGCCAGTGGACTCATGCATTTAATGATCAAAGGAAAGCTGCGGTTGTTCGGAGTTGGGTGTTTCTCTAATGGGAACAATTACCGGGTAAGTCTCACGTTCCACTAGTCTCGAACCCAAGGTCCTATTACCGGGTAAGTCTAAAGGAACTAAGGTCGAGAATTCTACACAAACCGGTCACTACCTAAGGGTCAAACCCCTCCTTACCGGTTAAGTCTCGAAAAAGGTCAGTCTTAGGCAACGATCCTAGCACACTCAATCTAATAGCGGTTGTTGAGGCTCACTACTACCTAGAGTTTGTCATCATCTATATCTAAGAGTGGAAATCACCGGGTAAGTCTCATTCCTTAATTAGGTTTCTAGCAAAGGTCACCCTTGGCTAGATTAGGCTCAACAAACACAAGGATTTCAACACATCTACATCCTAACATCAAGATTAATCAATAATAGAGCAAAAACACATGCATCTCGGGTGGGTCATAGTCATCTCGGCCTAGATGGCATGAAGAACAGGCCGATATCATGGACTGAGCTAGGGTTTCGAACACAAATCTATCCTAAGCTAACTTATAAGTCAACACAATCATAGTCCAAGGCATAACATTTATTCCTTCACCCTAGAATCACATCTACTCAGCCAATAACATACAAATCTAGATCAAACTTCATAAATAAAGCATGCTTGCAAGTCATAGCTAGATAATGAAGAATTGACCAAAGAAAAGACTTTACAAAGCTAGAATAGAAGTTACCAAATCTTACAAAGGCTTCAAGATGCAGCTCAAAGGTGTCAACAATGGAAACCTCACTCAAAACCACTCAAGTCTCACTCTAAAACTAAAATCTACACTAATCTCTTCCAAGAACACCCACAAGGTGCTTGGAAGAGAAGCTACAATGGAAGAGTCCAAGGAACCAAAAGGGGAATGTCCAAAGATCTCCAAAAACAGCCTGCAACAATGCTTAAGTACTCCACCAAAAGCAAGAGTCGGACCAAGAGAAGTGGTGCCATGTGTCATGGTGGTCCAGCAGAGGATGCCGGTTGGCCAAGGGGAGCATCTTGGCCGAGATTGGAAATGGTTGGACCGAGATGGCTCAATTCCAACTCCAAACACCACTTAAACATGAGTTAGACAAAACCTTGCACCAACTAAGGTCCTTGCCTTCTTCATTCCTCCAATCATGGGTTATTTGGAACCATAAATCCGGACCATCATGAGGCTCAAACCTCGGATATGATCAATAACATCTCAAAGGTCCCCAAAACACCTACAAAACCGACAAAAACTCGTGTAGACGTCTATTTTGACAATATGCATGAATTAAGCGTAAACGTCACGAACTAATGCGATGAATGGAATGGAAAACTACCTTAATGAGTGCCTAAACTAGTGTCATAAATCATGTCATCAAAATACCCCATACTTGCCACTTGCTCCTCCCCCAACAAGGTTCAACTATAAGCTACGAGATGACATGATTTATGAATGCGGAAAAACAAAAAAATCTTTTTTTTGGAATTGTGCTTCTAAACATGGATTACCTTCAAAGTGATGTTTCATAGCAATGGAAAAACATTCATGTATCAAATGAATGAAGCCACGGAAAGACAATCATACTTAACTCGAAGGTATGCATGAAAGGCAAAATGAGAATGTCAAGATGATCATGAGAAAATCAAATCTAGATCACTAAGCCAAACACATAAGCAAATAGGTCTTAAGGACTTAGGAAAGAAGAGGCCAAGAAACGTGATAATAAGATGCAAATTTTTCTAGGTCAAATGGTGCTAATCCGGGAAAGGAACTAAACCACAACATTCACATTATTTCATCATCCACCAAAGTGTATTTTTCTACTTCTTTTTCTTTCTTTTCCTTTTCTTTTTCATTTTTATTCACTTTTGAGACAATGACATTGGTGTACAAAAGCCTAAACCTTGGTGATTAGTGGATCTCGGGATTTTTCCGAGGTGCCTCACACCGGGGACACATACCAAGGCTCATTAGGACATTCGGTTTATCCGACTTTGGCAAGACACAAACACCCGATCATGTGAATGGTGCCGAGTTACTCGTCATCAAAACCAAAGTCCCCAAACATATATTTTTGTACACTTTTCACAACATATTTTCAACCACTTCATTCACACATTCATACACAAGTTCAACACCCCACACTTGCTTTTCACACACTCAACACACTAGCATGCTCCTATTCTGGGATGGGTAAAAAGAGGTCAAATTTTCATATCAAGTGAGGTGCTCAAACAACATGATCAAGATGAGAAGAAGAGAGATGAATTGCCTTAATCATTCCTAGATGATGTGCAAGAACTAACATGCAATTTTTACTATTAATTATCAATCCAATCAAGGCAAACATCATCATCACAAATCATACATAGGATTCAAGAGAAGTATTCAAGTCTAGATATGCATAAATCCATTCAACACACAAGACCATCCATAGCCAATCCACAAAACAAGATTCATCATTAGGGTCATATCCTACTTAGAAGCACAAAAAAAAATTTTAACAAATTTTTTGATTTTTTTTAGAATTTTGATATAAAATATGTACAATGCAAAACATAAAAAGAAACGTGTGACTAAGAAATGAAACTATCCTAAATGCGATCATGCCATGCTAAGAATCATGAAAACCCCACCCCATACTTAAGAACCACATTGTCCCCAATGTGCAAATCAAGTAAAGAAGAGTGAAAAAAGTTCTCACAATGTAAAATGCGGTGTCTCGGTATTTTGGTAACTCATGTTGAGTGGTGGCACGGATGATCAATCAAACATGGTAGAGAGCTCAATATAGTCATTCCGGCATCGGGACCCGCACTAAGGTGTAAGCGAGATGGGAGCTCTTCCATCCCTCAAAGACACCTTATGCCGTCCAAGTCTCACGTCCGCTCCACCTATGGTTGAAAACGGGATCATCATCATCTTGCCTTGCAAGGCTCCTTATTACCTAGGCTCAAACACGCAACACAAAACACACAAAAACACACAAAACAAAAACAAAAGGAAAAACAAAAAAAGAAAAGGGAAAGGATAATACCCTTGGATTGCCTTCCAAAAAGCGCTTCTTTTAGGTCATTAGCTTGACCAAACTCCATGGATGCCTCAATCCACTTCAAACACCATGGTTTTCTTGAGGAGTCCAAGCAACCATCGTTTTCCGGTATCCATGATGACAAGCATGGACCACTTGATGCCCAAATAAGCTTTAAGTTCTCTCTTCACCGGTAAGCAGTAGACTCCTTCATCACCGCTTCCTTGATGATAGCATAGATTTGCAACCATAGGGTCCATACTTAGACAATTGGTACTTTGCGGTTTCACTGGTGAAATGCTTGTCATCCTCATCCTCTACGATCCGAAGAAAACCGATTCTTAGAAAGATATCTTCATTGAAGCTCTTCATAACCATCATATATCCACCATGCTTGCCTCCTTCATTCAACATCGGAGACTCCTTAGGAAAGGGACTCCAACCTTCGTGTACACTCCGGGCAAGCAAGAAAGGATCAAAAGGAGCTGAATTAGGCTTGGAAATATCTCCACAAGACCTCGGATGCGCACCTCAGATTATCAGACCGAGATGTGGGTTGATGTGAGCTTCTGCAATGATCATCTCGGACGGCTCATAGAGCATCTTGTCCGAAATGGTGTTGGCTGGACCGAGATGGATCTTGTTTTGGTCTTCTTCCACCGAGAGCACATCAAGTTTGGTTCCGGGATTGATGCAAGGATGTTCGGAGCTGAGAGTCCTTCATTGCACTCCTCCAAAGGTGAAGGAGATGGAGATGAGCCTTGAAGAAGGGAAGACTTCTCTTGCAAAAGAGCAAGCCTAATCTCTTCAATCTCCCTCCTCGTTTGTTCTTCTCTCTCAAAAGTCAATCTTCTTTCATCCTCCAAGGCCAAATCCTTTAGCCTCACTTGCTCTCAAGCATTATCCAACTCTTCTTGAAGTTCTCTAATGATCATGGTTGAATCGGGAAATTCTTGGATATCCTCATGGTGAACATCCTTTGTCGAAGTACTTCCGCTTCAAGCTCTGCTTGGACCCTCGAAAAGGAAGCGATGTTGCTCTCTAGATCATCCACCTTTCTCAACAATTTTTCTAATAATGATTCCGCTCGGTCAATGTGAGGTTGATGGTGAGGTTCCGCATGAGGCATAATAGTCATGTGAGCTTGATCATGGGACTCATGATAGGCATTAAACTCTTCCCAATACTCAAACTCATCATGGAGAGGTCCTAGATCTTGGCTTGTCATCCATCCCTCATACTCCATGTTGTCAAGGTCGTCTGTTACGCTAGGAAATAGCACAAAAAGCTTTACATTTATAAACTCGAACTAAATCCTAAACTACCTAGCGAAACCCGCAGTGTATGGGTCGTTTGTAGTACGGATAGTATTCCGAGGTCGAACTCAAGGACTGAGGTGAAACTAAGTCATTCAATGATCAAAGATAGTGTGAATCTAGACTAAGATAAGATGAGGAATAAAGAAAATGGAAAACACAATGTTTTTGGAGGGTTTTGGGTGATCAAACAAAGATCACAAATATGTGAACAAAATCAAGCAACACAAACACACACTAACACAAAAGATAGGAGAATGGAAGTAACAAAGCGGATTCTAGAGATTGGAAGTCCGGTTATGGCATAGACTCAAGCTATCTATTCATTCCTCGGATTAACTATGATATGTTGGGATTAAGCGTTTCTAGATTGGGATCAATTACCGGGTAAGTCTCATGATCCACTAGTCCATTCCTAAGGTCTCATCACCGGGTAAGTCTCTAAGAACCTAAGGATAGGAATTCTACACAAACCGGATTGTTACCTAGGGGTCTAACCTATCCTTACCGGGTAAGTCTCGGAAAGGGAAGTCCTAAACAACTATCCTAGCACACTTAGTCCAATGGCGGCTTGTGAGGCTCACCACTACCTAGGGTTTGTCATCTTTTGAATCTAAGAGTAAGAATCACCGGGTAAGTCTCTTCTAAACACTTAGTTGCTAACACTAGGTCTCCCTAGGATAGAATTAGCTCAACAAACACTAGGATTTCAAGAACAAGAGTCATCCAAGGGTAAAAATCTAAGTTCATCCTATCATGGTCCTAGCCATAACCCTTCTTTCCTTACCCTAGAATCGCAATCTATCTAGCCAACAACATTCATTTCAAGATCAATCTCCACAAATAAAGCATGCTTGCAAGTCATGATCAATTGATGAAGAACAATCCAAAGAAAAGACATTAAAAACATAGAATAGAAATTACCAAATCCTTACAAGGCTCCAAGAGCTAATCCAAGTTGTCAACAATGAACTTCTCTCTCAAATCCACTCTAATCTCACTCTAAAACGAGAATCTACACTAATCTCTTCCAAGAACACCCCTAATGGGTGCTTGGAAGAGAGGCAACAATGGAGAAGTGTTTTGGGGAAGAAGATAGGTCAAAAGAGAGGAAAAGGATCAATGGGAGAGAGATAGCAACAGCTTTGAAGGACCACTTATATTCTCCACCAAGAGCAAGGCCGGACAAGAGATCGTGGGACACGTGGCTTAAGCTGTCAAAGGCCCAAAAATCGACCCAGAGGAAAAAATCGGCCGATTTTCCTGGGTGTAGGTCGATTTTCTTCAACAGAAGCATGCTATGATCGTCTAGCCATGAGTTGCTCCATTGCTTGCACCAATAGTGGTCTTTGTGTCCTTTGTTGCTCCAATTATGCTTCTCCAAGGCTTTGGATGTGTACCATCATGAGGCTTGGCCCTCAAATGTATCGATTAACGTCCAATAGATCCCCGAATTACCTACAAAACCGATAAAAGGTAGTGTAGACGTCTTTTCTAGAAATGTGCATGAATTGAGCGAAGACGTCATGAACCAATGCCAAAACGTGCATGAATGAGTGAGAAATCTATCTAAATGATTACCTAATCCTAAGTCATAAATCTTGTTATCAAAAATACCCCATACTTAAGGTTTGCTCGTCCCCGAGCAAATTCCCAACTATAGACTAAGAGATGACATGATTTATGTATGCAGAAAAATGGCAAAATCTTTTTGGGTTTGTGCTTCTAATATTGGATCACCTTCATAGTCATGTTTCATGGCAATGGACAAGCAATTATGTATCAAATAAATGAAAGCATGGAAAGACAATTACACTTAACTAGAAAGCATGCATGAGAGGTGAAAATAAAGAAATCAAGATGATCATGAGTATGTCCAATCTAGATCACTAAGTCTTACACATGTGCATTTAGGTCACAAGGACTTAGGAAAGAAAAGGCCAAGAAACGTTGTGATTAGGTGGGAATTTCTAGGTCATGTGATGCTAATCCGGGAAAGGAACTAAACAACCACAACTTCACATTTCTTATCAACTTCCCTCAAGTGTATATTTTTCTTCATTTTCTTTTCTCTCTTTTATTTTTGAGACAATGGAATTGGTGTACAAAAGCCGAAACCTTGGTGATTAGCCATTCTCGGGCTTTTTCTATTTTTCGAAATGCATCCACACCGGGCACACATACCAAAGCTCGTTAGGACTATCGGTTTATTTGACTTTGGCAAGGCACCAACACCCGATTATGTGAAGTGTACCGAGTTACTTGTCATTTAAACCAATGTCCCCAAACCTATATTTTTGTCTACACTTTCACAACAATTTCAGCACTTCATTCATGACATTCTTTCATCAACAACTTCACCCCACACTTGCTTTTCACACACATCAACACACTATCATGCTCCTATTCCCGGATGGGTCAAAAGATGTCAAATTTTTCATATCAATTGAGGTGCTCAAACAACATGATCAAGATGAGAAGTAGAGAAAGATGAATTGCCTCATTTATTCCTAAATGATGTGCAAGAACTAGCATGCAATTTCGACTTTCAATACTCAATTCAATCAAGGCAAACATTCATGATCACAAATCATTCATGGGATTCAAGATAAGTACTTCAAGTCCACATATGCTATCATCAATTTGACACATAAGGCTATCCATAGCCAATCCACAAGACAAGGTTCATCATTAGGGTCATATCCAAGCCTAGAAAGCACAAAAATTTTAAAATTTTCTGATTTTTTGGATTTTTCGAAATATGTATGTACAATGCAAGACATAATGAAACATGTGACAAAATTAAACTATCCTAGATGCTAATCATGCAAGTGATCATGAAAATCCCACCCCATAGTTAGAAACACATTGTCCCTAATGTGTAAACTAAATAAAGAAGTGAAAGAAGGTCCTCACAATGTAAAATTGGTGATGCTTTGGTATTTCGGTTCACATTGGATAATGATGGTGGATGATCGATCAAGGATGGTAGAGAGCTCTTGATGTTCATTAAGGTGTCGGAACCCGCGCTTGGCACCGCAAGCCGTCCAAGTTCCACGTCCGCTCCACCCATGCTTGATTGGAGATCATCACTTTGCTTTACAGAAGGAAAAATCGGACCATAACCCAGGAAAATCGGCCGATTTTTGTGCAAGATCAGTCCGATTTTCCTAGGTGCTTTCTTCCTTGTCCATGTGCTCGGATCTTGCACCTTCTTCTCAACAGTTCCATGAGGTTTTCACATGACCTCCAGCATCTCATCACAAATGACAACAACAAGATCTAGCACCCAAAAACACAAAAGAAAAACAAAGCACACCAAAAGCAAAATCAAACAAAAACAAGAAAAATAAAAGGGAAAGACATGTACCAATGGGTTGCCTCCCATTAAGCGCTTCTTTAAGGTCATTAGCTTGACCAACTCCGAGGATGTGTCAATCCACCTCAAATACCATGGTTTGCTTGAGGAGTCCAAGCAACCATCGCTTTCCGGCATCCATGATGACAAGCAAGGGCCACTTGATGCCCAAATAAGCTTTAAGTTCTCTCTTCACCGGTGAGTAGTAGACTCCTTCATCACCGCTCCCTTGATGATAGTATGGAGTTGCAACCATAGGTGTCACCCCATACTTAGACAATTGGTACTCCGCGGTCACACCGGTGAGATGCTTGTCATCCTCATCCTCTATGATCCAAAGAAGGCCGGTTCTTGGAAAGAATTCTTCATTAAGGTGCTTCATAACCATCATGGATCCATCATGCTTGCCTCCATCATTCAACATGGGAAACTCCTTAGGAAAGGGGCTCCAATCTTCGTGTGTACTCCGGGCAAGCAAGAAAGGATTTGAAGGAGTTGAAGTTAACTTAGGGCTCTCCCTCGTGAGCTCTTCAAGTGTGGTTCCGGGGTTGATGGCAAGGATGTCCGGGGGTGAGAATACTTCATTGCACTCCTCCAAAGGTGAAGGAGGTGGAGGTAAGCCTTGAAGGGTGGTAGGATCTCCTAGCATAAGAGCATGCCTAATCTCCTCAATCTCCCTCCTCATTTGTTCTTCTCTCTCGACATTCAATCTTCTTTCATCCTCCAAGGCCAAATCCCTTAGCCACAATTGCTCTCGAGCTTCATTCAACTCTTCCTCAAGGTATCTATTGGTTATGGTTGAATCGGACAATTCTTGGATCTCCTCATAGTGAACCTCCTCTTGTTGAAATACTTCCGCTTCAAGCACCATGTGGGTACTTGAAATGGAAGCAAGGTTGCTCTCTAGATCATCCATCTTCCTCAACATTTCTTCTAGCATTGATTCCACTCGGTCATTGTGAGGTTGATGGTGAGGTTCCACATGAGGTAATGTAGTCATGTGAGCTTGATCATGGGACTCATGATAGGCATTAAACTCCTCCCAATACTCAAACTCATCATGGAGAGGTCCTAGATCTTGGCTTTCCATCCACTCCTCATACTCCATGTTGTCAAGGTCGTCTTGGAGGTACAATCCGTCCATGGCAAACATGAAAAGGCAAAGACAAAAACAACACAAGATCAAAAGTAACAAGAAAGATAAACACTAAAAGCAATCAAAATCAAATGACTTAATCTAGACCTAGTCCCCGGCAACGGCGCCAAAAACTTTGTTACGCTAGGAAATAGCACAAAAAGCTTTACATTTATAAACTCGAACTAAATCCTAAACTACCTAGCGAAACCCGCAGTGTATGGGTCGTTTGTAGTACGGATAGTATTCCGAGGTCGAACTCAAGGACTGAGGTGAAACTAAGTCATTCAATGATCAAAGATAGTGTGAATCTAGACTAAGATAAGATGAGGAATAAAGAAAATGGAAAACACAATGTTTTTGGAGGGTTTTGGGTGATCAAACAAAGATCACAAATATGTGAACAAAATCAAGCAACACAAACACACACTAACACAAAAGATAGGAGAATGGAAGTAACAAAGCGGATTCTAGAGATTGGAAGTCCGGTTATGGCATAGACTCAAGCTATCTATTCATTCCTCGGATTAACTATGATATGTTGGGATTAAGCGTTTCTAGATTGGGATCAATTACCGGGTAAGTCTCATGATCCACTAGTCCATTCCTAAGGTCTCATCACCGGGTAAGTCTCTAAGAACCTAAGGATAGGAATTCTACACAAACCGGATTGTTACCTAGGGGTCTAACCTATCCTTACCGGGTAAGTCTCGGAAAGGGAAGTCCTAAACAACTATCCTAGCACACTTAGTCCAATGGCGGCTTGTGAGGCTCACCACTACCTAGGGTTTGTCATCTTTTGAATCTAAGAGTAAGAATCACCGGGTAAGTCTCTTCTAAACACTTAGTTGCTAACACTAGGTCTCCCTAGGATAGAATTAGCTCAACAAACACTAGGATTTCAAGAACAAGAGTCATCCAAGGGTAAAAATCTAAGTTCATCCTATCATGGTCCTAGCCATAACCCTTCTTTCCTTACCCTAGAATCGCAATCTATCTAGCCAACAACATTCATTTCAAGATCAATCTCCACAAATAAAGCATGCTTGCAAGTCATGATCAATTGATGAAGAACAATCCAAAGAAAAGACATTAAAAGCATAGAATAGAAATTACCAAATCCTTACAAGGCTCCAAGAGCTAATCCAAGTTGTCAACAATGAACTTCTCTCTCAAATCCACTCTAATCTCACTCTAAAACGAGAATCTACACTAATCTCTTCCAAGAACACCCCTAATGGGTGCTTGGAAGAGAGGCAACAATGGAGAAGTGTTTTGGGGAAGAAGATAGGTCAAAAGAGAGGAGAAGGATCAATGGGAGAGAGATAGCAACAGCTTTGAAGGACCACTTATATTCTCCACCAAGAGCAAGGCCGGACAAGAGATCGTGGGACACGTGGCTTAAGCTGTCAAAGGCCCAAAAATCGACCCAGAGGAAAAAATCGGCCGATTTTCCTGGGTGTAGGTCGATTTTCTTCAACAGAAGCATGCTATGATCGTCTAGCCATGAGTTGCTCCATTGCTTGCACCAATAGTGGTCTTTGTGTCCTTTGTTGCTCCAATTATGCTCCTCCAAGGCTTTGGATGTGTACCATCATGAGGCTTGGCCCTCAAATGTATCGATTAACGTCCAATAGATCCCCGAATTACCTACAAAACCGATAAAAGGTAGTGTAGACGTCTTTTCTAGAAATGTGCATGAATTGAGCGAAGACGTCATGAACCAATGCCAAAACGTGCATGAATGAGTGAGAAATCTATCTAAATGATTACCTAATCCTAAGTCATAAATCTTGTTATCAAAAATACCCCATACTTAAGGTTTGCTCGTCCCCGAGCAAATTCCCAACTATAGACTAAGAGATGACATGATTTATGTATGCAGAAAAATGGCAAAATCTTTTTGGGTTTGTGCTTCTAATATTGGATCACCTTCATAGTCATGTTTCATGGCAATGGACAAGCAATTATGTATCAAATAAATGAAAGCATGGAAAGACAATTACACTTAACTAGAAAGCATGCATGAGAGGTGAAAATAAAGAAATCAAGATGATCATGAGTATGTCCAATCTAGATCACTAAGTCTTACACATGTGCATTTAGGTCACAAGGACTTAGGAAAGAAAAGGCCAAGAAACGTTGTGATTAGGTGGGAATTTCTAGGTCATGTGATGCTAATCCGGGAAAGGAACTAAACAACCACAACTTCACATTTCTTATCAACTTCCCTCAAGTGTATATTTTTCTTCATTTTCTTTTCTCTCTTTTATTTTTGAGACAATGGAATTGGTGTACAAAAGCCGAAACCTTGGTGATTAGCCATTCTCGGGCTTTTTCTATTTTTCGAAATGCATCCACACCGGGCACACATACCAAAGCTCGTTAGGACTATCGGTTTATTTGACTTTGGCAAGGCACCAACACCCGATTATGTGAAGTGTACCGAGTTACTTGTCATTTAAACCAATGTCCCCAAACCTATATTTTTGTCTACACTTTCACAACAATTTCAGCACTTCATTCATGACATTCTTTCATCAACAACTTCACCCCACACTTGCTTTTCACACACATCAACACACTATCATGCTCCTATTCCCGGATGGGTCAAAAGATGTCAAATTTTTCTCAATTGAGGTGCTCAAACAACATGATCAAGATGAGAAGTAGAGAAAGATGAATTGCCTCATTTATTCCTAAATGATGTGCAAGAACTAGCATGCAATTTCGACTTTCAATACTCAATTCAATCAAGGCAAACATTCATGATCACAAATCATTCATGGGATTCAAGATAAGTACTTCAAGTCCACATATGCTATCATCAATTTGACACATAAGGCTATCCATAGCCAATCCACAAGACAAGGTTCATCATTAGGGTCATATCCAAGCCTAGAAAGCACAAAAAAATTTTAAATTTTCTGATTTTTTGGATTTTTCGAAATATGTATGTACAATGCAAGACATAATGAAACATGTGACAAAATTAAACTATCCTAGATGCTAATCATGCAAGTGATCATGAAAATCCCACCCCATAGTTAGAAACACATTGTCCCTAATGTGTAAACTAAATAAAGAAGTGAAAGAAGGTCCTCACAATGTAAAATTGGTGATGCTTTGGTATTTCGGTTCACATTGGATAATGATGGTGGATGATCGATCAAGGATGGTAGAGAGCTCTTGATGTTCATTAAGGTGTCGGAACCCGCGCTTGGCACCGCAAGCCGTCCAAGTTCCACGTCCGCTCCACCCATGCTTGATTGGAGATCATCACTTTGCTTTACAGAAGGAAAAATCGGACCATAACCCAGGAAAATCGGCCGATTTTTGTGCAAGATCAGTCCGATTTTCCTAGGTGCTTTCTTCCTTGTCCAT
The DNA here is from genome assembly GCA_033239045.1 of Fagopyrum esculentum. NCBI lineage: Eukaryota > Viridiplantae > Streptophyta > Magnoliopsida > Caryophyllales > Polygonaceae > Fagopyrum > Fagopyrum esculentum. The sequence continues at coordinate 43,965,988 of BSUD01000002.1, read as the reverse complement.
GTGCTCGGATCTTGCACCTTCTTCTCAACAGTTCCATGAGGTTTTCACATGACCTCCAGCATCTCATCACAAATGACAACAACAAGATCTAGCACCCAAAAACACAAAAGAAAAACAAAGCACACCAAAAGCAAAATCAAACAAAAACAAGAAAAATAAAAGGGAAAGACATGTACCAATGGGTTGCCTCCCATTAAGCGCTTCTTTAAGGTCATTAGCTTGACCAACTCCGAGGATGTGTCAATCCACCTCAAATACCATGGTTTGCTTGAGGAGTCCAAGCAACCATCGCTTTCCGGCATCCATGATGACAAGCAAGGGCCACTTGATGCCCAAATAAGCTTTAAGTTCTCTCTTCACCGGTGAGTAGTAGACTCCTTCATCACCGCTCCCTTGATGATAGTATGGAGTTGCAACCATAGGTGCCACCCCATACTTAGACAATTGGTACTCCGCGGTCACACCGGTGAGATGCTTGCCATCCTCATCCTCTATGATCCAAAGAAGGCCGGTTCTTGGAAAGAATCCTTCATTGAGGTGCTTCATAACCATCATGGATCCATCATGCTTGCCTCTATCATTCAACATGGGAAAATCCTTAGGAAAGGGGCTCCAATCTTCGTGTGTACTCCGGGCAAGCAAGAAAGGATTTGAAGGAGTTGAAGTTAACTTAGGGCTCTCCCTCGTGAGCTCTTCAAGTGTGGTTCCGGGGTTGATGGCAAGGATGTCCGGGGGTGAGAATACTTCATTGCACTCCTCCAAAGGTGAAGGAGGTGGAGGTAAGCCTTGAAGGGTGGTAGGATCTCCTAGCATAAGAGCATGCCTAATCTCCTCAATGTCCCTCCTCATTTGTTCTTCTCTCTCGACATTCAATCTTCTTGCATCCTCCAGGGCCAAATCCCTTAGCCACAATTGCTCCCGAGCTTCATTCAACTCTTCCTCAAGGTATCTATTGGTTATGGTTGAATCGGACAATTCTTGGATCTCCTCATAGTGAACCTCCTCTTGTTGAAATACTTCCGCTTCAAGCACCATGTGGGTACTTGAAATGGAAGCAAGGTTGCTCTCTAGATCATCCATCTTCCTCAACATTTCTTCTAGCATTGATTCCACTCGGTCATTGTGAGGTTGATGGTGAGGTTCCACATAAGGCAATGTAGTCATGTGAGCTTGATCATGGGACTCATGATAGGCATTAAACTCCTCCCAATACTCAAACTCATCATGGAGAGGTCCTAGATCTTGGCTTTCCATCCACTCCTCATACTCCATGTCGTCAAGGTCGTCTTGGAGGTACAATCCGTCCATGGCAAACATGAAAAGGCAAAGACAAAAACAACACAAGATCAAAAGTAACAAGAAAGATAAACACTAAAAGCAATCAAAATCAAATGACTTAATCTAGACCTAGTCCCCGGCAACGGCGCCAAAAACTTTGTTACGCTAGGAAATAGCACAAAAAGCTTTACATTTATAAACTCGAACTAAATCCTAAACTACCTAGCGAAACCCGCAGTGTATGGGTCGTTTGTAGTACGGATAGTATTCCGAGGTCGAACTCAAGGACTGAGGTGAAACTAAGTCATTCAATGATCAAAGATAGTGTGAATCTAGACTAAGATAAGATGAGGAATAAAGAAAATGGAAAACACAATGTTTTTGGAGGGTTTTGGGTGATCAAACAAAGATCACAAATATGTGAACAAAATCAAGCAACACAAACACACACTAACACAAAAGATAGGAGAATGGAAGTAACAAAGCGGATTCTAGAGATTGGAAGTCCGGTTATGGCATAGACTCAAGCTATCTATTCATTCCTCGGATTAACTATGATATGTTGGGATTAAGCGTTTCTAGATTGGGATCAATTACCGGGTAAGTCTCATGATCCACTAGTCCATTCCTAAGGTCTCATCACCGGGTAAGTCTCTAAGAACCTAAGGATAGGAATTCTACACAAACCGGATTGTTACCTAGGGGTCTAACCTATCCTTACCGGGTAAGTCTCGGAAAGGGAAGTCCTAAACAACTATCCTAGCACACTTAGTCCAATGGCGGCTTGTGAGGCTCACCACTACCTAGGGTTTGTCATCTTTTGAATCTAAGAGTAAGAATCACCGGGTAAGTCTCTTCTAAACACTTAGTTGCTAACACTAGGTCTCCCTATGATAGAATTAGCTCAACAAACACTAGGATTTCAAGAACAAGAGTCATCCAAGGGTAAAAATCTAAGTTCATCCTATCATGGTCCTAGCCATAACCCTTCTTTCCTTACCCTAGAATCGCAATCTATCTAGCCAACAACATTCATTTCAAGATCAATCTCCACAAATAAAGCATGCTTGCAAGTCATGGTCAGTTGATGAAGAACAATCCAAAGAAAAGACATTAAAAGCATAGAATAGAAATTACCAAATCCTTACAAGGCTCCAAGAGCTAATCCAAGTTGTCAACAATGAACTTCTCTCTCAAATCCACTCTAATCTCACTCTAAAACGAGAATCTACACTAATCTCTTCCAAGAACACCCCTAAGGGGTGCTTGGAAGAGAGGAAACAATGGAGAAGTGTTTTAAGGAAGAAGATAGGTCAAAAGAGAGGAGAAGGATCAATGGGAGAGAGATAGCAACAGCTTTGAAGGACCACTTATATTCTCCACCAAGAGCAAGGCCGGATAAGAGATCGTGGGACACGTGGCTTAAGCTGTCAAAGGCCCAAAAATCGACCCAGAGGAAAAAATCGGCCGATTTTCCTGGGTGTAGGTCGATTTTCTTCAACAGAAGCATGCTATGATCGTCTAGCCATGAGTTGCTCCATTGCTTGCACCAATAGTGGTCTTTGTGTCCTTTGTTGCTCCAATTATGCTCCTCCAAGGCTTTGGATGTGTACCATCATGAGGCTTGGCCCTCAAATGTATCGATTAACGTCCAATAGATCCCCGAATTACCTACAAAACCGATAAAAGGTAGTGTAGACGTCTTTTCTAGAAATGTGCATGAATTGAGCGAAGACGTCATGAACCAATGCCAAAACGTGCATGAATGAGTGAGAAATCTATCTAAATGATTACCTAATCCTAAGTCATAAATCTTGTTATCATCATCTTGGAATTAAAATCCGTCCATGGCAAACATGAAAAAGGCAAAGACAAAAACAATACAAGATCAAAAGTAACAAGAAAAATATACACTATTAGCAATCAAAAGCAAATGACTCAATCTAGACCTAGTCCCCGTAGTGTACGGATCATTATGTAGGAAGGAAAATATTCCGAGGTCGAACACAAGGACTGAGGTGAAATCAAGCCACTCAATGATCAAATATAGTGTAAATATAAACTAAGAGATGAACAAGGAATAAAGAAATACAAAACACAATATTTTTGGTTGGGTGATCAAACAAAGATCACAAGATATATGCACACAAACAAGCAAACAACACACACACAAAGATAAGAGATAAGAGGTAAGAAATGCGGATTCTAGAGATTCAGAATTCCAATTATGCCAATGGACTCATGCATCTAATGATCAAAGGAAAGCTGCGGTTGTTTGGAGTTGGGTGTTTCTCTAATGGGAACAATTACCTGGTAAGTCTCATGTTCCACTAGTCTCGAACCCAAGGTTCTATTACCGGGTAAGTCTCAAGGAACTAAGGTCGAGAATTCTACACAAACCGGTCACTACGTAAGGGTCAAACCCCTCCTTACAGGTTAAGTCTCAGAAAAGGTAATGATGCGTCCTTGGTCACGTCAATGAAATATTCCGGATCTAGATCAAGCTAAAGCTCAACTACTCCTTAGTTGAAGTGCGAATGCAATTGAAGATGGGTTGCGGAAGCTTAGAGATGGAGGCAGAAGTTGTATGATTGTGTCGATCTAGATTGATCGATCAAACCTTGAAGTGGGTCGGTTGAGTTGGTTCTTGAAGAACCCTCGAATATGGTTGAGTTTAGATCGAAGATCCAAAAGAAGAATTTTGAGAGGATTGGAAGAGGGATTGATGCTCAAGTAAGTAGGAGGAAAATACTTCTCATTACTTAATCAAATTGAACATGATTTACAAATGAGCCAAGCATCCCCTTATATAGTGGATGAAGGCCATACAAAAGGTCGGAAATTAAATAACGGAAATAAAGTCGGAATTTAAGTTCCAAAAATGAAAAGCCTAAAAATGTGACAGGTTGGGAATTTAAGTTCGGAATTAAGTTTCCGAATTAAATTCTAAAACCAAAAGTCTAATCTCAAATTCGGGAAATTAACTTCCGGAAATTAAGTGCCGGAAATTAATAATCCGAAAATAAAAAGACTTATTATTACAAAATGCTAAATTACGAAAAATGCGGAAAATGCGCCGGAACGGTGCCGGCTTGACAAGCTTCAAGTCATAGTGGCGTAGAGACACGGTTTGCAACCAATGGGTCCGTGACTAGCAACGGTGCGGCTAATGATGGAGCCGGTAGCTTGAGCGATTGCTTTAGCACGGGAACGGGTGAGCGGTCCATCGGAGCGAACCCGAAGTGCCTCGTCTTCCTCATCTTGGGATATAGGGGTCAAGGGCCCCTATTTCACCTTCGTCAAATAGGGGCTCAATGTATAGTGCAAGATCCTTGACATTGAACGTCGGGTGCACGCCATAGTCGTCCGGAAGCTCCAACTTGTAAGCATTCGGGCCATGGCGGGATAAGATGCGGAATGGTCCATCACCGCGGTCCGAGAGCTTGTCTTTGCGGCGGGATTGAAAACGCTCCTTCCTTAAGTGGAGCCAAACAAGATCACCGGGCTCGAATCAGATTGGACGGCGGCCTTTGTTGCGTTGGGGGCAAGTTGATCGGCACGCCGTTGGAGTTGTGTCCTAGTCCGCTCATGAAGCTCAATGATGTGAGTGGCACGACTTGCTCCGGTGATGTGCTCTCCGTCTTTGAGTGGGCGTGGAGTGAAGTCCATCGGGGTGTGTGGATTAAGGTCGTAGACAACTTCAAAAGGTGAAAGCTTTGTTGTCGAGTGTCGAGACTTGTTATAAGAAAACTCCACAATAGAAAGTAAGTCCTCCCACTTGCGTGGGTTGTTCCTAAGGGTTGCTCTAAGTAGAGCGCCGAGAGTCCGATTGGTCACCTCCGTTTGACCTTCGGTTTGGGGATGTTAGCTACTTAAGAACAACAAGTTGGTTCCAAGTTTTCCCCATAAGGTTCTCCAAAAATGGCTCACAAACTTTACGTCCCGATCACTAAGGATGGAACGCGGTATTCCATGTAAGCGCACAACATTCTCAAAGAAAAGGGTAGCTACTTCACTAGCATTTTGTGTGCTCTTACATGCAATAAAATGTGCCATTTTCGAAAAACGATCGACTACCATGAAAATGGAGTCTTTGCCTCGTTTTGACATGGGTAGGCCAACCACAAAGTCCATAGAAAGATCCTCCCAAGGTCCCATTGGTATAGGCAAAGGAGAATACAATTCATCCGGACCTTGGCGCGATTTTGCATGGTGACATGTGATGCAACTTGTGCAAAACCGTGTCACATGCTTGCGCATGCAGGGCCAAAAGAAGTGCTCTTGTAGAGCGGCGAGAGTCTTGGTAGCACCGAAATGACCACGACCCTCATGGGCCTCCTTTATCAACAAATGACGAATACTCGAGCGCGGGATACAAAGTTTACCCGCACGGAATAAGTAGCCATCGTTAATAAAGAAAGACTCATGCTCTCGGAGGTCAAGGCATTGACCAAATATATCCTTGAAGTCAAGATCTGTGGCATATAACTCTTTGATAAGAGCAAACCCATGGATCTTGGCGTCCATATGCACAAGAAGGATATATCGGCGAGAAAGGGCGTCGGCTACCACATTCTCTTTACCTTTCTTATGTCGAATGACATAAGGAAAGGTCTCAAGAAACTCTACCCAACTCGCATGGTTTGACCCTTGAGATACGAAAGAGCCGCATGATCCGAATGAATCACGAACTCCTTCGGCCACAAGTAGTGTTACCATGTTTTAAGACAACGAACTAAATCATATAGTTCCTTGCCATAAGTTGGATAGTTAAGTGAGGGACCGAAAAGTTTTTCGCTAAAATAAGCAATGGGCCGATTCTCTTGCAGGAGAACCCCCCCCCCAATGCCTACATTAGATGCGTCACACTCCACCTCGAAGGTTTTCGAAAAGTTTGGGAGTTGGAGTAGTGGCGCATTACAAAGACGGTCTTTGAGCGACTCAAACGCTCGAGCATGGGTGTCACGCCACTCAAACGTGACACCTTTATTAGTAAGCTCATGTAGCGGTACCGCTATCGAGCTAAAGTCCTTGACAAAGCGTCGATAGAAACCCGCTAAGCCGAGAAAGGCTCGAACCATGGTGGCCGTAGTAGGAGTAGGCCACTCCCGAATGGCACGAACTTTTGATTCGTTCACCCGTAGTCCGTCCTTAGACACGACATAGCCAAGAAAAATTGTTGTGTCCGAGCAAAAGCCACATTTCTCCAAATTGACATATAATTGCTCTTGTCTAAGGTACTCGAGCACTTGGCGAAGGTGCCCGATGTGTTCATCCAAAGACTTACTAAAGACAAGGATATCATCAAAGTAAACAACTACAAAAATACCCAAAAACTTGCGCAAGACGTGATTCATGAGGCGCATGAAGGTGGATGGTGCGTTGGAGAGGCCAAATGGCATGACAAGCCACTCATAGAGGCCATGCTTCGTCTTGAAAGCCGTCTTCCATTCATCACCTTCGGCCATGCGGATTTGATGGTATCCGCTCCGGAGATCGATCTTTGAGAAGATAGTGGCGCCATGGAGCTCGTCCAACATATCATCAAGGTGCGGGATCGGATGACGATACTTGACGGTGATTTGATTGATGGCTCTGCAATCTACACACATCCGCCAAGATTTGTCTTTCTTGGGCACAAGTATGACCGGCACGGCACATGGAGACAAGGGCTCACGAACATATCCCCGGTCTAGGAGCTCCTGGACTTGGCGTTGTAGCTCCTTGGTCTCCTCCGGACTTGCATGGTAAGCGGCACGGTTGGGCAAAGACGCGCCGGGTACCAAATCGATTTGGTGCTCAATTCCTCGGATTGGTGGCAAGTCGGGTGGTAGTTTGTCGGTCAAAATGTCCTGAAATTCGGACAACAACAAAGACACCTCGTGTGGCACATTACTTGGGTCATGGGAAATAGATAAACAAAAAGGGACAAGTAAGAAACAAGGAAACTTACCTTCCATGACCGGTGTCAAGTCATGTCGTCGGGCCAAAAGGATTCGGGGCTCACATCGCCCTTGAATGGTAGGAACCGGAGGTGAATTTGTAGGGACAACACTCTTACTACCTCGTGTTTCAGTACCATGAACCTTAGGGCCGGAATTACGGGAACCGGAAGTATGAACATCCACAACATCGGGAGAGAGGCGAGGAGGGTCCGATGTGGCCGGCGGTTTAGTGGTGTCATCGATAACTTGTTGCCTCTTTCATTCTGCATAGTCAACTAAAATTTCCTGTGGAGTCATAGGCAAAAGTGTGATCCGTTTTCCATTATATTGGAACATGTATCGGTTGAGATAACCATCATGAAAAGTTTTACGGTCAAATTGCCATGGTCGTCCCAACAATACATGTGTGGCGTCCATTTTGATAACATCACAAAGGACCTTATCAACATAGGAGCCAATAGGTCGTCCCAACAATCCGTTTTCCATTATATTGGAACATGTATCGCTTGTTGTGTGACGGTGTCACTTGCCTTATCGGAAATCCATTGGAGTTCGTAAGGTTGTGGGTGGGGGGTCGTAGGCAACTTAAAGTGTTTCACCACTTTTTCGTTGACAATATTACAACACGAACCCCCATCGATGATTAGAGAGAGACTGGTGTTATTGACCAAACAACGAGAGTGGAAGATATTCTCACGTTGGTCAATAGGGAGATGCTCTTAAGGTTCTACCTTTGGGAAGCCGTGTGGCGGTTAGGCAAGGAAGGCAAATCCAACAAACCAAAATGCACACAAATTCAAGAGAAAATTTGCAACTTGTAAGAAAATGGAGAGATAGGAAATGGACGGATTGTTTATCGGAAAGTTTTACTTGCTTTGGTCTTTGACCTTTTTCAAAAATCCGATTTTTCGGATGGACCGGTTTAACGGACGTCTTTTACTTTTGTTTTTGTGGAATTTTTTCTTTTTGAAACTTTTGAATGCAACCTTTGGAATGCAAAAGATGAATCCACTTTTTCTTTTGAAACAAATCCGTTTTGTTGAAGAGTTATTGCTTTGTTTTTTGTTTTTGGAATATCAAAAGACGTGATATCCGATTTTGTCAACAAAAAAATCCCAAGAAATGGTGAAATTGATTAACAAAAATGTCGGATTGGGTGAGGAAAAAATGTTTTTTTTTGTTTGATTAATGGTTTGATGGCAAACCAAAAATCTCCTAGATTTGCTTTGCAAAATGGATCGAGAGAAAAAAAAAATTTCAAGAACGTGGATGAAGATGCGAAGAACGAAATGAAGATGATGATGAACAAAAGGCAAAAAGGATGAATATGATAACGCACAAAAACAAGAGTAAAGATAACTTAGCTTAGATCCCTTTGCTCTGATGCCAATTTGATGCATCCTTGGACACGTCAATGAAATATTCCGGATCTAGATCAAGCTGAAGCTCAACTACTCCTTAGTTGAAGTGCGAATGCAATTGAAGATGGGTTGCGGAAGCTTAGGGATGGAGGCGGAAGTTGTATGATTGAGTCGATCTAGATTGATCGATCAAACCTTGAAGTGGGTCGGTTGAGTTGGTTCTTGAAGAACCCTCGAATATGGTTGAGTTTGGATCGAAGATCCAAAAGAAGAACTTTGAGAGGATTGGAAGAGGGATTGATGCTCAAGTAAGTAGGAGGAAAATACTTCTCATTACTTAATCAAATTGAACATGATTTACAAATGAGCCAAGCATCCCCTTATATAGTGGATGAAGGCCATACAAAAGGTCGGAAATTAAATGACGGAAATAAAGTCGGAATTTAAGTTCCAAAAATTAAAAGCCTAAAAATGTGAAAGGTTGGGAATTTAAGTTCGGAATTAAGTTTCCGAATTAAATTCTGAAACCAAAAGTCTAATCTTAAATTCGGAAAATTAAGTTCCGGAAATTTAGTGCCGAAAATTAATAATCCGAAAATAAAAAGACTTATTATTACAAAACGCTAAATTACGGAAAATGCGGAAAATGCGCCGGAACGGTGCCGGCTTGACAAGCTTCAAGTCATAGTGGCGTAGAGACACGGTTTGCAACCAATGGGTCTGTGACAAGCAACGGTGCGGCTAATGATGGAGCCGGTAGCTTGAGCGATTGCTTTAGCACGGGAACGGGTGAGCGGTCCATCGGAGCAAACCCGAAGTGCCTCGTCTTCCTCGTCTTGGGACATAGGGGTCAAGGGCGTATCAGGTAAGTCTTAGGCAACGATCCTAGCACACTCAATCCAATAGCGGCTGTTGAGGCTCACTACTACCTAGAGTTTGTCATCATCTATACCTAAGAGCGGAAATCATGGCGTAAGTCTCATTCCTCAATTAGGTTGCTAGCAAAGGTCACCCTATGCTAGATTAGGCTCAACAAACACTAGGATTTCAACACACCTACATCCTAACATCAAGATTCATCAATAATAGAGCAACAACACATGCATCTCGGGTGGATCATAGTCATCTTGGCCTAGATGGCATGAAGAACAGGCCGAGATCATGGACTGAGCTAAGGTTTCAAACACTCTAACATATAAGTCAACACAATCATAGTCCAAGGCATAACATTCATTCATTCACCCTAAAATCACATCTACTCAACCAATAACATACAAATCTATATCAAACTTCATAAATAAAGCATGCTTGCAAGTCATAGCTAGAAAATGAAGAATAGATCAAAGAAAAGACATTACAAAGTTAGAATAGAAGTTTCCAAATCTTACAAAGGCTTCAAGATGCAGCTCCAAGGTGTCAACAATGGAAACCTCACTCAAAACCAATCAAGTCTCACTCTAAAACTAAAATATACACTAATCTCTTCCAAGAACACCCACAAGGGTGCTTGGAAGAGAAGCTACAATGGAAGAGTCCAAGGAACCAAAAGGGGGTTGTCCAAAGATCTCCAAAAATAGCCTGCAACAATGCTTAAGTACTCCACCAAAAGCAAGGGTCGGACCAAGAGAGGTGGTGTCATGTGTCGTGGTGGTCCAGTAGAGGATCTCGGTTGGCCAAGGGGAGCATCTCGGACGAGATGGGCAATGGTTGGACCGAGATGACTCAATTCCAGCTCCAAACACCACTTAACATGAGTTGGACCAAGCCTTGCACCAACTAAGATCCTTGCCTTCTTCATTCCTCCAAGCATGGGTCATTTGGAACCATAAATCCGGACCATCATGAGGCTCGAACCTCGGATATGATCAATAATATCTCAAAGGTCCCCAAAACACCTACAAAACCGACAAAAGCTCGTGTAGACGTCTATTTCGACAATATGCATAAATTAAGCGTAAACGTTACGAACTAATGCGGAAACATGCATGAATGGAATGGAAAATTACGTAAATGTGCCTAAACTAGTGTCATATTGACAAGTATCTAACAATGCTTCATTATATATATATATATATATATATATAATTTATACATATGCAAACATTTACAAATTTCAGAAAGAACTATGGTGTGCTTGCATGGATTATGAAGTATATGATAGAAAAGAATTAGAGGCAAGGGTATTGATTACCGTTATGCATTCAAGTAAGACAAATGGTAAGAAAAGGCAAGTTATCTACAACCCCAATGGCCATGTTGCACGATGTTCATGCAATAAATTTTAAAGGTGATGGAATTCCTTGTCGTCATATATTGTGTCTCTTTAAAGGTTTAGATGAGCTTCCACAATATTATATTATCAATAGGAGGACCAAGATGCCATCAAGCATGCCGATATATGATTTGGAGATAAATATTTTAGAAGGTTGTAAATGGGCAAAGAGGACAAGATCATACAAAGAAATTTGATGGATTTTTTGAATTGTATGCAACTTGTCGGGAGGGATCGACCGAAACAAGAAGTTGTAACAAAGGCGATAGAAGAAGCCTTAAGAGAGTTGGGAGATATGCATAAGCATCATGACACTACAAGCGGAGAAAAGACACTTGAGTTAGAGTCATTTATCGGATGTAGTGATCGAAGTGTAGTTGATGTTTTACCACCTAAGAAGGTGCATACGGAAGGTAGTGGTAAACAAATCATATGAGCAAACGAGTTGACAATGACAAGAGCATAAAATTGCACAAGACTTTGTGAGCATATGTGGAGAAGACAATCATAATAGTTGTACTTGTTCTAAAAAACAAACGTCAGTTGGTGAGGTAAATATGCCCAATAACCATATTTGTCTTATTTTGATCATGATGTGTTGTGTCAAGCGTTCTAACATTGTCTGTTTCTTTTCTTTGTTTTTTGTACTTGGAGGGTCTATTGAGGCATTTGTTAATGTATGCTCCAGCTTGACAGAGACAAAAAAAACAAATTACGAAGAAGTGCCTCAACACCCTGCAACTAAAATTGAGCTGTAAAATTACAACTAGTATTTGGCTGTAAAATTACAATGATTTTGGATATCCAGATTAGAAAAAAGAAGGAAAAAGAAAAACAACAAGTTGTGTGTAACATTGAAAAAGGGTGTGACGGTTTTCACAGGCTCTTCTTGTCAATTGCCAACAATTGACAATTAGAGGATTCAGGCATGGTAATTGGAAATTGTAATGTTTTTATTTGTTTTCAAAACAAATTTTTTGATAAAAGAAAGTGGTTCGAAACCATTAGACAGTGCGTTGTCTAGTGGGTCGAAATGTCGAACAAATCGGCAGACAGACTTACCGTCGTGAAGGGCCACAAACAAAGGAGAAAGGATACACAAACATACATAAAAAAAACCCGAAAGAAAAAAGTTTTCAAGGGGAAAGCAACATGATCCAGCCAACAGGAGACAACGAGCATAAACGTTCATCTTCGAAGGAAGTACACAGGTTGGAAGCCTGAGGAACAACTGTGGACACCTTAGATTTGGAATGCAAAAGAGCCGTCAAGAGTCGATCACAAATCCACGCCCCCTTCCCGACAAACGCTCGAAACCGCCAGCAAAGACAACATCAACCTTAGAAGACGAAACTGCAAAACACGGGTGTCATGATGTATAAAGATGTAAAACTTGATGGTTAAAAGAATAATGATTTGTAGGGATAAAACTGTTCATAGAGGGTTGATGGTAAAAAGAAAAATGCTTTTATAAAAACTTTAAATCAATCGCCCATATTTTTTTTTTCATTTCATTTTTGGATTTTTTTTTTCATTTTTGGGTTTTTTTGGTGCCGTTAGGCCGAGAACGGTGCCGTTAGGATGGGAAATTGGGTTTTATTTATCCTTTTCATCTTTGGAATTTTTTTTTTCAAATTTAGGTATTTTTGGTGCCGTTATGTCGAGCACAAAGCTGTTAGGCCGAGAGATTGATGTCGGTAGGTGGAGATTGGATCTCATCTTTTTTCAAATTACTTACTTATTTTTATATATATATATATATATATATATATATATATATATATATATATATATATATATATATATATATTCCAATCGACTAGTTGAATTATTGTGAGGGGTAATCGCTTCGTCAAAACAAAGAAATTCATTTGTGTAGTAAGCACGGGAAAGAACCAAATATATTCGAATCAACAACGAAAGTTGGTAAGAAACAAGGATGTACATCCCAACAAATTTTGTTTGGTCATTGGTATACCCCGAGAGATTTGACCTATTGTTTACTTTTACTTTTTTTTTCCTGGTGTGGAAGGCACATAAGAGCATAAAACCCTAGCCAATAGCCACCAAACACATCCTGTTGTGGAAAAAAGCATGTGCTTGTTCATAATTTTGAGAAATTCTATATAATGACAAAGAGGAGTAAATCACGATTTAAAAATCGGTTCTCTCTTCCCCTCAGCTGTCAAATCTCCTAATCCAAAAGCAAAGAGATGTCACGGTTGACTCGACCAAGTCACCCTAATTAGACCGACTCAGACTCGAGTTACAGAACCAGAGTCACTCGCGAGGCTTCAGGGAAGTTGACAGTGGTTTTCGACTCTAGTCAAGAAGCACTTCTCCTATGGTGGCCCGTTTGAAGGCATCGAATCCGGGTGTAGCGCTGACAAGGGATTAGATCTAACATTTATGTTGGATCTAGGTCGGAGAATGAAAGTACAAATTTAAGGCGGTGAGACCGAAAATCTATTGTTCTCTTTTTGAAGGATCTTGTGACGAGAGCGGTTTCATGGAAATGCCCAGTTGTTGCCTGTTTAGAGGAGAGATTTTGATTTTGGTTATAATGGAGCTCGTTGATTTACTTGAGTAAAATGAGGGGTTTCTGTTTGTTGCTTCTTTTTTGCTACAAAAATAGTAGTCGGATTGCCGGCCATGAGATAGTGATGAGTTGTGTTCGTCATGGAAGCTCAGGAGAAGTTTGTCAATAGAGTTTGGATTTCTGCCTCCACCGGCTTTTACTTTGGCAATGATTTTTATGGTGGAAGCTTTTGTAGATTTGAGTTTGTAATGTACCGGTAGTTGGTGTTGTTATTATAGTAGCTTTTGTTGATTTGAATTGTAGAGATAGTGGTGGTGTATACTAGTTGGTGTTGCTATGATGGTAGCACACAAGGGATTTTTTTTGATTTTCATAGATGAGGGATTCCTCTATTTTGAACAGAAGAGAGGTTTTCTTCTACTAGAAGGGACTCCTTTTATTTTATCAAAAGCTGAGGTTTTAGAATTGTGGAGGACGGAGAATTTTTATTTGTTGTCAATTTCAAACACTTGACAACGACTTGTGAAAGGCAAATGAGCATGTCAATTTTCACTTAATTGCGGATGTGCTGCAGATCGCGTCCGATCTATTTCGTTCGTTTTATCTCTCTTCCATAGATGGAATATCCGATCTTCTATCTTATGGGCCGGTTTCCTGATCTCCTTTCTAACCGTAGACGTCTTTCCTTTTTATCTTTCCAGCCTCTCCCATATATTCCCGTCTTTTCCTCTTTTTCCCGTTATTTGCTTACGTCTTTTTCAACCCTAGAGTGTTGCAGCCTTACCCTCGTGTCCTTGTTGAACGTGTAAGTTCATCTCTTTAGGTTTCTTCATCACGTTCATGTAGTTGCTACATGCCCTTCTCTTCTGTTTCGCTTCTTCCCTTCGTTCTTCCTTTTCTTCTTCTCTAGGATTAAGATCGAGTCTTGATCCTTGAAGTTGGTTCCGTTGTTGATATGTTGATGTTCACAGGCTCCCTTGGTTGAGTCTTGAAGCGTTGGGTCAAATGTTCGAGCTTTGGATTCCTTGCTGTAAAGTTTTTGTCGAGAGAAACCTCGACAACGCCTTCTGTCGCACAGCCGCCCCCGCGCCTGCACATCCCCGCCCCTGCGTTTTCCTCTACAGTAACTCCCGTTCTTGTGAGTTGCTTCCTTCCTTCCTTTCCTTGTTCCTTTCCTTGTTCCTTCTGGTTATTCCTTGACCCTTGAGTGTGCTGTAAGACTAAGGTTGAGCTCTTAGCTTGTGGAGATCTCTTAGAGATCATTGAGACTAGAAGTTATAAACTTCTAGTAACCGTTTCATTCCTAATTCGTGATGCTTGTGTGAACAGGCGTTCCTTGCTCCTTTCTTGAGGGAAACTAAGCCGTCTATGAGTTGTTTGTTGAGCTTTGAGTTACCTTTGAGTGAGGTAAGTCCCTTGGACTTACTTAGCTACATTCCGTATATTGGTTTGGGTGTTTTCGCTTGTTTGAGTTGTTTAGCATGTTTATAACGGATCACCGGACTAGGATTCACCCTTTTTAACCTTAACTGACCCAAATGTATGATTACCGGGCGGTGACCACTTATCTAGTTCTTCAGGAGACTATAATGTGCTCTTGCAACCCATGCACGTAGGTAACGGATAATACTGATCTATTCCTATAGGTAGATGGAAGCGGAGGCGAGTTTTGGGAGATTCTCGTGCGACAAAAAAAATTTGAATTAGTAATGGATAACTTGAAGAAAGATAATAACCGGTTGTGTGCAAGCATGCTATGTGTTTTCTTTACCTTATGTGTGTTTGTGCATTTACGCTCTTGCTAGTATCTAGAATGTTAGCTAACGGTTTATACCGTCGTTGTAGATGTTCCGCAGGTTCAGGATGCTGCTGAGTGATCCGGATGGTGTGGTCTGCCGGGGTTCCCGTACATTATAGGACGGGATCGGGTTTATGTTTTTTGTTGTTGCTTTTCCCTTTTGTTTTGAACTCGACTGCGAGTCTTTCACGCTTTCTTTTGTTTAAACCTTTGGTTTTATAATGAGTTTTGATTTTCATTCGTCTGTGCCTTGTTGTAAGATCCGTTGTGTTGTTGCTACTCTGAGGGTCGGGACCCATTGTGCGATCCTAGCCCGTAGCGCTTTGAGTTTCCAGAACTTGGGATGTTACAATATGGAAATAAAATATTGTGCTCCAAAGTGCACGATTCTTTATTCCTTATTTAATTATTTGAGATGGAATATAAATCCGTGTATACTACAGTCATGCATGGTGAATTAGTCTCGTGCAAACATAACTATTGTAACCTTTATTGTGTATAGTAACGTGTGTGCATAGATGTAGTAGTGCACATGTAGATGTATTCGTGTATAGTAATGTGCATGTGTAGATGTATTCGTGCATAGTGACATGCTTATGATTAATGTAGTTGGCTTAGTCAATATAACATAGTAGGAGTGGGCATGAGACGGGACGGGACGGGATGAGATTTATGACTTTTTTTCTTCGTCCCGCGCGGGCCTTGTCTCATGCGGTACGGGACGGGACGGGACAAATCACGCGAAAATTATGCACCGATTATATTCAATATGTATACATGTTTTCTCTAATGTTTAAAGACGCAAATGATCTAAAAAAAATTGATGCCTAATTATCGATTCATGACGCCTACATTAGCAGTTAATACATTGAAAACAAATGAGTCGTAAAGAATGAGTGTCTTACCGATTTACATTCACAATATAACAACTAGTAATTTACAGGTTTTTACATTTATTTAACTATCGATTACAATTGTGGGAATCCACAAATACAAGGGCGATGGAACGGACTAGAGGAAGGACGACGATGGAACGGACCAGAGCAAGGCGGCGAATAGACTAAATCAAGGGAGAGCGGAAACTCTAGTATTTTAGATCCAACCAAATGAGTCGTAAAGAATGAGTGAATGCTTAATGAAAAATTATCGATCTAATAATTTTAAAAATATTTTTGAAAATATATTTTTAAAAACTATAATTTATGTATATTATTTATCTATATAATATTTATAAAATAGAAAAATATTATATATATTATACACATGCGGGACGGGACGGGATTAACCAGGATGGGAAGTCTCCGTCCCGCGTCCCGTCCCGCAAATTTTTCGCGGGACGGGACGGGATACACAATTTTTTTTTTTGAAATCTCGCCGGGATCGAGACGGGATCGGGACGGGACGGGATTTATGCCCACCCCTATAACATAGTTTAGTATTGCTTTAATTTAGTAAATATTATTATTTTGGTGGATTAAGAATTACCTTAACGGGGAGTACGTAGTAGTGTATAGTTTAATATTGGTTTAATTTAGTAAACATTATTATGCACGTGCATAATAGTGCATATTTTTGTATTGGTTTAATTTAGTCAACATTATTATAGTAACGTGTATATGTATTATATAAGTGTCATTCATGGTAGGTAATATTTTCAATGTTTATAAGGTAAATGAATAATATGAAACAATTTAGTTTATTAGGCTTTTTCTACTTTTATGTTTAGTAAATGTACCCCTTGAGAGAAGAGTGTGTAAAGTTTGAAAATAAATACAAAATGTTAGGGTATATTACTATCCTTACATACAAATTCGTGTAATTAATATACCAAAATAAAACTGATTCATCACCGTTAATTTTGTTTTTTAAATCAAGTTAAGAGAGTATAATATGTTCAAAAATCTAAATTAAGTTTTTTTTTTAAAATAACAGTCTTGTAACCTTTCTTAATAAAAAATTATTTTATAAATTTTTTTTAAAAAATAAATTTTGTAAAATATATATATTTTTCAAATAAATTTTGTAGATTTTTTTTAAAAAATTTTTAAAACTATTTTTGTATTTTTTAACTTTTGTGTAATTTAAATAATTTTTAAATTAAAAAAATCAAATTTATAGCTATTATTATATTAAAAATTAGTTAAAATATACACAGATTTTAAAAAAAATCCCCAAAAAAGTTTTGAGAAAACAAGAAAACGATTTATTATTAAAAAACATTTTTTTAAAAATAATTTTTGTACAAAATATTTTAAAAAAAATATATTTAACAAAATATTTTTTTTTGAAATATTAAAAAATAATATAGTTACAACATTGAAACCAAAATAAATCGTTTTCTTGTGATTTTTATTAATAAATTGTACAATATATTTTTAAAAATATTTTGTAAAAAATGTATTTTGTTATTATTTTTAAAATATTGTATATATTTTTTACTAAAAAATTTCTATAAATTTTTTAAAAAATATTTTTACATTTCTTCTTGGTACCCCTTAAGTCTGGACATTTCTCTTGTATACATAAAGTTATAAATTTCCTCTTGGTGCCCTCTTCCTTTAATTTATTTCCTACTCATACCCATTCTTAATAGGCTTCATTAAATTTAAATTATAAAATAAAATTTTTACAATAAAAATAGAAAACGAATTTTGAATAAAAATCTTAATTTTAGAATTAATTATATTCATATTAAATTTTAAACTAATGCACTTCATAAATGCTAAGTAATAGTAAATAATTATTCTTTTTAATTTTTTCATTTAAAAAATCGAGACAAGGAAATTTAGACCCTTTTTTTTTGTTTTAAAAAAATATTGTAACTTTT
>BSUD01000002.1:43933927-43947694 GCA_033239045.1 Fagopyrum esculentum | reverse complement strand
TTTAATGGAAACATAATTAGTTTTCAAACATATTGTTTTATTTTAAAAATAGAAAATGAAAAGTAAGTTGATTTTTGTATATTCAGAATTAGTTTTGAATTTTTTGAAAAGATTTTTTTGGTTCACAATTGAACTTTAATGAAATACATTAATAAAGGTCCTAAAGAGAAAACAAATAATACCATAAGGGTATCTAGATACTTTAAACCTTGTGAATATTTAGAAAAAAAGTTCAAACTTGAGCGATATCAAGAGGAAAAATTCATATATTTTTTCTAAAAAAAAATTACAATTTTTTTTTAAAAAAAATAATTAGTTTAGATGTTTAAAATAATAAATGTTATTAACTGATTTAAAAAAAAAAAAATCTACATCACATAATTATTTTTGATGACAAGTAAGATTTTAGTTGCCACAATATCACCGGAGTTAGATTTTTGCATAAAAAATAAGACATTAATTTTAGTAAATACATTAATAGTTTGTATAACTGGTAGTAAGCCGAATATAATCTTATCCTCGTAAGAAAACTTCAGATCATAAAAAATAAGCCGAATATAATCTTAAGCCCTGTTTTCGACCGTAACCCTAATAGTCCGATCAACAACTATTATACGCACGCCATGAAGCTCAAATTTCAGATTTGGCTCCAATGAAGCTCAAATTTCAGTAGTCATATGCTTATTCAAACACAATAAAAAATCGAAATTACGTGGAAAATATGCAAGAATATATATTGATACGTCTACTGTCCCATGTATATGCAGGTAACTTGTATAGTAACAAAGATTAATACATTGAGGCAAAAGTTTTAGAAGCGTGCAATGTTTGTTGGGCAATTTTGGTAGCTAAGCTAGGCTTTTTTGAAAAACTACAGTAGTAGATAGGGAGTTAAATAAATTGTTTCAAGTTTGTTCTTTGTAGTCGCAAAATGAACAATGAGATGAAAACAGTCGGTTGTAGCAATGAAATTTCGATATCATAATGTATTAAACATTCCATGTCAACAAAAACTAATGTCATAACATTACCTTCTTCTTCTCGGACATTTGCAAAACTTTGCTAACATAACTTCTACAACAAGAAAATAACACGACAGCCAATTAAGAGGCATTACCGTCAGCTTTGCAGATCTCAATCAAATTTGCAACGGAACCACAAAGCCTCCCCTCTACGACCAAAGAGCTCAGCACCCCTTCAATTGATTTTAACTCCGGGTGAAACTCGGAATGCAACACCAAAGACGAGAACCACTCATCCAAAACAACTGCAAGAGAATCTGCAATAGCTTCAACAGTAGGAACCCACTGGCATGAATTCAAACCCAGCACCTTTGACGCATCTGGACACGGAATAGCCTGTGGGAATCTCTCATACTTCTTCAGCCACTTTCCTAAGTATCTAATCAAACCTAGAATCTCATTCAAACTCAGCTTACTAATGGCGCCCGAGAATACCATATCATCCATTTTGGTTGATGACAACAAGTAATGCAAGCACAGTTCAGGGCCCGAAAACCCATCATAGGCAACCATGAGCAATACTGCAGCCTCCTTTGCCTTAAACCGTTTCTTCTCAGCGAGCTTCTTGTCCCCTGCTACCTTGACAGCAAGTAAAGCGTCATCTTCCCATGTTTTCCTTATGCTAGCCATGTTGACTCGAGCTTCATTCGATGGGGACAAGAAATACTTCAGAATCCCTAACAAGTCTGACCAATTCAGATCATCAGAAAAGTGTTTGATACACAAGCAAACCAGATCAGAACGATTCTTGGCAGCTAGTTTCGAAAGCAGTGCTGATTGGAGTGTTTGAGCAACAAGCTTGTTAACAATTAGGGTTTCCAAAACTCCCCAAATCTCTGTGGAAACACAACTCTCAATCACCAGTCCTATGACATCCCGAGAAACAAATTTCCCGACTGCTTCGAACAGACTTTGAGTGTAAGCTTCACCGGACTGTGTTCCTTTTCCATCGACTGAAAGGCCGGCAAGAGAGGCGATTTTCTCAAGAAATTGGATCATCATATCGACGAAGCCAGCGGAGGAAAGAGATCCGGAGGATTTGGAACTGAGCCTCCGATGGAGCTTCTTCATGAAGCTGGAGTTGTAATCAACGATGGACAAGTTGGAATCGGAGATTTGGAAGCCATTCAGGGGCTCAACAAGGTAGAAGCGGTTATTAGGGTTTTCGGATTCAGGTTTGAGGTTTGGAAGGATAAGATCCGGGTTAAAGGTTAATGGGAATTTGGAGGTAGTGGTGGTGGTGGTGGTGGTGGTGGGTTCTCCGTTGGTGCCAGCGGCTTTGATGATGAGATCTAACAGTGTCATGGATATGGCTTTAGGGAGGATGACCTGAACCTGTGAGAACATATATTGTGAGACACTCAATAATGCAAATTAGGACAACTTTAATTAGAAAACAAAGATTAGTATCGGACATCATGCATGCCACGGATAACCTTTGTGCAAGTCATGCCAATTTTATGAAGGAGTGAAGGACAAGCTTGAGTGACTTCTTTAATTCACTCCTAGTCAATAGACTCAATAGTCAGCTACTTGTTGGTCAGATTTCTTGACTTCAAGTCCTTGCTATTACTTGGACTGCGGTATAAAGTTAAAATCTGGCACCTATTTGAGACTCACTATTTGGTTGAGTTTTGACAATAGACAAGCAGTTAATGACCAATCAAATGCTAGAGATATTTCACGACGAGGCTTCGTGCTAATTGCGAGAAATAGACGCATAGATTACTTTTGGTATCTGCAGGATGCAGCGAAGAGGTGGTGGCTGTTGAATGTGTGGTAC
This sequence comes from Fagopyrum esculentum, assembly GCA_033239045.1. NCBI lineage: Eukaryota > Viridiplantae > Streptophyta > Magnoliopsida > Caryophyllales > Polygonaceae > Fagopyrum > Fagopyrum esculentum. Next base: position 43,944,889 of record BSUD01000002.1, on the reverse strand, counting down.
AAAATAGTGTCTGTGTTACGCTAATTGAGTTGAGCATGTGGGCTTGGCTGCATTCGATAATGTTTGTAGCTACACATCAACAATTGTTTTTTACACAATACAAATTATTGGTATGGTTACATGTGAGTGTGAAACAGCATCGTTAGTCACTTTAGCTTGGATCATTTTGGCTGAAAAAAATTACAAAAAAAGTGTTACTTTTGATGAACACTTTGACCAGTGCTACATTTACATCACAGTTTAATCCTTCTTCTATGCAGCCAAATTACAGTGGCCCTAGGATCTTTTAATAGGATGATAGATTTGAATTCCTTTTGATTGATCATTAGTTTCATAAATTTGCTGCCAACTCTTGGTTTATGCTCACATCAGAAAGATTTGCATATCATTCTTGTGATGACCCTCTAATTAAGCTTATCACCCACTTACAGCAGCCCTGTCTGCAAAAAATAGGACTGGTGCTATGTAAGTTAGACCTATTGGACCAGGTTGAGATTGGGTCCAATGGCTATGGGTTTAGGTTAGGTAGCTATCAATTTGATTTTTGTGTGGCTCTATTACTTGGGGTTATGTATAATAATTGATCTTAGCTCAAAGTTTGGGTGTTGTAGAATCGAATTGTTTCCGTTTTGAGTCATTTTAGACGATGCTATCAAATCTTGTTATTTACATCCTGTAATCATATAGCAGACAGATAAACCGTGTGATTTAGAGGCTGAGGGATTAGTTGGCCTTTGAGGAAGTGATATTCAAAATCTAAATTGCAAGAAACAAAAGAGCCCAAGCCAGTGCTTGACATAGCAAAGCTTGTTAGACATTATTGCTAGTGGTGATGCTAATGAATGCTCAGAACTTCTGAGAAAAGGAATGTAATTTCAAAGGTCTTGAGAAAAGGAATGGGTTAGGGTTCGAAAGGCACTGTAGTCTTTAGAGTTCCTAGAAGCCATCATGAATCCATTTATGAGATAAGTCATGATGAATCAATTTCTGGAATCAGACATCATGAATTAAAATTCGGAAACAAATTGAACGGAATCAACACTCAACACATAAAATCACAATGCAATTTCTGAAATTTCCGCAAACAGGGTTTCAACAGTTGAGCTCACAACAAACTCAACACATAACTTCAGGTTCACTTCAGACAGATGAAGGAGGAGAAGAAAACTAAACCTGGTAAAGGACGTCGCAGGGGAAGGCGGACTTCGACAGATTGAGCAAGGCGCAGATGACTGGGGTGAAGACGGCGAGATGTATCAGTTAGGGGTTAGGGGTGTTTTTCGGCTGAAAAATATAAATGAAGGGTTTTCCTTGAACCCGCATTATAAAACATGTTTTAATTAATATTATATTTTTTTTATATGAGTGGTATTTAAATGCTCTAAAAAATCTACTGTATAATAGAAGCGTCTAATGTTCTTAAAAGTAGCCATTAAAAAAAAAAAAAATTGTTCTAGAAAGTAGTAATTGTAATACCCGAAAAATTTATTTTCCGTTGAATACCCGAACAAATCGGATTCCGATCCGTCAACTGTTATTTTTTTAAATAAAATAAAGCAATATTAAATTCTATCATTTTATGTGACCTTAATTCACAAAAAATGATAAATATGTAAACCGAATAGAATTTCGTACAATTTTGAAATTCGAAGAGCGGTTCCGTACGAGTAACGACTCACTTTTTAGCCCATCCTCTAACGGGATGAGCAGGCCCATCGGAGTAGGCCACAATATTAAACAGCCGGCCCAAAATTAACCCTTGCCCTAATCTCCTCATTAATTAAAATTTAACCTAATCTAATCTAATCTTAAACCTAATCAAACATAAGTTGCATCTACGGTTACCGCTGCACGATAAACTCCATTATGGAACCACCACCAGCCCTTCCACGCTCGACTGCAAACCTGAGTCACCGATCTCCCTCAACGCCGGGACCTGCACACCACCATCAACCGACACACACAACAAAGCGGAGCCCTCCTAAACCAGGCGGCATCTGAGTGCTTCGGCGAACCAGTTACAATATTGAGGTGAGTCAGTTGTTGTAGTACGTCCATTTCTTTCGCTACCACATACTAACATCGAGTGCTGCTCTCCCGTACTACAACATCGAGGGTGGACGACTGGCGGCAACACCTCCAAACCGACGAGCCGCAAGGGACTGCTTCGACTTCCGCCTCCGATCCAGGCCACATCGCAACCGACTGGGAACATCTCAGCGTCGGTAGCAACCATCACCGGATTCATTCGACCTTCTCCGTCGGCAGCTAGGTGAGTAGAACGTCGTCCTTCTACCCCCTCTTATCTCCTCTCTGTTTGCACGTAATAACAGCGCCGGGACGGTTTGTTTGACAACAGCGAGTGCAGGATGCGCCAGGGTACAGACACCGGGTCCAAGACGCCTTGGTTGTGAACCAACAACAAGGAATCCAGATCGTCTTCAGCTTGCTGCCGGTAAGCCCTCTATGTGCTCTTGTTGATACTGTCATACTAGTGCAGAGAGCAATAGGTTGTTTAGATCCAAGTTGTTAATCCAGAATGGTTGAGGGTGAGTTTTGAACCCAAGACCTCATGAACTTCTTGTGCCCAAATTTTGTTTAGTGCACATAAACTGTATAGTTGGGGAATAAATTTCGATACCTTAGAATGATGATCCACCGTTCAAATTTTGATATATTGTAGATAGAAATATGTTGTTTACTGTGTTAAAATTTGGGAGAAAGTTAACGGTCGGATTAGAACTTATAAGGACTCAAATAAGGACAGATGAACTGTTTTTATAAGCAGAGGAAAATTGGTTAAGTATGGGAATTTCAGCTTTTATTCCAACTTTTAAGATTTATGGGAGAGTTATAGTTGAGTATTTTTGATAGATCTTTACCCCTATGTTTAGTATGCATATCATAGAGGATCTAGAAATTTATTTCGGAATTTTTATATTTTATCCAAGCCTTGTATCTTAACCCAAAGTCGAACCTTAACGCCTCTTGAGTATAAACTAAGAATTTTTGGTAACTCTTATAAATCCTCAACCAACTACCTCATGAGAAGTAGATTATGGAAATAGGTTCTAAAATAGAATATTAGAACTAAATGATAGAATTTTTGGGAGTTTTCGGGATCAGGGGCAAAATAGTATTTTTACCTTAAGAGAACCTTTTTCCGTAATTTCTCTTCATGAGATTGTACAACTTAGAAGTTTATAACTTCTAAGAGTATGGGATGTGATTTTGATCCGCATGCCTTGCTTGTCCGGAAATCGCTCTTTACGTAGATACAACCACACTAGATCTCCGGGTTTGAATAACACCTCCTTGCGATTCCGGTTTGCTTTAGAAGCAATGGAAATTCCTTTTTGCTCCAGCCGTGTGCGTGTTTTCTCATGTAACTCCCTTATGAAATCCACCTGTTTTCTGCAACAAAATCTACTCGCTCCGATAAGGGCAACGATATAAGATCAAATGGAGTCAAAGGATTCACTCCATAAACACATTCAAACGGCGTTAGGTTAGTAGATGAATGCAAGGTCCGATTATAAGCAAATTCAACATGTGGTAATACATCTTCCATGCATTCAATTTATCCTTCAAAACAACTCGTAAAACGGTAGTTAAGGTTCGATTAATTACCTCCGTTTGCCCATCCGTTTGAGGATGACTAGAAGTTGAAACAACAACTTTGTACCTAGCTTTGCCCAAAGCGTCTTCCAAAATAAACTAAGAAACTTAACATCTCTATCGCTCACAATAGTTCTTGGCACTCTGATAGGTGATGGAATCACTATCATTTAGGGTAGTTGTTAGAGTCTTTTTATTGCATTAGTGTCGGTTTATGCTACTAACTCCTTGGTCCAGAAGAAGAAGATCAAAAGAAGCTAAGGAAGGAGTTATGATAACACGATTTATAGTATAGTTTTAAGTGCACATTTAGGTAGAATTCCCGCTCAATCATGCATTATCTAGCACTAGTCCAATGCGTTTTGCACTCAAAACATGTAATTTGCCGAGATAGACGTCTACACGGACTTGTGTGCGTTTTGTAGGTATTTCGGGAAGTTTCGAGCTTAAACGAGGCGTTTGAGGGTCGCTCATTAAGAGACATGTTTCCAAACTCATTGGAACGCAAGCCAAGAGCCAAAGAGGACTCAAGGAACCTTGCCAACACAGGCCATACACCAAACCACAGCCTATTGAGCGTAAACAAAGTTTCTGTTAGAAATCACGGTTTCCTGGAGAATCACGGCCGTGGAAATGGCCGTGGTTTTTGCCAGATTCTCGTGACAGCTGTGCCACGACTCTCATGGCCAGCTCATGAAGAAATCGGTTATAAAAGTGGTCCTTGAATGTTGTTAGAGGAGCTGGGATTTGGGGGTAGTTTGGGAGTAGCAGCTCACACATTCTCCATGGCCTTCACAAAATATATTCCAAGAAGAAGAGGGATTTTTCGAGGAAGGAAAGTACAAGAAGAAGAAGAAAGGAGCTATTGCCATTGAAGAAAAGAGGAGAAGGCACACCCTAATCTTGTATTTCGGATTTATTTCTTGAAGTTTTTGAACCCTTAAACCTTCCTTTGGAAGGGTTGTAAGTCATCCTAAATTCGATCTTCAGATTTGGATTCTATTTGGAGTTATTTGTTCATCTTCCTTCTCTTGTTATTCTTGCTATGGAGACCATAAATCTATGCTTGTTTGTTTTGATTTCCCATATGAATGTTGTAGGCTAGATTGATGTGATTCTAGGGTTAGGTGAGGAAGGTTATGGCTAGATCTATGATAGGATGAACTTAGATGTACCTTTGGATGATGTTTGTTTATGGACGTAGCTACTGTTAGGAATCACGGTTAGTTCTTGAAGAACCACGGCCGTGGTTTCTGTAGAACGAACCGTGATTTTCCTAATTCGAAGGATCTTACCTTAGGTTCATAAAATTGTTGAAACCCTAAGTTTTTGGCTGAGTTTAACCTACCCTAGGGTGTCCTAGTGTAGAGACTAAGAGTTAGGAGAGACTTACCCGGTAATCCTTGCCCTTAGACCCCAAAATAGCAAAGCCTTAGGTAATGGTGAGCCTAATAAGCCGCCATTGGATTAAGTGTGCTAGGATAGTTGCTTAGAACTTCCCTTTCCGAGACTTACCCGGTAAGGATAGGCTAGACCTCTAGGTAACAATCCGGTTTGTGTTAAAATCCTATCCTTAGGTTCTTAGAGACTTAACCGGTAATGAGACCTTAGGTGTGGACTAGTTGGATCATGAGACCTACCCGGTAATTGATCCCATTTTAGAAACATTAAATCCCAAGTATATCATCATCAATCCAAAGTATGAATAGATAACTTGAGATTATGCCATAACCGGAATTTCCAACCCCTAGAATCCATTTTCCTTCTCTCTTGATCACATCTTGTTCTATTTGTTTATTTGTGCCGATCTTTTCGATTGAGTTTGATTTGGTTGTTTGCATAAGCTGTGATTTTCGATTTTGATCATCTAAAACCAACAAACACAATTTTCGATTTCCCCCTTCCTTGCTTAGATTAGACCTTGCTAAATTCAATCACAACTTAGTTCGATTTCACCGTAGTCTTTGTGTTCGACCTTGGAGTACTTATCTTTCTACATACGACCCGTACACTGCGGGTGCGCTTAGAATTAGGATAAATATAACAAGTAAAATTTAAGGCTTATTGCGTACACTTTCTAGCGTAACAAGTTTTTTGGCGCCGTTGCCGGGGACTAGGTCTAGATTGAGTCTATTTTGTGATTGATTCTAGTGTAGATCTTTCTTGTTTCTTTTGATTTCTTTTTGGTTAGTGTCTTTGCTTTTCAGGACATCTACTTCTCTTTAGGTGTATGCGAAGATCTCGTGGCAAGGATCTAGCTCCATTCGATCCCGAACCGGAGAAAACCCTTCGATCTAGATCTAAGAACATTCGAAAAGAGAGAGAGATGGCCGGTAGAAATCTTCAAGCTGAATTGGATGAAGCTTTAGAGCAAATAAGGCTAAGAGATGAGCTCTTAGAGGAAGAGAGGAGACTTGCCAATGAGAGGCAAGAGGAAACAAGAAGGGAGATTGAAGAGATTAGGCAAGCCCTTGTTCAAGGAGAGCTTAATCGCCGACAACCTCCTCCACCACAACCGCAACCGGCGGCTAATGTTAGAGGTGTTCCCATTGCTATTGAGGAGCCACAAACCCTAGGGAGACGTATGGATCCGGCACAAAGAGCACACCGACCGGGTGTGAATCTAGGAGATCCCGCAACCCACAACTATGAGCTCCGCCCTCAAGTTCTACAAATGATCCGGCACAATCAATTTGGAGGGATGGAAGGAGAGTCCCCTCATCAACACTTGATGAATTATGAGATCTTGATGGAGACTCTTAGACCACCAAGATTGGAGAGCAACAACCATAAGCTAAGGGCCTTTTCCTTCTCTCTTAAGGACAAAGCCTTAGCTTGGTATCAATCTATTCCACAAGGAAGAGTTGGAACATGGGAAGAGATGACAACCGAGTTCTTGACCAAGTTCTTCCCACCTTCCAAAACCACCGAGTTAAGAGGGAAGATCAATGCCTTTGTGATGAGGGATAGAGAAAGCTTGTTCAAGTCTTGGGAGAGATTCAAAGACCTTCTTCTAGATTGTCCACACCATGGCATACCAAAGATTGAGCTATTAGAGATCTATTTCAAAGGGCTTGATGAAGATAGCCAATTCAAGCTTCAATCTCTTTCCGGTGGGACATTTATGGAGAAACATGTGGATGATGCTTGGGAGTTTGTGGAGAAGCAAGCTCTAGTGATTGAGAAGTACTCGCATAGGAAGAGTGAAGGGAGGAAGGCGGGAGCATATGAGGTGAGTGAAGTCACCATGAGCAATTTCAAGCTTGACGCCATCAACAACGAGTTGAAATCCTTGAGAGAGTTATGCACCACAACCTTAAAGAGCCAAGCAACTCCTCAAGCACCTCCACAAGCAAACTTGTCTTCCAAGGAGGTGGATGTCAACTACATGGGAAGAGGCAACTTCAACAATTACCAAGGCTCAAGAAACTTCAACAACAACCGGCAATTCAATAATTACCGGCCAAACCATAACCATCCCGGCTTTTCTTACTCGAATCCGGATGGGGCCTTGAACCCTCCCGCCTCCACAAGTGCAACTCCACCACAAAGAGCTTCACAAGAACCTCCACCCGGTTTTACTCAATCTTCAAAGGATAGAACCGAAATCATGTTTGAGCAATTGCTAGGAAGGTTGAGTGGACTTGAGAGCACCGTCACTTCAATTTCTAAGGCTCAAAAAGTCTTGGAAGCACAAGTCTTCCAAAAGGCGGGTGAGGCACATAGAGATCCGGGGAAGCTTCCCGGAAGAACCGAGGACAACCCAAGAGGTCAAGTTTTGGCTATCACAACAAGGAGTGGGTTGAGTATGAAGGATCCTTTGCCCAAGGACCAAGCTAAGGGGAGTCAAGTAGTGGTGGAAGAGGGAAGAAAGCAAGATGATGGAGGCAAGAGCAAGGATGTAGAACCAACCTATGTGGCACCGCCTCCATACAAGCCACCACTACCGTTCCCGCAATCAAGAGCAAGAGCTCGCTTGGACAATCACTTTGGTAAGTTCCTTGAACTAATGTCCAAGTTACATATTAACATTCCGTTCATGGATGCCATCTTAGGAATGCCGGCATACGGAAAGTTCTTGAAGGAAATACTCTCCAACAAAAGGAAGTTGGAAGAGTATGGGGAGATTAGGATGACCAAGAGATCCTCGGAGTTGATCCAAACGATGAAGGAGGAGATGCCTCCTAAGCTAAGGGATCCGGGCTCTTTTTGTGTTCCAATTGGAGTAGGAGATGTGAAGTACGAAGCCCTTTGTGATCTTGGGGCGAGTGTAAGCATCATACCGCTTGCACTTAGTAACAAGGTCGGGCTAGGAGAGCCAAAACCGGTCAAGATGACCCTCTATATGGCGGACCGATCCATCACTCACCCGGTTGGGATTCTTGAAGACATTCCGGTGCAATTGGGAGGATTCTATGTACCTATCGACTTTGTAGTGTTGGACATTCCGGCGGATTACCCGGTTCCCATCATCCTAGGAAGACCTTTCCTAGCCACATCCGGATGTTTAGTGGATTGCAAGAACGGGACTCTCTCGTTCAACATTGGAGAGGAGAACATCAAGTTCAAGCTGTCCACTATGATGAAAGGGCCAACCCTTGATGAAGACATCTTCAACATAGTCGAGCAAGAAGAATCTAGAGAAATAGTGAGCTCGATTTTGATCAAGGATCCCTTGGAAAAGGTTCTCACCTTGAGTATGATGGAGGAAGACATTGAGGAGGATTGCAATGAAGAGATCAAAGCCTTGGAGGCATTAGAAGAAGAGCCAAGAGTTGGATTTGGGAGCCATGAAGAAATTGTGAACAGCTGTAAGTTCCACGGTCGAGATCCAGGAACCACGGCCGTCAAACTCTCTGGACAACTCCGAAAAACAAGCCTGGAAGGAACCACGGTCGTGGAAGTTGAGCCAACCGTGATTCCAACCGTGGTTTCCCCTGCATCAGCTCTTAATGACGATCAAGCTTCTAGGAGCCAAGGGGAGTCTTCCTTTGCTTTGGATTCATCTCACCCAATCTTATTTGGATCGTCTTCAACCGAAAAAGGTCCTCCCTCACTTGAACTCAAACCCCTCCCCTCTCATTTAAAGTATGCATTCCTTGGTGATAATTCTACATATCCGGTGATTGTTAATGCGTGCTTGAGTGATGATGAACTTGCTAAATTGCTACATGAATTGAGATTGCATAGGAAAGCCATTGGTTATACTATTGATGATTTGGTTGGCATTAAACCATCTTTATGCATGCATAAGATAATGATGGAAGATAACCACAAACCCTCTATAGAGCATCAAAGGAGATTGAACCCTATAATGAAAGAGGTGGTCAAAAAGGAAATCATTAAATTGCTAGATGCGGAAATTATCTACCCTATCTCGGATAGTAAGTGGGTTAGCCCCGTTCATGTAGTACCTAAGAAGGGTGGAATGACGGTAGTAACTAATAAGAACAATGAACTAATACCAACTAGAACGGTCACGGGATGGAGAATGTGTATAGATTATAGGAAATTGAACATGGCCTCTAGGAAAGATCACTTTCCCCTCCCCTTCATTGACCAAATGTTAGAAAGATTAGCTCAACACTCTCACTTTTGCTATCTAGATGGGTATAGCGGATTTTTCCAAATCCCTATCCACCCCGATGACCAAGAGAAAACAACTTTTACATGTCCATGGGGAACATTTGCATATAGGAGAATGCCATTTGGGTTGTGTAATGCACCCGCCACCTTCCAAAGGTGCATGATGGCTATCTTTTCGGAATACATAGAAAATATCATGGAGGTGTTCATGGATGATTTCTCTGTTTATGGTTCTTCTTTTGATGATTGCTTAGCTAACTTGTCATTAGTATTGCAAAGATGTGAGGAGACAAATCTTGTCTTAAATTGGGAAAAATGCCACTTCATGGTAAGTGAAGGTATTGTGTTAGGACACTTGGTGTCTAACCGTGGCATTGAGGTTGATAGGGCTAAGATTGAAACAATAGAGAAGTTGCCACCGCCTACCTCGGTGAAGGGGGTAAGGAGTTTCTTAGGGCATGCCGGTTTTTACCGGAGGTTCATCCAAGATTTCTCTAAAATTTCTAAGCCTCTTACTAACCTACTAATGAAAGATGTTGATTTTGTGTTTTCCAAGGATTGTCTTGAAGCATTTTGTAGGTTGAAGAACGCCTTGATCTCCGCACCTATCATGCAACCTCCGGATTGGAGTCTACCATTTGAGATCATGTGCGATGCAAGTGATGTGGCCGTAGGGGCTGTTTTGGGGCAAAGGAAGGAAGGGCGCACTCATGCCATTTACTATGCTAGCAAGACGCTAGATGATGCCCAGCTCAATTATGCTACTACCGAGAAGGAATTGTTAGCGGTAGTGTATGCATTTGAGAAGTTCCGTTCATACCTTGTTGGAGCAAAGGTCATAGTTTACACGGATCATGCGGCGATCCGTTATCTACTTACAAAGAAGGATGCCAAGCCAAGGTTGATTCGGTGGATCCTCCTTCTTCAAGAGTTTGATTTGGAGATAAGAGACAAGAAGGGATCCGAGAACTCGGTAGCGGATCACCTTAGTAGACTCCCACCATTGAAGCTTGGGGAAGACAACATCCCGATAGATGATTCATTTCGGGACGAGCAATTGCAATTGGTGGAAGAATGCTTATTCCAAGTGGCTAGAGGAAATGAACCGTGGTATGCCGACATTGTGAATTACTTGGTGTGTGAGGAGGTACCTCCCGGACTAACGTATGCACAAAGGAAGAAGTTCTTCAACGATGTAAGGCATTACTATTGGAGCGAGCCACTTCTATTCAAGAGAGGCCCGGATGGGGTGCTTAGGAGATGCATACCGGAAGATGAAATGGAGAGTGTGATCCGGCATTGTCACTCCTTACCATGTGGAGGCCATGCTAGCTCACACAAAACGTGTGCCAAGGTATTGCAATCCGGTTTTTATTGGCCTAACTTGTTTAGAGATGTGCAAGGTTTTGTAGCGGCATGTGATGCTTGCCAAAGAACGGGAAACATCTCAAGGAGGAATGAAATGCCCTTGAACAACATCCAAGAAGTTGAGATTTTTGATGTGTGGGGTGTAGACTTCATGGGGCCATTCCCTTCTTCATGTGGCAATCTATTCATCCTATTGGCGGTGGACTATGTGTCAAGATGGGTAGAGGCAATCGCCTCTCCTACGAATGATGCCAAGGTGGTGGTGCGGTTTTTCAACCGAGTGATCTTCCCTAGGTTTGGAACACCAAGGGTGATCATTAGTGATGGAGGGAAGCACTTCACAAATAGGAACTTTGGAGCACTTTTGGCTAAGTATGGGGTGACTCATAA